>CM076575.1:446618780-446983342 GCA_034641835.2 Pinus albicaulis | reverse complement strand
GCGAGGCTGATTGTTTTGAATTCAAGCGAGGCTAATAATTAGAGTTCAAAGGAAACTTTCAGAAATTCAAAGACAAAAATGACTGAGGAGAAGAAAAATCACAGGTCAGGACATTTTTTAAGGACAGAGCCTGAAAGCATAGGAACCCTAGCAAAAGACAAATCAGTATTGGAGGCTTTCAAGAAGGCAGGGTGTTTGAAATTTTGTGAAAAGTTACAGGGAGGACACAGTCAGGTGAAAAAGGAGTTTTCTTTACATTTTACTAGCTCAAACACAAAAATTGGAATCTTAAACTTTTCAGTTACTCCTGAGATTATTTCCTTAGTAACAGAGATTCCTAGGGGGCAAGAGAGATGGTTCAAAGGTTTCAGATTTGACATGGAGGCATGCAAAGTGTTTCTAAAGCTAGAGTTTGCAGAAATGGATTTAAACAACGCAATTCCTAGGAGCTGCATCAAAGATTCATATGCCAATTTGCTATACAACATCCAGAGGTATTTTACCTGTGAGGGAAGGTATCATAAATTATATTCATATCATTTTAAACTTCTGTTGCACTTTACTAGCATGATATCTTTAGATTTGCCATTTTTTTTGTATAGAAGTATAGCTAAGATGGAAGACAAGGTTCAAATGAAGTCTGAAGGGTGTGAAACCTCTTTATTCCACCATGGTTTAATCAAGTTGATGGTCTTACATGAACTATGAAAGATCAACAGAGAATGGTCATAATTTTTGTTTTTATGTGGTTTTGTAGTGGAAGCACAAACTATAGGCAGTGACCCTAAAGGAAAAGAAACTCCACCTACAGAATCCAACAAGCTTGTAGTGACAAGGTCAAAAAGGTTTGTTAAGCTAAAACCTAGGAAACAGGTGAAAGAGCCAGTAGGAAAAACATCAGTGGTTATTGTTGAAACTCGTCAACCTGAAAAAAAAGGATAGCTGAAGTTAAAGATATTGCACAGGAACAGTCAGCTAATAAACAGGTTCAACAGAGATTAACTAGGAGTCAAATTGCAAAAGAAAAGGGTAAAGCAGTGATTTCAGGAACAAGTGATACTCCAGGCTTAAAGGGAAACTTGGATGATATATTACAAGCCATTGATATAGAAGAGTCCCCTTTGGTTCGAGATGATTTCATAAAAATCGATGAAGGAAAGAAGAAAAAGATGAAGTCATCCAAGAAATTAATATTCAATGATGAAGTTGTAGTATTTGTATTCAAGGCAAGGAAGCCTATAACCAGACAGTCCAAAAAGATGCAAGATCATGTTGAGCTGGAGAAAATAGAGGAATCTTCCACTGTTCATGAATAAATTATAAACCTTTCATCACCTGTACCAGAAAAGGTAAAAAACTGAGTATTCCCCACTCAAATAGAAAAAATCAGTTATGCAGAGATGGAGGAAAGGTTGAAATTGCCAGGCTAAGGAAGAGAGAAAGAAAGCATGCTGTTGAAAAGACAAATTTAAAGAGGATGAAAGCCCTCTGGGAAGTTGAAAGGGTTGCTAAACCTGAAATCATTAGCAGTGAAACACAATATTTCACTTAGAGTGTACCAGCAATAAAAGAAGCCAGATTTGTGAGAGTAATGAATACTCAATTGAGAGCCACCAACAGAAAGCTAAGGAGACGGGTTGAAGACCTAGAAATTCAGTTGACAAAATCTCAAGAGAAACTACAGCAACAGTGAAACAGGGTAATGAAACAGGGCAGTAAATGATAAATCTTAAATCAGTTTGTCATTAATAAGAAGATAATTTTGAGGAAAAACACCTTTAAAGTTAAGTTGTTTTGCTTTCTGATATTGATATCAATCCTGGAGAAGCTTTGAATATCCTCAAACTTTAAATTTTTGAAGACTGTGTTGAAAAAGAGAGCCTGCACAGCAGTTTCATAGCGTGCTACGAAACTGCTGAAGATGATTTTTTGGCACTTTATATATATATATATATTTTGGAGATAAGGATTGATGGGTTTCAAGTTCTAATGTTTCTGGTGGAAATATGAAGATCACAGGTGAAGACTCAAATTGAAAAAATAGTAGAAAGAATGGTTAAAGGAAATTTTTTTACAATAATGTAAAGTCTGCGCTACGAAAACAGGCTACTTTCGTAGTGCAGTCATATTTCATGACTTTTTCACTTTTTCGAAGATTTTCTCTGCACAGGTGGAGGATTAATTTTTTGAAGGGAATATTAGCACATGTGACACATATGAAACAATCATCAATATTAACGAAGCTGCTCGAAGATAAACATGGAGGTTAAGGGCTAAAAAGCAGGAACTCTGTCTCCTGGTTTTTAGGACAGTTAGGTCATGAATCACCAGGCTTACAACAAGGCTGGAGGCATCATCAAAGTTCGAAAACATGGATTTTAAGCTGTCAAGAAAGCATTAAAGGTTTAGATAAGGTTGTTTCAACATGTCTAGGAGTTTCACTCCTATTTGTATTAGGGATCTTAAAAGACAGTTTAGCTGTCAGTTTGTAATTAATAGTTTGTTTCATGAATAGAATAGGTGTCAAGAATGGAAATTCAAATTCTCCTAATGATGGATCATGGAATCCAAGATTATAAATGCTCTATATGAAGCATGAGGTCAAATTCATTCAAGTTGGCATTTTTCATTAGCAATGAGACTGTGTTACTGTATGTCACTATGTTCTTCTCAACTTAATACATAGATTTGTTTGACTACTCAAGATTCACAAGAAGTTTAAGTGTATCATTTTTCCATGGGTTTTTCAATTACCTACTTGCAGTAGTATTTGTATGTGTTACTTAGAATTGATTTGAAAATGCTCTAACTTCCTTCACATGCAAATAGACTGTGTTTTATCACTGTGTTACTGTTTTTCTCATAAACCTAGACTCCAAGTGCCTTGACTTCCATGTTTGATAGATTATGATGTTTTGTTGAAGACTATTTTGACTCCATGGCCCAATGAGTGTTTGCTAATATTTGATTCAACCAGTTATACATTTTTATTCTTTTTATTCCTAGAGTTAGCCATCTAATAGTTAATCAAAAATCTTAAACCTATTGAGAGAGCCCTCTCAGGTTGAGGAGCCTAAGCCTCAACCAAAAGATTGGTTTAAAAGAGTTACTCAGAGTCTACTTGATGAGCAGCCTATCAGGGTCAGATTTTGTGATAACATTTTGGTGCGTCTGTTGGGAGCCTGAAGATTACTCATTCCCGAAATCAAGAAACTGAACTTCTGAAGGTAGCAGTAGCTCAGAAATCTTTTTGAGGCTGCATCTACCTTGGTGACTCCATACATTTTAAAAAGTTTAAAAGGTGGCTTCAAGAAGGAGATACACATGAAGCAATCCTGATCCTAATCCACCCACCATTGTGGACAATCCAAACACTATTTCAAGAGGCAGTCATAGAATTTCAGAAATATCAGGTACTCCATCTCATTCGAAATCCTTGTCCTCTGAAATATTAAGAAGTCCTGAAGACAAAATAGTTGATGATAAAATTCATGAAGTGTTTTTTAGATCAGAAAGTGAAAAGGAACTCATTGATATTATCTTAGACTTGCATAAGAGAGGAATTTACACTTTAGCCTTAGTAACACAAGAAGACAAAGAATAATTTTTGGAAGTTGTTACCTCTAAGCTATTGTTAGAAAAAGAATCTCTAGATAAATTGAAAGAACTAGACCCTTTTGAAGTCTTGCTAAAATCCAACGTTGGTTTATCCCTTCCAAATTGGATCTCAATTGTCAGTGGCTTACAAAAACCAAATAGTCCTTCTTATATCAGTTATTCATCTTCTATCTGTGCCATTCCTACAACTATTGTTCATCCTTTAAACATGGCTGGCCCTACTAGGTATGCACCACTTGTCCTTCCTGCTGTTTTACATGATATCCCTAGTAAATATGCTGCTAGGATTCAGACTTGGGGAAGTGATGAAGAAATCACAGCAAAGCAACATGTAGATCAATTTGATGATTTTATAGATAGAGAAGAGGTTGATGATGAAGATGTGAAGTTAAGACTGTTTGCACAAATTTTTATCGGTGAAGTTAGAAAATGGTTTAAAGCTCTCACACCGGGAAGTATTCGAACTTTCGATGAGTTTAAAGACAAATTTTTGAGAAAATGGGGAAACATAACCAATCCAGTTCAAGCACTTACTGAATATAACAGTATTAGAAGGGTATTTGATGAATCTGTCCAAAAATTTTCAAAAATATTTAATAAATTTTTTGATTCAATTCCAGCTCATTTTAAACCTCCAGAAGCCTTAGCACAAATGAGATATGCTGAAGCAATTGACTATGAGTTTTCTATCTTGTTGAGAGAAAGAGAATTGCCTACATTTTTTGAAATGCAAATTGATGCAGTAAAGGTAGAGGTAAACATGATAGCTTCTAAAAAGTCAAGAATGGGAAAAACTGAATTGAAAGAAGAAGAGAAACCTCCCTCCTCAACTTCCAATGATAAATTTGATTCAATGATGAAAACTATGGGAATTTTATGGATAGGTTAGCTCTTGGAAATAATTCTACCCCTCCTGTGCAACATGAACCTAAATTTAGAAACCCTCAATTCAGGAGACCTCAAAATCAACAAAGGCCAAGAGAAAATAGAAATCAGCAGCCTGATCCTCCAGTAAGACCTCCTTTTCAGCAGAATTTGGTAGATGAAGAAGATGAATCTGAAATTCCTGAAGAATCTATCCATTGTCTTGACGAAGAGATGTCAGTAATTTTCTTGACTAAAGAAGAGCATGATGAGTCAAATTTGGCTAATCAAGGAGAAGAACCATCAGATTATTTTAAGGGGTATCAACATGCTATTTTTGAAATGCAAAAGCAATATAATCTCAGAAATAGAAATGTTCCTATTATTTCAAACAAAACGCAGCCTAAGAAAGATACTCCAAAGGTTGCTGAAGTCAAAAAATATACTCCAAAGATTTCTGAAGGTAAGAAAGACACTCAAATTCCTCCTCTTATCAAAGAAGCTGAAAAATCTGTTTATGTTTTAAACCTTGAGAATGAAATTTCAAAGATTAAAATATCAGTCCCATTTAGATTCTCAAGGTTAATGAATATAGAAGAAAGATTGTTAAGATGTTGAATTTACAACCAGGAGCTGTTGATATTTTGAATGTTCAAGAAGATAATCCTACTATATATTTGGTTCCAAGGCTAGAAGATGAACAAAATGAAGAGTTTCCTCCTTTTTATGTAAGCATTAGTATTCATGATATGACTTTACATAATGATATGTTGGATTCATGGGCTTCTCACAATCTTATGCCCAAAATAATCATGGAAAGGATGGGGTTGCAAATAACAAGACCATATAAGGATTTTTTTTCTTTTGATTCAAAAAGAGTTCAATGCATTGGTCTAATTAAGGATGTGGTTGTTGGTTTAACAAAAATCCCAGCAAAGACGTTTGTTATGGACATTGTAGTGGCTGACATTCCGCCAAAGTTTGGTATGTTATTGTCAAGATCATGGACAGCAACAATCAAAGGCACAATGCAGATGGACCTTACCTATGCTACTATTCCTATTTTTGGTGAGCAAAGGAGATTGGATCGAGAGACTAGAATGGCTTACACGGTAAGTAGTAAAGACAAACCTCAAAAATTTCCTATTTATGCCTTTGATACTGAAATTGGATCTGTTATTATTTTTCAATGAGTCAGCTGATAATGTTGAACAAGAAATGAGAGTAGAAAATCAGCACTCTAAAATTCAATAGCCCGAAAATCAGAAAACAAAAAAGCATCAAATAAATGAAAAAGAGATGGAAAGATGGTGGTCATTTTACTTTGATGGATCAACAGGAAAAGAAGGGGCTGGATCAGGGATTTGGATTACAAGTCCAAATGATGAGAGTATGTTTTACTCCTACAAACTGAACTTTGATTGCACAAGCAACAAGGCTGAATATGAATCTTTGATTTTGGGTCTAGATGGTTTGAAAATAATGAAGGCTCAAAATATTTCTGTTTTTGGAGATTCAAAATTAGTTATTAAAAAAATTGAAGGTGTTTATCAAACGAAGGATGTAAGAATGAGAGCATACAAAAATCTAGTTTTAGACATGTTGGATAATTTTCAAGCCTATTCTTTCATAGTCAAAACTAGAGATCAAAATTCCATTGTTGATTCTCTTGCTATCTCTGCAAGTATTTTCATCATTCCTATACATTCTACTGAAAAATATGAGATTGAAGTTCATCATAGACCAGTTATACCAGATAATATCACCAATTGGAAAGTTTTTGAAGATGATCAACAGGTAAAGAATTTTATTGAGCTGAAAGAAGAATTTGAAAGTACACAAGTAGATCAAAAAAACATGCTTGTTGAATCAAAAGGAAATTATGAAGTTTTGCAACTAAAAAATAATTCAATACCAAAAGGTCTTATTCCTCTTGAGAAGCTTTTTTATCAGAATGATGTTTTCAAATCACCAAAGATACAAGTTGATGAAGAGGAAGTAGAGAGCTGTAATCTTGGTACATTAGCTTTGCCTAAAATGATCAAAATTTCAAATTTTCTTTCAGCCGATATGAAATTTAAATATATTGAGATGATGAAGAGGTTTATTGATGTTTTTTCTTGGATTTATGTGTATTTAAAAGAGTATGATCCTTCCATTATTCAGCATACTATTCCTATCAAAGAAAATGAGAAACCTTTCAAGAAGAAATTAAGGAGAATTAATCCCCTTCTCATGCCATTGATTGAAAAGGAGATTAAGAAGCTCTTTGATGCTAAAATCATTGTCCTAATCAGATTTTCCAATTGGCTTGCAAATTTGGTACCAGTTAGAAAGAAGAGTGGAGAAATCAGAATTTGTATTAACTTCAGAAATTTGAATAAGGCTTCACTAAAGGACAACTATCATCTTCCCAATATGGATTCAATTCTGAAAAATATTGTTGGTTCTCAAAGAATGTCTATGCTTTATGGTTTTTCAAGTTACAATCAGATTCTTGTACATCCGAATGATCAAGAAAAAACATCCTTCACAACACCATGGGGCACATTCATGTACACCAAGATGCCTTTTGGTTTCATGAATGCGGGAGCTACTTTTCAAAGAGCAATGGAAATTTCTTTTTCTGAAGAAAAAGACAAGATCGTGGTTGTTTATCTTGATGATATAACAGTCTTTTCAAAGAAATAAGAATATCATTTGAAACACCTAGAAAAAATTCTGCTGAAATGTAGAAGGTTTGGTATCTCTCTTAATCCTACCAAAAGCATCTTTTCTTTAACTACAGGCAAGTTAATTGGTCATATTATTTCTAAATATGGAATTAGGATTGATCCTAATAGAGTTAAGGCCATTCAAAAAGTAGATCTACCAAGAAGTAGGAAAGAGATTCAATCATTTCTTGGCAAAGTGAATTTTGTTAGGTGTTTCATTCCTAACTTTGTTGAGATTGTCAAAGATATAACAAGGATGTTGAAGAAAGGGGTCGAAATTAAATGGACAGCTGAAGCAAAGAATTCTTTTGAAGAAATCAAGAAGGCACTCACACAAGCACCGGTACTCATCAGTCCATATTTTTCCAAAGAATTTTTAGTTTTTACATTTGCTTCCGAAAACACAATTGCTAGAGTTTTGCTACAACAAGGAAAGCAAGGTATTGAACAGCCTATTTCTTTATTTAGTAGAACATTAGAAAATTCTGAACTGGAGTATAATATTCTAGAAAAGCAAGCCTATGCCTTGGTGAAAGCTATTAAAGATTTCAGAATTTACATTATGCATTCTCACATTGTGGCATTTGTTCCAAGTACTATGGTAAAAGACATTCTACCTCAGGCAGATCCCGATGGTAAGAGGGGAAAATGGATCGCAAAATTGTTGGAATATGATATAGACATCAAACCAACCAAATTAGTGAAGGGACAAGACTTGGCAAAGTTAATGACACAATCAAACTTGGACTGTCTTGATATAAATCTAAATGCAGAAATATTAGAAATTTCTGATGATGAGGAAGAATTGGTCCAAATTGATGAGAAATGCATTACTTCAGAGTGGTATAAAGATATGGTTTTTGTTCTTCAACATCACAAAGCTCCCGCTAATATAACAAAGTCCAAAGCAAGGTTTTTTAAGCTGAAATCTTTGAGATATTTTGTATTTGATAGAAATCTGTTTTGGAAAGATACAGGTGGAATTTTGCTGAATTGTTTACTTGAAGAAGAAACTGAAAAAGTAATTGAAGAATTCCATAAAGGTGAATGCGGAGGTCACCATTATTGGAAGGCTACAGCAACTAAGATTCTAAGAGCGGGATATTTTTAGCCAACAATGTTTAAAGACATTTACAAAAGAATTGTTGCATGCCATGAATGCCAAATTTTTGAAGGAAGAATAAAGCTTGTACCTTTACCTTTGGTTCCTATTTATGTAGAAGCACCTTTTCAGCTGTGGGGATTATACTTTATCAGAGAGATACATCCATCATCATCAGGATAGCATCGCTGGATTCTCATAGCAACAGACTACTTCACCAAATGGATAGAGGAAATTCCAACAAGGCAAGCTAATGACTCTATAATTATTTCTTTTCTAGAGAATAATATATTGTCTAGATTTGGTTGCCCCGTGAAGATTATAACAGATAATTCTCAAGCATTTAAGTCTAATAAAATGATCAATTTCTATCATCAATACCATATCACTCTTGGACACTCTACAGCATACTATCCGCAAGGAAATGGTCTTGTTGAATCATCAAACAAGAGCATTGTAAGAATCATCAAAAAGGTATTGCAGGAGAACAAGAAAGCTTGGCATTTAAAGTTGAAGTATGCCTTGTGGGCTGATAGAATATGTACAAAGAGATCAATTGGGAATTTTCCATATGAATTAGTTTATGGCATTGAAGTTGTAATTCTGACATCACTTGGGGTGCCTGTTATGAAATTAATTCAAGGACTTGAAGAGGAACCAAATGCCATTCAGAGGAGAATCAACCAGCTGATAGCTTTGCAGGAAAAGAGAAATGAATTTTATGACAGCCATTAGCATATTCAAAATATAATTAAAAGTACATTTGACAAGAAGGTTAAAGAAGACAGTTTCCAAATACAAGACAAAGTGATGAAATGGGAGGCCAAAATTGAGGAGAAGGCAAAGCATGGTAAGTTTGAGAATTTATGGAAGGGTCCTTTTAAGATAGCTAGTTTTCATGGGAACAACACTTACATATTGCAGGAAATTAATGGAGGTGTTAGCCATCAGTAATTTTTGTCACAACAAATAATGGCTAAATATGTTCTTAAGCCTTCAAGAAGAAATATTCATGGAAAATTGCTAGTTCTTGAAGCCTCCATGGTGTATTTTATCTTAAAAATCATCTTCACTGTTGTTTCCACAAATATTTTTCCAAGTTAACCTGCCATCTCAAAAATAAACTGTTTTCAGGGTATATTCCCCATTTTTCACCGCCATTTCATTTCCTCATTCTACCATTCCTACCCCTATTTTTATCAGTCCATTTCCCTCTGAAAATAGCCCACTTTCCCTTCTTTAACTCTTAATTTCCTCCAAAAAACCCCCTTAAACCATAAAAACACCTTTGTTTGGTTTAAAAGCACCCCTTTTTAACTTTATCGAAACCCTAAAAAAGGTTAAAAAACCTCATTTTTTGGTCCAATTCCGCTCCTTTTAGACAGAAGGCCTTAAGCACCTTTAGCTTAAAAACCTCCGCCCCTTCATTCATAGAACCGAGGCCTGAGACCGTCGACTAAAATTCTTAAGCCCCCATCGCCATTGCACTTTGGAGATTCCAAATTCCTTGTTCCTGCACCTTTTTTCCATTGATGGAATCCCCCACCGATAAGATCCCAACCGTCGATCTCCCTCAGATCGGACGGTCTGCGCTGCATCGCAAACCGCAAAGGGTCACTTCTGCCTTCCCTTTCACCACCAATACACGCTCCGTCGATAAGATCTCAGCCATCGATCTCCCCAGATCTGACCGTCTGAAACCTTTTCGGGCCCTCCTGCCTTTCATCTTCTTTCGGCCTCTGCACTTTTGTGGTCCTCCTAGAATAGATCCTGGCTATTTATTGCAACAATCCAATGGCCAGCGGGGCTCCTCCCCTTTACATTCCCGCTCTCCAATCCCTCTGTTCATATCTCTTCATATTTTAATCTGGGCCGTTGATTATCTTATCCGATGGTCATCGCATCCCTTATCGTTTAAACCCGTCAACCATCCATTCTAATGCATCTTTAAATCTCAACCATTGATCCTCAAGATCTAACGGCCCTCGCTTCCCCCATCATCCATTCTCCCAACCCCATCCATTACCCCTTTGCTTCCCCGATACAATCTTAACCGTCGATCTTGCTGATCCAACAGTTCTTGCTTATCCTCACCATTCAAACTCCACCCAACAAACTTTCACACCGCGCATTGAACATCTTGCTACCCGACAAAAGAGATGATTTCATTGAGGGTCCCACCCGACCGCGCATCTCCACCCATCGCATTTGTCCTCAACCGTAGAGCTAGATTTCCCAGATCGGACGGCCATCAATCATTTTCGCGCCCGATCTCACCAAAATTCCCCAACGTGAAACTCCAACGCGAAATAGGTGGTTTTAATGGGACACATGTCATCCCCTAACATGTATCGCGTTAAATCGGCCAAATACCATTTACCGCCTAAACCCAGCGCGAATACCACCCCATTATTGCGCAAAACCATTCATCACCATTTTCGCTCCAGATTCAAATGTTTCCCTAGTTTTTCCATGGTTTCGCCATAAAACCCCTTCCCTGCAATTTCCCTTCCCTCCGCAATGCTCCATAACCACTCCTAGCCTCTGTTAGCAGTTAAAATAAAACACAGGGTTTTATAAAGTT
The DNA here is from genome assembly GCA_034641835.2 of Pinus albicaulis. Lineage (NCBI taxonomy): Eukaryota > Viridiplantae > Streptophyta > Pinopsida > Pinales > Pinaceae > Pinus > Pinus albicaulis. Next base: position 446,972,460 of record CM076575.1, on the reverse strand, counting down.
TATGATTGTTGGTTTGCGGGTTTTATGGAGGCTAGATACATAGGGCCGAGGGTGATGATCCTCAGAGGCCTAATAAAATGCAGAAAGGGGACAAAAGGAGTTAATCTCCAAGTTTAACCAATGCCTCATGAACATTTTTGATTCATAAAACCCTCCAGCGCGCCAAGGCCACCTATAAATCAGAATAACATTTAAGTTTAAAGATCAGAGAAATTAAAGTTTAAAGGTTAAATTCAAGAGCCTGAAGATTAAAAGACTTAAACCATGCAGATTATGGATAAAGCGCAGTGAAAGACAAAGGATTCAAAGTTGAAACAATCAGCAGAAAGGAAAAAGACTAAATATGATTAAGAAAGGCCAAAAAGCATATCAAAGGCCTAATTCAAGTTTAAAGTGACAAATCAAGACAGATCACCCAAAAGAATGCTTCAAATGCCAAATCACCAAAGCCTTTACTTCTCCAAAGACCAAAAATTCCACCTACCAGTTTATTTTGCCTCAAAAGAATACCAATTGAACGCACAGTCAGAGATATTTTCTAAAGACAGCTCAGAATGTAATTGCCAGCTACCAAAAGCCTCAAAATTCAACAAAAGTGACTGAAGTAGATGAAATTTAATATAAAAATCAATTAACATAGTTTAGACATTAGATATCTTCTCCATTAAGCCTCCCAAAGGTCGAGAAGCATTTACTCTGTATTAATTGAATAGTTAGACCTTCCTTTCATTCCACCTCCTCAATTTACCTATATATATCATATGGGGAGCCCAGTATTATTGTTGGTTGAATACTTATTGAATGTAAATAGTTGTTGAAGCTCTGTTAGTAATTGAAGAAGGATAGGCTGAGAAGAGAAGTTTGAAGCTGTAATGACCTACTGGACTTGAAGATTGTAACTGGTTTGAACATCAAATATACAAGCTGATTTATGGGATCCTGGTCTATGTCAATGGTGATGTTTTTCTTACTGTAATTGTTGTTTTTCCTCATGTTTTTCATACTATCCACTTCCTCTGATAAATAACAACAAATTTAGATTAGGATTTACTGTAAAAGGTACCCTAATTCTCACTGATAAGCTTTATCTTTATGTTTTCTTCTAATTGTTGCTTTAGGAATGATTTCAATAGAGTATAACTAGTCAAGAAATGTTGGTGAGCCCATGTCTTGCTGAGTAAAACTTGAGACATTGTTCTTGAATGATATTTTCACTGCATGCTAAGTAAATTTAAACTAGGGAAGTCTATGGTTAGCCCTATCCTTTAGTGTTTTCTCCAACAACTGTTTTGAAGATTTCCCTTAAGAGTATGCCGAAAGCAGGATAGGGTCAAAGTCCTTACTTTATCTTAGGCTACTTTTTATGTTTATCTTAAATGTTTTCTAGATTGTTGTCTTAGAAGTTGGCTTTAGTAGGAGTTTTCCCAGAGAAGTCTATGGTTTTCCCTGTCCTTTGGCTTGCTCCCAAATCAGTCACTTTGAAAGGCTTTCCTTGTATAGTGAAGTTAATATATTTTTAATTGGTTATTAGCTTTGCTTCTTTCACCACACTTCTTAATGTTTCATACCACAAAATCAACTTAAAGAGATCTTTTGATATAGATAACTTGCCCCATGGACCACTCTTGAAACTTGTTGTGCAATTAAATCCTTTTGTGACTCCATAGCCTAATGGATTGATACTATCTCACTATGATACCATTCTTCCAACTTAATCACACCTTTACCCTTCAAAAGACTTCCTTTATTTTGATGATATCATACCCAACCAAAACCAAAACAAGTTCCCTTGAGCTTCATAACTAGCATAATATCATAATTAAGAATAAAGATATATCATTCAAAGACACTTAATAGAGAGATCCCTCTCTAAATCCAGGAGGGCTAGATCCTAGGATTCCAAAGTGGTTCTGATGTTGCCTTGTCATTTGGTATGCCAATTTGCCAAATCACAGGACCCCAACAGGAGGATCATATGCTGGAGGGCCTGTTAATGGCAGTTTCCTAAAGCATTATACTTGCTGAAGTTTTATCAAGCACTCATGACATTGTACATATTTCATCTTTGTCAGTTTTATTACTAATAATGACAAGATGAAATAGAGAGGTTAAGCCCGAGGTGAAGGCCCAAACAGTTTGAAGGAGATGCTTGTCAAATCAAATAATTTTTTTTTCTATTTTATCAAAAAATGGATAGCACTGGAGCTACGGGTTCTTAGTGTACCACAGGGGCACACTATACCAAGTGGAGCCACTGTTATCACCATAAAAGTTTTTTTTTCTAAACTTTGACAATTTACCTTGTTCCTAGTCATGGTCTTAGATAGGTGTTGAGTCATTTCATGTTTTAAGGGGTAAGTGATAGGGTTAGAGTCTCAAAAGTGTCATTTTCATTTCTAAATAAAGTTTGATAAACTCATTCCGTGGTTTAAAGGTCCCATATTCTGTTTAGAAGTCATATTTTAACTCTTTGAAATTTTTTCTGAAATTAGCCACGAAGCCACACTTTCATAGCACAGTCAATGGAAAAAAATTGTTTTGCGCTACGAAAGCACTGCTACTTTCGTAGAGCATTTCTCTGAAAATACACTAAGCACGCTCTGAAAGCATAGATTCATATTGGGTCATGTCAAATTAGCAAATCATTCAAATTTCGTTAGTTTTTAATCATTAGGTGTCAGTTAGAGGTCATTTCCAAGACAAACAACCATTCAAAATCATCATTGCATTCGTACAGGTTTCATTTATGAAATCTAAGTTCAAATTTGAAAGGGCTGGCTGGTTTCTTATTCTAGTTTGCATGCAAAACACTCCAACAGATTGTTTTCAAGAGTAAAGCTTGTGGTAATCTCACACCAAAGCTTCTATTATCCATTATCAAGAAAGGCTAACTGTTTTTAATTCAAGGGAGGCTGAAAATTAGAGTTCACAGGAAAATTTCAGAAATTCAAAGACAAAAATGACTAAGGAGAAGAAAAATCACAGGTCAGGACATTGTTTAAGGACAGAGCCTGAAAGCATAGGAACCCTAGCTAAGGACAAATCAGTATTTGAGGCTTTCAAGAAGGGAGGGTGTTTGAAATTTTTTGAAAAGTTATAGGGAGGATATAGTCAGGTGACAAAGGAGTTTGCTTTACATTTTACTGGCTCAAACAAAAAAATTGGAATCTTAAACTTCTCAGTTACTCCTGAGATTATTGCCTTAGTAACAAAGATTCCTAGGGGGTAAGAGAGATGATTCAAAGGTTTCAGATTTGACATGGAGGCGTGCAAAGTGTTTCTAAATCTAGAGTTTGCATAAATGGATTTAAACAACGCAAATACCAGGAGCTGCATCAAATATTCATATGCCAATTTTATATACAACATCCAAAGGTATTTTACTTGTGAGGGGAGGTATCATAAAGTATATTCATATCATTTCAAACTTCTGTTTCACTTTACTAGCATGATATCTTTAGATTTGTCATTTTTTCTGTATAGAAGTATAGCTAAGATGGCATACAAGGTTCAAATGAAGTCTGAAGGGTGTGAAACCTCTTTATTCCACCATGGTTTAATCAAGTTGATGGTCTTACATGAACTCTGAAAGATCAATAGAGAATGGTCATCATTTTTGTTTTTTTGTGGTTTTGGAGTGGAATCACAAACTACAGGCAGTAACCCTAAAGGAAAAGAAACTCCACCTATAGAATCCAGCAAGCCTATAGTGACAAGGTCAAAAAGGTTTTTTAAGCTAAAACCCAGGAAATAGGTGAAAAATCCAGTAGGAAAAGCATCAATGGTTATTGTTGAAACTCCTCAACTTGCAAAACAAAGGTTAGCTAAAGTTAAAGAGATTGCACAGGAACAGTGAGCTAATAAACAGGTTCAACAGAGATTGACTAGGAGTCAAAATGCAAAGAAAAGGGTAAAGAAGTGATTTCAGGAGCAAGTGATACTCCGGGCTTAAAGGGAAACTTGGATGATATCTTACAAGCCATTGATCTAGAAGAGTCTCCTATAGTTCAAGCTGATTTCATAAAAACTGATGAAGGAAAACAGAAAAAGATTAAGTCATCCAAGAAACTAGTATTCAATGATGAAGTTGCGGCATTTGTATTCAAGGCAAGGAAGCCTATAACCAGAGAGTCCAAAAATATGCAAGAGCATGTTGAGCTGGAGAAAGCAGAGGAAGCTTCCACTGTTCATGAAGAAATTATAAAACTTTCATCACCTGTACCAGAAAAGGTAAAAAATAGAGTATTCCCCACTCAAATAGAAAAAATCAGTTATGCAGAGATGGAGGAAAGGTTGAAATCAGGCAATCTTGAAATTTCCAGGCTAAGGAAGAGAGCAAGAAAGCATGTTGTTCAAAATAAAAATTTCAAGAGGATGAAAGCCCTCTGGGAAGTTGAAAGGGTTGCTAAACCTGAAATCATTAGCAGTGAAACACAATATTTCACTTGGACTGCACCAACAATAAAAGAAGCTAGATTTGTGAGAGTAATGAATACTCAGTTGAGAGCCACCAACAGAAAGCTAAGGAGATAGGTTGAAGACCTAGAAATTCAATTGACAAGATCTCAAGAGAAACTACAGCAACAGTGAAATAGGGTAAGGAAAGAGGGCAGTAAATGATAAATCTTAAATCAGTTTGTCATTAAGAAGAAGACCATTTTGAGGAAAAAACCTTTAAAGTTAAGGTTTTTTGCTTTTTTATGTTGATATCAATCTGGGAGAAGCTTTGAATATTCTCAAACTTTAAATTTTGTAAGACTGTGTTAAGAAAAGTGCCTGCACAACAGTTTCGTAGCGCGCTACGAAACTGCTGAAGATGATTTTTTGGCACTTTATATATAGATTTTGGAGATAAGGATAGATGGGTTTCAAGTTTTAATGTTGCTGGTGGAAATATGAAGATCACAGGTGAAGAATAAAATTGCAAAACAGTAGAAAGAATGGTTAAAGGAAATGTTTTACAGTAATGTAAAATTTGCGCTACGAAAAAAGGCTACTTTCGTAGCGCAGTCATATTTCGTGCCTTTTTCACTTTTTCAAAGATTTTCTCTGCACAGGTGGAGGATTAAAGTTTTCAAGGGAATATTAGCACATGTGACACATATGAAACAATCATCAATGTTAAAAAAGTTGCTCGAAGATAAAAATGGAGGTTAAGGGCTAAAAAGCAGGAACCCTGTCTCCTGTTTTTTAGGATAGTTAGGTCATGAATCAGCAGGTTTACAACAAGGCTGGAAGCATCATCAAATTTAGAAAACATGGATTTGCAGTTGTCAAGAAATCATTAAGGTTGTTTCAAACATGTTTAGGAGTTTCAATCCTATTTGTATTAGGACTCTTAAAAGACAATTTAGCTGTCAGTTTGCAATTAATTGTTTGTTTTATGAATAGAATAGGTGTCAAGAATGGAAATTCGAATTCTCCTAATGATGGATCATGGAATCCAAGATTGTAAATGCTCTATATGAAGCATGAGGTCGAATTCATCAAGGTTGGAATTTTTCATTAGCAAGGAAACTGTGTTACTGTATGTCACTGTGTTCTTCTCAATTTAATATAGAGATTTGTTTGACTACTCAAGATTCACGAGTTTAAGTGTATCATTTTTCTATGGATTTTTCAATTACCTACTTGTAGTAGTATTTGTATGTGTTACTTAGAACTCATTTGACAATGCTCTAACTTCCTTCACATGAAAATAGACTGTGTTTTATCACTGTGTTACTGTTTTTCTCATAAACCTAGACTCCAAGTGCCTGAACTTCCATGTTTGACAGATTATGATGTTTTGTTGAAGACTATCTTGACTCCATGGCCCAATGAGTGTTTGCTAATATTTGATTCAACTAGTTATGCATTTTTATCCTTTTTATTCCTAGAGTTAGCCATCTAATCATTAATCAAAAATCTTAAACCTATTGAGAGAGCCATCTCAGGTTGAGGAGGCTAAGCCTCAGCCAAAAGATTGGTTTGAAAGAGTTACTCAAAGTCTACTCGATGAACAACCTATTAGGGTCAGATTTTGTGATAACAGTTAAAAATTTATACTAAATGGCTCTTTAAACAACTAAGTTTTTGGTTTTGTAACAAGTTGTGGAGGTGGCACACCACTAGCACCCTTTGTCCTTGATTTTTGCGGACAAATATGAGACAATGAGAAAATAGTTGGATGAAGTACTTCTGACTTACTTTCCTTGTGCACATTTTCAACAACAATAAATTTTAGTAATCTTGGTTATATCTCAAAATAAATTCAGTAGGAAGGAACATGATTTGTGATTCTAGCCATGGTAGAATTCATGCCAAGCACCCTTCCTAATATAGCCACTAATCTAGGACATATTTTTCTTTAATTAAATTTAATGCTTTTTACCTAACTTTCCACAATGTCCCATCCACATGGCTAGAACATTATTTTTCTGGTGCCTTTTTCTACAATTTCTTGGTTTCTATTGTCATCATCGACCACTAGTTGTAGTCCACTTTTCATGTTATCACTGGTACTACAAACTTTCTTTGGCTTCTTATAAACCTGATTGTGCAATTTTCTTGGTGTGTAGTGTGTTAGTCCTTCACTGCAACAATATATATCTAATTTTCCAAGTTAGTCGCATTGTTCTTACGGGAACAACATTCCCTACGTTCTCTGCTTCACAACATCGACCTGTGAACGACAATAATGTTGCAAAAACAATTTTTTTTCCCCTACAAACATATCAAATTTGGAAAGTGGGGCAGTTGTCTCTAAACAATTTCAGTTGGCTCCCATTGACAAGTTCATTGATGGGATACTCATTCAGTTTATCCAATTGTATTGTAATTTCATTTGTGACATATTGGATAATATAATATCCAAGTCAATGCATATGAAATTTCCTATGGTGTTTCAGAAATTTTTTGTCATACATCAACACAAGATCATCAACCTGGAATTTCTTTTTCTTGATATGGAAATCATGTCATGTCGTTTCCCTAGCCTTCACAACTCTATAATTTTTGAAAATATTGTGAAACAACTCTAGAGTTGGTACCTTGATTGGTTGGGAGCATTCTCCAATTCACTAAGAACAATTCCAAATGATAACTTTAACTTTTATTACACTTGCCTAAAATATACATTCTTACTAAATTATAAATTAGAAATATATATCCTCTAAAGCTATATATATGGTGTATTGCTTAATAAAGAAAATTTATTTATTTATGATAAAATAAGAACAAAGGGTGGAGTGTAATTGGCCTCTACAAGGAATATTTGGGCGCGAAAGGGTTGTAGATTATGATTTTTTCTCTTCAGTGGATTCAATTTCTTTTTTCATTATTTAATAATATATAATCATTCATTTTCAAATGAGATATGGTGAGTTGACAACGTTTAACAAAGGGGTTACCCTTAGATTATGGCAACCATTGAATTTTGACATATACTCCTATTGGAAACAAAATTATCTTCATCACAAAAATTGGCAATCCAAGATGCTTTTTCCGCATGTCCCCACAAAGTTATTTTTTGTTGAGTTGGAAGTCAAGAAAAGTGGGTTTTTTGCAGAGGTGGCAGTCAAGATAAGCATGACCGTTGAATCCAACCAATATTTATTTCTGATCCTTGTCTTAATCTCTATATTTTACAAATCTTCTCCTCCTCCTCCCATGGTGATTGTGTTGCATTGTATGAGTCTTCTCTTGGAGCTCCTTGTCATGTATGTTTGCATGAGTATGAGTCTTGTCTTGGAGCTCCATGTCATGTATGTTTGTAGGAGTATGAGTATTGTCTTGGAGCTCCATGTCATGTATGTTTGTATGAGTCTGGTGGCCTTTGTATGAGTTTTTTTTGGTTTGGTTTTTCTGTTGGGGTATGCAACATCATGGTCATTATATTTTGGCTTGTCAATCATGTTGAGAATATCACCTTCTTTGATAATCCCTTGAAGAATTGGATTAGTTAACAATTTATACTTTGGCTCTTTCAACAACTAAATTTTTGGTTTTGCAACAAGTTGTGGAGGTGGCACACCACTAGCACCCTTTTTCCTTGATTTTTGCGGACAAATATGAGACAATGAGAAAATAATTGGATGAAGTGCTAGTGACTTACTTTCCTTGTGCACATTTTCAACAACAATAACTTTTAGTAATTTTGGTTATATCTCAAAATAAATTGACTAGGCAGGAACATCATTTGTGATTCTATCCATGGTAGAAGTCATGCCAAGCACCCTTCCTAATATAGCCACTAATCTATGACATATTTTTCTTTAATTAAATTTAATGATTTTTACACAACTTTCCACAATGTCCCATCCACATGGCTGGACTATGCTTTTGCTAGTGCCTTTTTCTACAATTTCTTGGTTTCTATTGCCATCATAGACCACTAGTTGTAGTCCAATTTTAATGCTATCACTGGTACCACAAAATTTCCTTGGCTTCTTAAACACCTGACTGTGCAATGTTCTTGGTGCGTAGTGTGTTAGTCCTTCACCGCAACAAGATATATCTACTTTTCCAAGTTATTCACATTGTTCTTGCGAGAAAAACATTCTCTATGTTCTCTACTTCACAACACCGACTTGTGAACGCCAATAAGGTTACAAAAACAAATATTTTTTTCCCCTACAAACATATCAACTTTGGAAAGTGGGGTAGTTGTCTCTAAACAATTTAATCGGCTCTCATTAACAAGTTCATTGATGGGATACTCATTCAGTTTATCCAATTGTATTGTCATTGCATTTGTGACATATTGGATAATATAATATCCAAGTCAATGCATATGACATTTCATATGGTTTTTTAGAAATTTGTTGTCATACATCAACACAAGATCATCAACCTAGAATTTCTTTTTCTTGATATGGGAATCATGTCATGCCTTTTCCCTAGCCTTCACAACTCTAGATTTTTTTAAATATTGTGAAACAAATCTAGAGTTGGTACCTTAATTGGTTAGGCGCATTCTCCAATTCACTAAGAACAAATCAAAAGGATAAGTTTAACTTTTATTACACTCACCTAAAATACACATTCTTACTAAATTATAAGTTAGTAATATATCTAATTTAAAGCTATATATGTGTGTGTAATTATTAATAAACAAAATTTGTTTATTTATGATAAAATAAGCACAGAGGGTGGAGTGTAATTGGCCTCTACAAGGCATATTTGGGCACGAAAGGTTGTAGATTATGATTTTACCACTTCAACGAATTCAATTTCATTTTACATTATTTAATAATATATAATCATTCATTTTCAAATGAGATATGGTGTGTTGTCAACGTTTAACAAAGGGGTTATCCTTAGATTATTACAGCCATTGATTTCTGACATATACTCCTATTGACAACAAAATTTTCTCCATCACAAAAATTTCCAATCTAAGATTCTTTTTCCACATGTCCCCACAAAGTGCCTTTTTGTTGAGTTGGAAGTCAATAAAAGTGGGTTTTGTGTAGAGGTGGCAGTCAAGAAAAGCATGATAGTTGAATCCAACCAATATTTATTTTTTATCCTTGTCTTAATATCTATCTTTTATGAATCTTGGGCCTCCTCCTCCTCCCATGGTGATTGTGTTGCATTGTATGAGTCTTATCTTGGAGCTCCATGTCATGTATGTTTGTATGAGTATGAGTCCTACCTTGGAGCTCCATGTCATGTATGCTTGTATGAGTCTGGTGGTATATGTATGAGTTTTTTCTGGTTTGGTTTGTCTCTTGGGGTATGCAACATCATGAACATTATATTTCAGCTTGTCAATCATGTAGAGCATGTCACCTTCTTTGATAATCCCTTGAAGAATTGGATTAGTTAACAATTTATACTTTGGCTATTTCAACAACTAAGTTTTTGGTTTTGCAACAAGTTGTGGAGGTGGCACACCACTAGCACCCTTTGTCCTTGATTTCTTGGTAACTAATGATGAGGCCATGGCATATGTATCTAACAACTAAAATTTTCCTCTACAACTACAATTTCATCTTAGAAATTCTCTTTGTTTTGTACTTCATACCTGGACTTTACTCTTACAAATATGAGACAATGAGAAAATAATTGGATGAAGTACTAGTGACTTACTTGCCTTGTGCACATTTTCAACAAAAATAACTTTTAGTAATCTTGGTTATATATCAAAATAACTTCACTAGGCAAGAACATCATTTGTGATTCTAGCCATGGTAGAAGTCGTGCCAAGCAACCTTCCTAATATAGCCACTAATCTAGGACATATTTTACTTTAATTAAATTTAATGTTTTTTATATAAATTTCCACAATGTGCCATCCACATGGCTGGCACATGATTTTGTTGGTGCCTTTTTCTACAATTTTTTGGTTTCTATTGCCATCATCGACCACTATTTGTAGTCCACTTTTCATGTTATCACTCGTACTACACACTTTCCTTGGCTTCTTATACACCTCGCTGTGCAATGTTCTTGGTGCATAGCATGTTAGTCCTTCACTACAATAAGATATATCTACTTTTCCAAGTTAGTCACATTGTTCTTGCAAGAAAAACATTCTCTAGGTTCTTTGCTTCACAACACCGACCTGTGAACACCAATAAGGTTACAAAAAAATATATTTTTTTCCCCTACGAACATATCAACTTTGGAAAGTGCTGCAGTTGTCTCTAAAAAATATTAGTCGGCTCCCATTGACAAGTTAATTGATGGGATACTCATTCATTTTATCCAATTGTACAGTTATTGCATTTGTGACATATTGTATAATATACAATCCAACTCAATGCATATGAAATTTCCTATGGTGTTTTAGAAATTTTTTGTCATACATCAACACAAGATCATCAATCTGGAATTTATTTTTCTTGATATGGAAATCATGTCATGCCTTTTCCCTAGCCTTCACCTCCTAATAGGTCAACATTTTTCATCTCCCGAGTTCAATATGGAGAATTAGATATGAAAAGCTTCATTACTAAACTACATATCAAAGTATTTTTTTAAGAGAAAATCATTTTTTAGAATACACTTGCAAGAAATATTTCAAAATACAATATTTTCAAATGTTCTAATTTGGTTTATTTTCTCTACAGGAGAATGTAATGTGAAACTGTATAAGTTCAATAAATAAATAAGTTGTTTTTTCACTAAATTGATATATAATTGTAGTCTAAAACCTCTCTAAAATGACAATTTGAGATACTAATATTTTGAATAAATTAATGAAATATATAACACCAATATGATTTTACCATTATGTAATAGCCATGGGAGCTTGCATTAGAAAATATATACACTAAACAAACAAAATTAGGTAAAAAGGACTCCTAGGAGAACCACATTAAAGAAAATGACCACTATCTAATTAAATAGAATAACATATAAGTGAGAGGAAGAAGCTTACCTTAAGAATGTCATTGCAAACAGTAGCACAATACTCTTTGTGCCATTAATATTTTCTCAAGCAATTTTTGTCAAGTTGGAAGTGATAGGTTTGGAGTTGAAAGTAAGATCACCAAGTGCAATTCTATTAAAGATGGTGTTGTACCTTAAGAGACAATCCCTTAGTTGTGATAAGGAACCAGTGCTTAAGACATTTATATGATTATGTCACGAATATATATGTCTCTATTTTATTAACCCTCAAATATTTATGATTAAACCCTTAAATGTCAAATATGATGAATGCTTCACAATGCTACCATCTATTAATGTTGAATGAAGTGACTAGAATAATATGAAAGAAGAAGTCCAAACTGATATGCTGTTTTATACAGAAAATATCATTTCCAACCCTAGAAGAAATATATGAAATAAATAGTTAAAACAAAGGAGCACCAATTAAGGTTTTTAACTCTTATATATAGAAATAAAAAGAGACCTGCTGCTCATAAATTTGTTTTATTCATAGATAGAAACACATAATGTAAACTGGAATACATTTCAACATAAACAGAATGCTAGAAACTTGCTTATTCATTCTTTAATCTTTGAATCTCTGAGTACAAAAATATTTTTCTGCAGGTCCAAAACTCAGAACCTTTCCTTCCCTTGAAAATTACATTAAATACAATAAAAAACAGTTTGAAACTGTTGTAACCAATCCTAACTACCAAAACTACTTTAAGACTTCGAAGGTTGTCTATTACATGCCTTGAAAATGTATTGTTACAATTACATTGTCTTCAGAAAATAACATAAAATAACTATCCTAATCTATAGGAATTGCTGATGATGTGGCTTCTTTTCCTTGGTCAACTGATTTGTCTTTCTTTGCTGCTGATCCTTTTGGCAGGTCTATTGTCCAAGCTCTGCACTTTTTCCATATTTCTACCTTCATCCTGGATGAATGTGTCAGATTGTGATATTCCAATCTGAATGCAGTAATTCGATCATAAGAAGGCCTTTCTGTGAAGAGTCTTTACCATCCACAAGAGTTGAAAATGTCTCTGAAAGAAGTTGACCGTCGTCTCTCCTTTAAGCACCTGAGTCTTTTCATGCTTGTTATCCACTTTTCTTTTTGTCATCACTAGTAAGTTCTCATAAGAGCTCTATGGAAAAATATTTCCTTCATCTCCCCAACATTATGGCAAGCCTACTCTTGTCATTTTATCAAAAGACTTATCAAACTAACTTACTGCTTCCTTGATTCCCATTAGCTTCTTTTCTGCAGCCTTTCTGAGATCATTTCTGACAATCATTTTATTAATTTCTACTGCATACAAAATTTTGTCCTGCATATCATTCTCCTCTAATTCTTGATCTGATTTAGAATTAATAAAATTAATAAATCTTCTGGCCCAAATGGCTCTATTAATTCCTTTTTTCTTATCAGACCTGATTGGTTCTTCACATTCTAAAATAAGGCTTTTCTCTTTTGCAATTATCATCAAGGAACACAAATTAGATTTCATTTCTGTGATGATATCAGTCTAAATGATATCTTTAGCTTGTATCAGTGAGAGATTTCCTTTCAGTCTTTCTTTGAGATTTCTAATCTTAGCTTCAGCACTTCGAAAATCCATTTTTACTTATCAGCTTCATTTTCTATGACTTTCATCAATTTTCTTGCAGTCCCCAGATCTGTTTGAGCTTTCTTTCGATCTCTTTCAGCCATCTGCAACTCAGTATTCAATTGAAAAATTTGTGCTTGAGGGTATTCATCACCTGTAGGAAAAACAAAGTACAATTATGATTATCAATACGATTTTGCAATGAAATTGCAGTCTGCTTTATTTTGGAGAGTTCTTCATCTTTCTGCATGAGTTGCTGCAACAAATTTTCCTTTTCCTTCTCTATCTCTGCAACTTCTGTGGCCATTGAATGTTCTCCAGTAGGTAACTTTAACTTCTTCCTTATTGTGGATATTTCTACCTCAGCACTTTTCATGAATTTATGCACAACAGTCTTATCACTGGGATCTACTCCAATTTTTATAATAATTTTCTTAAATTCCTCATTCTGAACTGTTAAGGCTCTTGAGTTAGCCTTCTCTAACTTCAACTATTTAATTACTTTACCCAACATATTCTCTGCCTTTATTGCCATTGCATTAGTCTTTCTGAGGTAATTTACAATCAATTGACATGTTTGCATATGAAAATTCATTTTATCCATCAATGGAATTTCCTTTACATCCACAGTCACATTGACAATGTTGAAATTGCTGGAAGAACCAATTGACATATCTGTAGGATGTGATAAGGAAATTCTAAATTGATATTTCTCAAGATCCATTACAGTTAACAATCTTGTTTGCTCCGCAGTAACTTGATGTTCATCTTGGGCCTCCATGCTGGCCTTCATCCTCTAATTTATTTCTTCAATTTGTGAAAACATATGTTTGATCAAGGGCACATGTTCATGAGAAGCTTCATGATTCCTGGGTGAAGTAGGAGCATTTTTCTCTTCTCCCAAATGTAAAGAAAAACCAGGTGCATTAGATGTAGGCTCTTCAGTAAGTTTTTTTCTCTTCTTGGCTCCCTGATCCTCATCATCTAGATCAATAACTACTTCCTTGGTTCTTTTAGTTGTTTTCTCTGCTATGATGGGAGTTTGAATGTTTGCATCTACTGAACTCATCACACCTTTACATGATATCTTCTCTTGTTCTTGCCTACTTTCATGAATGAAAGAAGAGTACCCATTCTCAATTCTTCTATTTGAAATAACACTATATGGGTCATAAGCCCAACTTTCTCCTAGTAGCATATGCATGTCATCTAACATTTTGTTACTTCATCAAATGCCTGCCTCATATTTACTATGAAAGGGCCTACAACCATGGGTAATTTATACATTTGTCATGTTATCACCAAAATAGGACCCTGATAGGCTGCTCATCAAGTCAATCTCAGTGTAACTATTTCAAACCAATATTTTAGTTGAGGCTTAGCCTCCTCAGCCTAAGAGGGCTCTCTCAAGGATTAATGATATTGATTAAATATGTAGATAGATGGCTAACTCTATGGTTTATGATTTTGTATGTTTATAGGTTGAAATATGGAGACTTGCTAACATTGGGCTATGGATTCAGTGACAAAGATAAAGATAACAAATAACTCTTCTTATAAAACTGAGGCTTGTATATACTTCAATGAAAGAGTGACACAGTCAGAAAATTCTCAATAACTTGAGGTTCAAAGGAAGTCAGAGCATGTGGTACATGAATTCTGAGTAATGATACATCAAGTTATTCAAAAGGAAGGTATTAAAAGTGTTCCGTCAAAGCTTAATACTTAAAGGAAGTCAAAGCATGAATAACCATGAATTTTGAGTAATAAGTATTAAAAAATTGAAGGAAAACATCCAAAGATAGGACCCAAGAACTCAATTCACCATATTTTAACACTTAAAGGAAGTTAGAGCATGTTCCTCCATGAATTCTGAGTAATAAGCGTTAATACTATGGAAGTAAAAAAATCAGAGATAAAAGATAAAACTCACTAAAGTACACTAAGAATATCAGATTCAGAAAAGTTAAACTGCTTCTGTATATGTCAGTTCCTTCACAACATTTACAAAAGTAGTCATTTTCTATAAAATTTTCCAACCCTGAATACATCGAAGTACTCACTACGTATAGGCATCTTTCTTTTACATCAAGTCTGCCAAGTGGCTAGACCATTAGACTTTATTACTGACACCAAATCTAACTACTAACTAGATTCATAAAACTAGGACTGACACATTTTCGAATTAAGAGTTAGAGTCCTACTATGACTCACACACCTAATTATTACATTTAAACCAAAGTGATCCAAATCTTCCTCGAAAGGAATCCTATATTTTAACCATTTTAGCCATCATCAAAACATTAATATGATGAATTTCTTTGTGAATTAACTCTGCCTATTATCAAGGGGATATCAGTTTGATGATCTAGCACATGTAGACTGGTGTCTTCAAATTATACCTTTAACTGAAAGTCTCCACTTGGAAAATCTGATACTCTTTGTCATCATCTGATACTCTTTGACACTTTGGTGAGGAAAAAATTTAAACATGTTTTTACCTTCTTCCCTTTTACCAACATTAATCATCAGAACTAACCTTGCTGTCAAAACTCTGTTTTGAGCTACGAAAGTAGCTAGTTTAGTAGCGCACACAAAAAGGTAATATGTGGTACTCCTCTGCTGTTTTTAACTTTTGGAGGATGTTAAGTAGTAAAAAAAAATTAAACACAACATTCAAAACTCTTCATCACTATAATTTTAAATTCCTTAAAACCAAAAATAATTGTTCAGAAATTCCGCAGCAAAAACTAGGCTTCAAGCGTGGCACTCACTGCGGAATTGCCTAATTGCCCACAAACTTCACATAATTTGGATGTTAGGCCTAGAAAAGGTCCATTGATGTGTGAGATGATAGTATGAAACCTGATAAGGAAAATTTTGTTAAAAACACCTCTTGCCCTCCTTGAGAAACAAATTTTTAACCTTTAGCCACTTCATCAACCAATAAAAACCACTCTGTTTTTTCCGAAATAGAAGGCTGCACTCCTGAGAACCTATATCTCTATCCCTAATAGTTGTTACACAAATGGAGGAGGTTTCTTTAGATAAGAATGTTTTTAAGAAAAACCTCTCTTATTTTTTTGAAAACCAGCTTCATTTGTCCGGAATCTATATTATAAAATGATGTACAAAACAGGAAAATTCAAAATGCTAAAAATAGGTCCCAAAGGAAACTTCGAATCTCCAAATTGGTAGTACCTGGGAGAAAACAAAAAGAGATTTTTGTTCCTTGTTATGTTCTTAGAAAAACCTCCTTCATATTTTTGAAACTCATCTTCATTTTCCTGAAAACTCCTTTCGAGATCAACATCTCAAACAGTCCAAGAAACAAAAAAATATCCTTGTATCTCTTGGTAGAAATCCATGTAACGTGTCTGGATGAAAGCTTGCGTGAAGCTGAGGTCGTACATGATCAGTTAAAATTCCATAGGCTCCTATCCAAACACATAGCCTCCTTTTATTCTTTCCTCTTCATGGAAATTTCCTTTTATAACCCAAACTGCCCTCTTAAAAATGTGACAGCTGTAAAAAATAATTTGGACAGCAAGCTGTTTGTCACAAAGCTAAATTTTCAAAGGTGACAACTAACTGATACATGCAAAGGTTAAAAATTAAATGACAAAGAGGAGCTTAGGTAACTTTTTTCAGGAATGAAATTCGAATGTGGAGAGAAAGGCGAAAAAATGAGGGAGTGGCACTTTCAAATGATGACCTTACTTCTGACAGCATGACCTTGAGACTCTCAAAGTTTAACCATTCATCATTATGGATAAAACCGTTGTAGACTGACACAAATTTCGTATCAAATTTATTTTTAAAAGTGTCAATTTTGCTACGGAACTAGTAGGTGTTTCCACAGCGAATTCTGTTAATTTTTTACTAAATTTGCTGCGGACTCAGATAAATCTTGAAAAATGGCTAGATTTGAGATTTAAGTTCAATTCAAGGTATCTACTAAAACCTATTTCTTTGATGTGACTTGAGATCATCTCTATCAATCCTAAGACAAAACTTATAACCTATGTTCATCATAAAATTTATCATTTCATGATGTTGTGCAACTTAACTAACCTAAAGACCAACTTGACACATTTCAGGTAAAATTTTGAAAACTTTTGGGTGATAACATGTCCTTTCTTCATAGGCACGAAATGAACCTGATCAAAATTTAGACTTTGTCTAATGAAATCTAAAGCAAAAAGCCTCATTGGTACACAAATTTGGAGTCTGTAAGGCTCAAAACTTGCTCCATATAGCCTTATTTCAGAATATTCCTAAAAAACAAACCAATATCCATATTTACAATTGTTTCCTAAATGTAGAAACTCCTGAGCTTTAGGTAAGAAATAGGGAGGAGGACTTCCATTCAATATTTTGTATGCATTTGGCATGTAATAGCTAGAAAAATCAAACAACCCAGCCTCATTTTGCTCCCTTATAACTACATCTATCCAGAATATCACTGATTACCTTATTTTATTTACATCCATAATATTTAGACCTAAATGCATGAATTCTTCCACATTCTAATATAAGAACAAATATAAAATCAATGAAGGAAATTTAAAAGAACATGTTAATGAAAGGCTCATCAACTATGAATTTACTGCTTCCTGCCAATATGATGGAATATCCAACACCATTCCTGGCTTCATCATCATGGAAAATATCCCTAGGACCAATTTATCCACTGTGTTATCATCATCTTTACCCAGAATTTTTTCAATATTACTCAATACTGGACGAGTATCAACATCAAAAACCCCCATAGCAAACTCTTTGCAATCTGACTGAAACTGCTTCATGTCAGGCTTCAAATAAAACATGAATTGATTGAATTCTTCTCCTGCAATATTATCATAATATTGTACCAGCGAATCATCAGAAAATTGGATGGATGACTCTAACTCAGTATAGCAAAGGGCTTGGCGGATTAACAGGGTAGACACATATAGAACGTTCTCTCCTTGGGAATTCATGACAAAAAACTTCCCTGGATACATGACGGATACCAACCAATAGATAAATTCAGGGAAAAGATGGGTTTTTGGAATGCATGCAGACAAAACTCCAGACTTGACCATGGAAGAATACATAGGGGAAGCATCATCATTCAAGATAACTTTATGGTAGAAAGGGAGGTGAATTATTGAACAGAGGGTATCTTGAATACCCCTCTCAGTATCCATGAGAAGGATATGGCTAGTTGAACCTAATAAGGATGACCGTTGAGCCATGGTTGAAAATTTACGTGAGAACAGTTTACAGGGTGTTCAAATTTGCAGGTGGCGGAAAGCTAAAACAGGGTGCAGCGCAACAAATCACAAGTAATTTGAAAAACATATAAAAAATTTCTTTAAATAGGTGGCGCGAGTTTTAAATTTAATGCTGACAAGACACGCCAGCAAGCTGTTAACTCTGCCTGACGTGGAAGACAACTATGACCAACTCAGCATCTTACATCATTGCGGGGGTTCTCGGGGTACGGAGGAAAACTTTGCCTGGTGCCCCCGCACTCAATCTCCGCCGTTCATCTCTGTGGTCCCCGCAGTCAACCCGGTCAACTGCGGAGGCACTCATCATGGTATCCGGTGTGCTAGTTGTGCCCACGGGTTGGGATTTTTGATAAGGTCTTTAATTATCAATGCCTTCTGCCAATCAAATCAATCAATGTTTAACATCAAATACCGAACCCACTATTATAAAGTTTAAATGTTTAAAATTTTACTCAGATTTTGGCAAACATACATATTTTTTCATGCTAAAGTATAAGATTTTGATACTTTAACATATTTTCTAGCAATTTCTTATTTTTATATTTTCAAATATTTGAAAAATAAAACGATATGCATATGATCCACAACATATGGGAAGGTCCAGTTGTCCCTAGCCTTGTGAAGAAGGATCATCCCTTTCTCTTTCATTTTTCCTATCAAAAGAACCTTTACTCCTTTTGTCTCCCTCCCTTTAAATTTTCTTTCCCATTCAACTGTCCTTGTCAACTTCTCATAAATTGAACCTTTTTCTCAATTTGTCTCTCTCACTTTAAATTCATGTTCCCATTCCCTTTCAATTCCCCTCGTGAACCTTTCAAAAAATCCTTCTTATTCGATAGAACTGTGAAACCCTCTATAGTCGCTTTCCCTTTTCATCTCTACATCATCCCCAATTATAGTTCATAATATGATCCCTCTTTGATAGCAATCTCCCTTGACTAGACACTCAACCTTCTAGAATATATCCCTTCTCCCCTTGGCTAAATTGTTTCATAAAGCACTCTGCAATCCATTCCAATATATTTTCTTTATTTGTTAGTTAAAAGTTATTAGGTCGAATCCCAATGATTTTAGGGTGTTTTTTTTTATAGAAAACAAATTCACTAACATGCCAAGTAAAAGAATCCTTCATAGGTGACAACATGCAAGAAATGAGTTTAATACTTTTAAGTGATCATTTTCTTTAAAACCGAGTTTAATATTTCTACTTTGAAACTAACATGGAAAATTTTTGGGTTAGGTCATTCTTGAATATCTGGCAAGTCTCTCATGCCAATAAGATTTTTTTTATCTCTAGCACGACATATGAATTTAGGGTAGATTTTTGGTCATTAAATAAAGCCAACATAGATTAACATATTTTTTGGTGTCTATAAGCTAAAACATCTTGTCTAATAGTTTTATTGTGAAATCAACCCAAAATTTTTTCTAGCATGACTCTTTCTGGAATTTCTAGCAAGTCCCTCAACTTTCGAGTCAATAATATATTTCTCAACTTTAGTCCAACGATTTATGAAATGTTTGAAAATTTCTCAAAAATCTTGTTAATAATAGCAGTAAATCTTTTCAATTTCTTTTTTCATTATTTAATAATAGATAATCATTCATTTTCAAATAATATATGGTGCATTGTCGGGCTTTAACAAAGGGGTTACCATTAGATTATTACAACCATTAAATTCTGGCATATAGTCCTATGGGAAAAAAATTTATCTTCATCGCACAATACAAGATGATTTTTCCACATGTCCTCACACAGTGCTTTTTTGTTGAGTTGGCAATCAAGAAAAGTTGTTTTTCTTTTTTGTTGAGATGGCAATCGAGAAAAGCTGTTTTTTTTTGCAGAATTGGCGGTCAAGAAAAGCATGACCGTTGAATCCAACCAATATTTGTTTCTGGTCCTTGTCCCAATCTCTGCCAATTACGAATCTGCTCCTCCTCCCATGGCTACTATGTTATACGAATCTTCTCCTCCTCCCATGGCTACTGCGTTTTACGAATATGCTCCTTCTCCCATGGCTACTGTGTATTACGAATATTCTCCTCCTGCACTATATGAGTCTTGTTTTGGAGCTCCATGTCATGTCATGTATGTTTGTATGAGTCTAGTGGTCTGTGTATGAGTTTTTTCTGGTCTGGTTTGGTTTTCTTGTTGTTGTTTAGTATGGTCTGGTGTGTGTGTTGTTGTGTTGCGTGGTACAGGGAGGTGAAGGTGAAGGTTAAGGTGAAGGTAAAGGTAAAGGTAGATAGAGATCACATCAATTCAATTTTAAATCAGTAGACGTGAGAGGTATATGAATGAGGAGATATCCACCCATATCCTTCTCAATCCGAGGTATGCAAATTTTTGTATATTTAACCTTCACACAGATGTTCGATTGGCTTATTAATTGGCATACCTTGCAAGAATTTGAACTAATATGAATCTGTAATTATTTCATGCAATTAGCTTTGCTCTAGCATATATTGAATTGCTATAATAAACGCGTAAATATGAATGGGCATCTGCTTCAGTTTTTTAATCCACAAAAATTTCCTAAATATGAATTGGTACCTGCCCTACTTCCTACAGAAATTTCCTAAATATGAATTGGTACCTACCCTACTTCAGTTTAAGAATGCACAAAATTTTCTAGGCTAAACATATTTATATCAATTCATATTTACATGGCATTATGTAAATTTATTTCAATCGAGTCTCTGTTTTTCTTCTTTTTTCTAGTTATAGATTTAAATATACATGATCAGCGGGATTAGCAGGAAGTAATTTGGTTTGGGATCAATGTTGCAGTATGAGGATCATTCGACCAGCCCTTTTCAAGCTCTTAACTGCACGGTGCTACATAAGCTATGGAAAATAGAGACTTCCCCCATAAGCGTGGTGTTGCATAAGCTATGTTGCCATGGAAAAAAGACACTACCCCTGTGTTGTCTTGGTATGGCGCCATGGCAAACATAGAATACCCCTGTGTTGTCTTGGTACGGCGCCATAGGATTGTTTCTTCCTGTGACAGTTACTGTAACTGCTGCAAACTAATTCACAAGCCCAACCCTGCCCCTGATTCTCTCTCCCATTAATTGAAACACGGATTTCCATTTTAAGTCTTTGATTGATCTACATATGGTCAAAATTACATATAGTCTTTGTTTCTGTGTGCAATTCAATTTTTTTAAATGCATATATAAGTAGGTGCATACAAGTAGCTCTTCTCTCTGTTTTATATTTATATGCAATTCTAGATGATAAGGCCATCATTGTGCTTTTGTTGCTACATTTGTGGATGTAGCGTTCCCTTACCTTGTTGGGCTTTGGAATAAGTCCAAAGAAATCTAGATTTTGTATACACTGATGATAAGGCTGGAAGGAGAAACAAAGAGTAGATCTCATTAGGGTGCGACACCCTACCTCTGCTCAAGGGAAGAACGAACGACGATTCATGTATACACAAATTATATGAGAAGTTTCAGAGATACGTTATGCCCATCTAATATAATTCTCTCTCCCATTAATTGAAACACGTAGATTTCCATTTTGATATGAATAGGCTCTGTTTGTTTCCTTCCTGAGAATGTAGATTTCCAATTTGATCTGAATAAGATATGTTTGTTTCCTTCCTGAGAATGTAGATTTCCATTTTGATCTGAATAGGCTCTATTTTTTTCCTTCCTGAGAATGCAAGTTTTTCATACACACAGGAAATTCAAGTTGGAATGGGGCCTTATGGGGAGCTGAGGTACACCTTAGATCCATCCTGGCGAGTTTCAATGTTATGACAAGGTAAATTAGCCTTACAATGGGAATTCCAAATCTGTGATACAAATACTAGAATAGTTGAATCCAATAGTTGAATTCCTTAAAACTGTAATCACCTCACCTCACCTAAATGTTTTGAATCCAATTTTTGTAGTTGTTGTATACGAAGGCGTCCTTGAGAGCCTGAGCCTGAGCCCATGCAAAGGATGTTGGGAATCACCTAACTACCCCCGTGATTTAGTAAAACGAATTCTCAACATCTCAATGGAGTTGAGTTGAGTAAAACGCCTCAGATTCCCAAAATCTTCATCTCATCTGATTTGAATTGAGTAAAATGACTCAGATTCTGAACATCTCCATCTCAGCTGAGTTGAGTTGTCCTTGGGAGGTGTCTCTGATCGAGAGTCTTGTTCGAAATTTTATATCCTTGGTAGGCGTATTTGATCAACTGAGTGAGTGTTTCTTTCCTTTGAGTGGTGTTTCTGTCAAAAACAGTGAGTGAATGTGCTGCATGATTCTAGTTTTATTATTCAACTAGCACAAACAGGAGGAGGTATGAATCTTTTAAGAAATAGAGAGGGATTCTTTTCGATTGGTATTCCATTTAATGAAATAATTGTTTTGTTTTCTTATATTAGTAGATATTTGAATAGGTAAAATAAGAAACAATATTTGAACCTTCGATTATTTGTTTTGAACTATATGAATCAGCCTAGATCCATCTTAACTACGGATCTATCAAGCACCGAGAGGGATCAAATCTCTCGAGGTGCAAACCTATCTTTTGTAGGAATTTACAGGGTAAGTTCCGTAGATCAAGAACCAAAGGTCACCGCTCACAAACAGATCAAAAATTAGTACAACAGTATAATCACGTGGTTAAAACCCTCAAAGAGGGAAATAGTCCACGCCCTGAGCCAACGTGGCGACTTCAGGGAATTTATTAATATAAAAATAAAATTTACATATGTTTCTCTCATAAAATGGTTACCGGAAAAATGACCCTCCATGCTCTTTAAATAGAGATCATGGACCAATCGGGTGTTAAGCCATGGATCAAGTGCCATTAATACCGAGGTGAGAGATAACCGTCGAATTCCCTACAAATCATGATCGTTGGATTATAAGTTACAAATGTACATGGTAAAGAAACACACTTTACCTAACTCTACACTAGACTAAGTTATTCTTAACTATTTCCTATGTGTCGGAATATCCTAACATCCCCCCTTAAGAAAAAATTGGGATAGGATTGAAGGATTTACAAAGGTGACACAAAAGGAGCCTATTTCCTGTGGTTGGAAATATCCTAACATCCCCCCTTAAGAACAAATTGGGATAGGATTGAAGGATTTAAAAAAGTGACACAATAGGATAAGGAGGGAGGCATTAGAGCCTATCCCCCCTTAATGACAACTTTCCTGAACTCCAAGCATGGATCGAAGTTTGGTAAACTTCGCTTCTGTGAGAGCCTTTGTAAATATATCAGCTACCTGATCATTGGTTGGATAGTACTGCACTTCAAGAACATGATCATGAATAAGCTTTCTGATGAAGTGTATGTGGAGTTCAATGTGTTTCATACGCTGATGTTGAACTGGATATTTAAATAGCTAAATGGCACTCTGATTATCACACCAAAGTGTAGTTGGATGATGTTGATGGATACCAAATTCAGACAGGATCTGACGAAGCCACATGGCTTCCTTGTTGGCTTCAGCTACACCACGATACTCTGCTTCTGGTGAAGAAAAAGAGATGGCACTTTTTTTCTTACAAGACCAAGTAATAGGTCCTGAACCAAGAGTGAATACATATCCTGCAGTGGACTTCCGATCATCAGGGTCACCAGCCCAATCAGAATCAGTGAAACCAATCAACAAGAGAGATGCTTCTGCACTGTAATGAATCCTGAACTAAAATGTACCTCAAATATATTGAAGTATTCTTTTAGCTACTTTCCAGTGACTTTCATGAGGTTGGTGCATAAACCGAGCGAAAATACCAACGACAAAGGAAAGGTCAAGACGGGTATGGGTTAGATACAAAAGTTTACCAACAAGTTGACGGTATAAGGTAGCATCAACTTCAGGGGTAGTACAGTTGACTGAAAGCTTGACTCCAGATTGAAAGGGAGAAGGGGCAAGCTTACAGTCTTCCATGTGAAAGTGGTTTAGAAGATCATAGGCATACTTGGACTGAGAGAGGGTAATGCCTTCCTTGGATTGCAAGACTTGAAGACCAAGGAAATAATGCAAGTGTCCTCTGTCATTTCAAACTTCTTTTTGAGGCTAGACTTCACATGGTTTATATGGCTTGGATCACTACCAGTAAGGATAAGATCATCAACATAAAGAACAAGGATGGTGAAGGAATTACCCACTTTCTTGGTGTAGACAGTGTTGTCAGAATGACACCTAGAAAAGCCATTATCTAAGAGAAATCTATCCATTTTGGCATACCAAGTCTGAGGAGCTTGTTTGAGACCATAGAGAGACTTCATAAGGTGACAAACAAGGCTAGAGTATTTTTGGATAAAGCCAGGGGGTTGTTCCATGTAGATTTCTTCATGCAAATCTCCATGTAAGAAGGCGGATTTAGCATCCATTTGATGGACTTCTCATTTAAAGGAGGCAGTAAGGGAAAGAACAAGGTGGATAGAATTCATTTTGGCAATAGGGGAGAAGGTTTCAATATAGTCAATGCCTTCAACTTGTGAAAAACCTTTAGCGACAAGACGAGCTTTATGTCTATCCACTTTTCCATCTGGTCGAAACTTTGTTTTGTAAACCCATCTTCATCTGACAAGTTTTCTTCCTTCCAGATCCCAAATATTGTTTACCAATAAGGAACGATACTCTTCATTCATAGCTTCATGCCAATCTGGATGACCGAAGGCTTCTTCAAAGGTTTCTGGATCAAGTTTTTCTAGAACTTGAGCTAATAAGGAAGAGGCTCTTTTGAACTGAGAACGTGTACGCCGTCGATCGGCAGGGTCACCTGTAAGAGAACCTGTTGCATCTCGAGTAGAACGGACCCATCTTGGAAGCGGTGGAGTATAAGGAACAATTTCACAAGCTGGAGGAGGATTTTCATCCTCGCTGTCATCATCTAATAAAAATAGAAGAGAGAGAGAGAGGTGGCACATATGCCGAATAAGGCTCGCAGGCCAAAGGTGTCACACCTGCCGAACTAGGCTTGCAGGCCGATATATTTTCATCAAACTTTACATCTCTTCTAATGATTATATTTTTGGATTTTTGTTGAAGAAGTCTATATCCTTTGACATCTTTATAATATCCAACAAAAATACATTTTTCACTCTTAGGTTCTAAGGCTTTATGTTTCGCATCTGGAATATGGGCCCAAGCATCACTTCCAAAAACATGAAAGTGACTTACATCTGGTTTGATTGAGCTCCAAGCTTCTTCTCGAGTTATATTCTTTAAGAGTGCGCCATGAGTGCTGACGCATTTCTAAGAGGGAGACATACGTTTAATGGCTTCTGCCCAAAAATTGAGACCAAGTCCTTTAGATTGAAGCATACAATTAGCCATTTCTTTTAAGGTGTGATTCTTCCTTTCAGCTACACCAATTTTTTTGTGGAGTATGATGTAGGGGCATGAGGCTTAGAGACAAAAGGCTTCATTAATTATTCCAAAAATCCAAAAAAAAGTTACAAGCAAAGGTGTTGGTACCTTTAACTGTCAATTTACAGTTGTAATAGATAGGGTTGAACTAGTATTTAGGAGGATTGAACAGTTTTAGATTTGTTTCAGCATATTTAGCTTCAATTGATAGATTTAGGGGAGATATTATGTAATTATGATTTTATCTAAATTTGAAGAATTTGATCCTCAAGAAGAGTTCGATTGTTATGTAAAACCTATAAATTGTAACCTCTGAGAAGGAGAAAATGGGGAATTGGTCGTAGAAGAATTGATTGTGAGGGTTTTGGCCTCTGATTTAATAAAATTTTAGGGTTTATTTATTTATGTTATACTTGGAAAATCCCCGAAGGGTTCATCTCTTCGAATTCATTGAATTTATGGTATTTCTGTGTAGAAATTAAGAGTGATTAGCTTCTGTGCGAAGAAGAAATTACATGTTATTATTTTCTGTGTAAAAGAGTGGAAGAAATCGAAGAAATTCTGTTTTGTTGCTTGATATTGAATAGTCAGAAAATGGCCTCTGTTTGTTGAGTTATGCAGCGAAAAATGAGGTTCCAAGAGAATTGAATTTAAACAAAGGAAAGGCGAAAAAAAACCTGTGTTTAAATGCAGTTAAAAACAAAGTTTTGAGGAAAAGCGGTTTTGGAGGAAACCGGGCATTGTTGTCACAAAAATTTTGGCGTGTGGGTGGTTTTATTCTAATTGAATGTGATCCAATCATAACGCGACATGTCATGGGTGCAATACCACCCATTTCACGTTTCTTTTGGGTGATAAATTTCGGAGGTCGAATGAATGCGATTGTCATCCGATCAGATCTACGGAAGATCCGACGGTGTTCGCATCAGAAGTTACATGAAGGTTAATGAAAAGGTAAGGACCCGACGGATATTTGCAATAGAGCTTTATTAAATTTTTTGAAGTCCGAAACATTATTTCCGAAGGTTTTAAACCTTGTTTAATAATAAACATTGTTTATTATTACATTTCCAAAAGTCTATTGTTCCGAAGGTTTAAACACTATTTTAAAAGGAAATTATTACATTGCCGAAGCTTGTTAAACATTCCTTCCGAAAAGGTTAAACATTGATTAAAGTGGGTTATAATGTTTCCAAATGGTTTTAAACATTTTTTACAAAGGCTTAACACATTTTAAGGTGCATCATTATGTTTTCAACGAAGAAAAGGGGACTTTAGCTTCCATGGTGCTTTTTATTAATTTTACCAAATAGATTTCATCAATTTGATGAATGAGAATGGAAAGAAAGATGGGGATCAGACTCCTCCTTAATTAGAGAACATTTTAACAAAGTTTGAACAACTCTCCTTAAATCCTGCACCCACACTGCCATCATTTGTGGTATCAGAGCAGTCTTCAGAGCATTTTTCAGACACTGAACAAGCTTCCAAAAGTCAGAAAAAGAAACCCAATATGGCTGTCAGAATTGGTAGAGCTGGAGTTGGTAGAAGAAGAGGCAAACTAATTGCAAATGCTGAAGTACTAGAGACTATGCAGCAGATTCAAGCCAGATTGGAAGCAATTGAAGTAGGACAACAGAGAGATCCTAAAGATGTCAGTGAACCTAAAGCTGAAGAAGAAGAAGAAAATGTTGAGCTTACTCCTGATATAAGATTCTTTAAATCAGTTTTAGGATCTACATCCAAGCCTAGACTTGAAGTATCAGCTTTTGCAGGAGGATTGAATCCAGAGGAGTTGATAGACTGGATCAATGAAATGAATAAATGCTTTGATTCTGAAGAGATGGGTGAAGAAAAGAGAGTTAAGTTTGTTGTCACAAGGTTGAAAGGACATGCAGCACTTTGGTGGGATGGAGTGCAAGTAGAGAGAAGGAGATTTGATAAGCAACCAATCAAGAATTGGAACAGAATGGTGGCAAAGTTGAGAGGTAATTTTTTTCCTAGTGATTATCAGCTTTCATTATTTAGACAAATGCAAAATCTTAGACAGAGATTAATGACAATAAAAGAATACACAGAAGAATTTTACAAAGTGAGCATAAGAGCAGGACAAATTCAAGATACAACAAAGAATATTTCCAGGTACATAAATGGTCTCAGAATGGATATTCAAGATGAGATAAGTATATTGTCTCCTAAAATAGTAGAAGAGGCTTATCAAATGGCCTTAAAAGCTAAAAAAAACTCCTAAGAAAGCAATCTGCCAAAGGAAGAGGTACTTTTCGAGGAAGAGAAAGTCAAAGTGGTAGAGGAAGATCTACAACACCAAGAGATGGAGCTAGTAGTAGCTCACCTCAGTATGCACCCACAGAAGGTGATACAAGTGGCAGAAGGAATCCTTACAGACGAAGAGGAGGCAGAAATAGAGTAAGAGAAGTCATATGTTACAGATGTAACAAATTAGGACATAGAGCCTATGAATGTCCAGAGAAAGAGAATGTGGGGACAAATCAGAGAAATGAAATTGTTGCTCAGACTGGAGAAGAAGCAGCAAAGTTTCTTGAAACAGAGAAAGAAATTGTGTCAGAGAAATGATAATCTTTGGTGGTTAACAAGGTTTTGTTAAAACAAACAAAGGAAGTTGTTGAACCAATACAGAGAAAGACTTTGTTCAGAAGTGTGTGCAAAGTTCAAAGGAAATGTTTTCAATTAGTAATTGATAGTGGCAGTACAGATAATTTGGTCTCTTCAGAGGTGATAGAGAAATTGAAATTGAAGACAAGGGAACATCCAACACCCTACAAGGTGTCATGGCTTCAGAAATGACATCAGCTGATAGTAAAGGAACAATGTGAAATAGAATTGAAAATGGGCAGTTACAAAGATAAAATCATGTATGATGTGATGCCTATGGATGTGTGTCACATATTGCTGGGTAGACCTTGGCAGTATGAAAAAGAAGCAGTACATGATGGAAAGAGAAACACTTACAAGTTTTTCAAAGATGGTATGAATCAAACATTGTTACCCATGGAAGAAGAAGGTGCATCAACTAAAAAGTCTGATCCAAAGGCTTTATTGTTGAGAGGAAAAGAATATTTGCAGCAGATTGAAGATGATGAGGTAAATTTTGCTTTATTTTGCAAACCTAAGGTAGTATTTACTTCTACTAAAATTTCTGATTTTCCAATTGAAATTCAATAAATGTTGGAGAGTTATTGTGATATTATTGTGGATGATTTTCCCGATGAATTACCACCTATAAGAAGAATCAGCCATCAGATAGATTTTATTCCAGGATCAAATTTTCCAAACAAAGTAGCTTACATAATGACTCCTACAGAAAATGAAGAAATCAAAAACCAAGTACATGAATTGGTTGAAAAAGGTTTGATCAGAGAAATTTTGAGTCCTTGTGCAGTACCTACAGTGTTAAGTCCGAAGAAAGATGGAGGTTGGAGAATGTGCATTGATTCAAGAGAAATCAACAACATAACAATCAGGTATAGATTTCCTTTACCTAGAATTGAAGATTTGATGGATTGTTTGAGTCGAGCAAGATATTTTTCAAAACTAGATTTGAAAAGTGGGTATCATCAAATTAGGATAAGGGAAGGAGATGAATGGAAAATAGTATTTAAAACAAATAAGGGATTGTATGAATGGATGGTAATTCCTTTTGGTTTATCAAATGCACCTAGCACCTTTATGAGGCTTATGAATGAAGTATTGAAGGAGTTTATTGGTAAATTTGCAATAGTATATCTGGATGATATATTAATTTACAACAAAACAAAGGAAGAACACCTGAGACATCTTAATTATGTCTTAAGGAAGTTACATTAAGATAAGTTATTGGTAAATTTAAAGAAATGTTCATTCATGAAAGAAGAATTGGTATATCTAGGTTTGGTTGTTTTTGCTGAAGGATTAAAAATGGATCCAGAGAAGATAAAGGCAATTGTGGAGTGGCCCTCACCTAAAAGTGTTTTTGAGGTAAGAATGTTTCATGGCCTTGCTAGTTTTTATAGAAAATTCATAAGGAATTTTAGTAAGATCAATGCACCTATCATTGAAACCATAAAGAAGGAAAAATAGCCATTTAAATGGACTGCTGAAGCTGAAAGGAATTTTCAGTTCTTGAAGCAAAAGATAACTAAGAAACCTGTCTTAGTTTTTCCTAATTTTAATAAACCATTTCAAGTGAAATGTGATGCCAGTGGGGAAGCTATTGGAGCTGTATTAAGTCAAGAAGATAGGTCTGTAGCATATTTCAGTGAGAAGCTGAATGAGACAAGGAGGAAGTACTCTTCTTATGACAAGGAATTTTATGCAATTGTACAATCATTGAAGAAGTGGAGACATTATTTAATGTCTAAAGAATTTGTGCTATATTCAGATAATCATGCTTTACAGTATACTATGCAACAACCTAAATTGAATAAAAAACATGCAAAATGGGTTGAATATATTCAAATTTTTAACTTTGTATTGAAGCATATAAGTGGTCAAGCAAACAAGGTAGCTGATGCCTTGAGTAGAAAAATCATTCTTGTTTAAGAAAGTCAAATTGAAGTGCTAGGTTTTGATTTTCTTAAAGAACTCTATAAGAAATATTTGGATTTCAAAGAAGCATTTGAAGCATGTTGTAATCCTGTTTTCATAGATGAAAGTCAGTGGTTAGATTATTTCTTGCAAGAGGGTTTATTGTTCAAGAGAAATCAGTTGTGCATACCAAATTTTTCTATGAGAGAAAATTTAATCAGGAAAAAGCATAATGGTGGACTTGCTAGACATTTTGGTGTTGATAAGACTTATGAGCAACTAAGTCATTTTTATTTTTGGCCAAAGATGAGATATGAAGTGGAAAAGTATGTGAAGAATTGTAAAATTTGTCAATATGCAAAAGGGAAAAGTCAAAATGCAGGTTTGTACATTCCATTACCTATTCCAGACAGACCTTGGGATATGGTAAGTATGGATTTTGTTTTAGGATTGCCTAAGACACAGAGAGGAAATGATGCAATTTATGTTATAGTTGACAGATTTTCAAAAATGGCACATTTTATTCCATGTTATAAAACTAGTGATGCTACTCATGTTTCCAATTTGTTTTTTAAGGAGATTGTCAGATTACATGGGTTACCTAAAATTATTGTATCTGATAGAGACACCAGATTTGTTGGTCATTTTTGGAGGACATTGTGGAAGAAGCTTGGTACTAAACTGAGTTTTAGCTCAGCTTATCACCCTTAGACTGATGGGCAGACTGAAATAGTGAACAGAAGTTTGGGTAATCTTTTGAGAAGTCTTGCAGGAGAACAACCTAAATAGTGGGATCATATTTTACCTCAGGCAGAGTATGCATATAATGATTCACCTAACAGAAGTACAGGACAGAGTCCATTCCATATAGTTTACGGAATGCACCCAAGAGGAGTATCTGAATTGAGGAACTTGGGAAAATCAGAAATGAGAAGTGCTGAAGGAGAGGAGTTTGCTTCATAAATTCAAGCAATACATGAACAGGTAAAGCAACAGCTACAAGACAATAGCATAAAGTACAAAAACAACGCATATTGGAGAAAAATAGAAGTTAATTTTGAAGTTGGTGATTTGTTTTTAGCACACTTGAGAAAAGAAATATTTCCAAAGAGGCAATATAACAAGTTAAAATTCAAAAAGATAGGACCATGCAGGATTTTGAGAAAATTTTCTGCAAATGCTTATGAAATTGAATTACCATCTGATATTGGAATATCTCCAATATTCAATGTTGTTGATTTGTATAGATATGAAGATGGTGGCACAGATGACAGACCAGAAGACAGAGAACAGATTGACTAGGTAAAACATTTACCCACAGCAAAGACATTACAGACAGAGAGGATCTTAGACAAGAAAGTGTTTAAGAAGACCAGAGGACAGGAGTATTTTCAATACTTGATCAAGTGGAGGGATCAACCAATTGAAGATGCTACCCGGATGATAGAAACCATGCTGCAGAAATTAGGTAGTTATATGAAGGAGCTCATGGACAGGAGCCCATGAATATTTTTGTCCTCAGGAGTCTGATGTAGGGGCATGAGGCTTAGAGAGAAAAGGATTCATTAATTATTCCAAAAATCCAAAAAAAAGTTACAAGCAAAGGTGTTGGTACCTTTAGCTGTCAATTTACAATTGTAATAGATAAGGTTGAACTAGTATTTAGGAGGATTGAACAGTTTTAGATTTGTTTCAGCATATTTAGCTTCAGTTGATAGATTTAGGAAAGATATTATGTAATTAGGATTTTATCTAAATTTGAAGAATTCGATCCTCAGGAAGAGGTCGATTGTTATGTAAAACCTATAAATTGTAACCTCTGAGAAGGAGAAAATGGGGAATTGGCCGTAGAAGAATTGATTGTGAGGGTTTTGGCCTTTGATTTAATAAAATTTCAGGGTTTATTTATTTTTGTTATACTTGGAAAATACCCGAAGGGTTCATCTCTTTGAATTCATTGAATTTATGGTATTTCTGTGTAGAAATTAAGAGTGATTAGCTTCTGTGCGAAGAAGAAATTACATGTTATTAGTTTCTATGTAAAAGAGTGGAATAAATCGAAGAAATTCTGCTCTGTGGCTTGATATTGAATAGTCGGCAAATGGCCTCTATTTATTGAGTTATGAAGCGGAAAAGGAGGTTCCAAGAGAATCGAAGTTAAAAAAAGGAAAGGCGAAAAAAACTTGTGTTTAAACGCAGTTAAAAACAAAGTTTTGAGGAAAAGCAATTTTGGAGGAAACCAAGCACTGTTGTCGCACAACTTTTGGCGTGCGGGTGGTCTTATTCTAATTGAACGCGATCCAATCATAACGCGACACATCACGGGTGCAATACCACCCATTTCGCGTTGCTTTTGGGTGATAAAGTTCGAAGGTTGATTGAATGTGATTATTGTTCGATCAGATCTGCGGAAGATCCGACAATTTTTGCGTCGGAAGTTACACGGAGGTTAATGAAAAGGTAAGGACCCGACGTATATTTGCAATAGAGCTTTATTAAATTTTTGAAGTCCGAAACATTATTTCTGAAGGTTTTAAACCTTGTTTAATAATAAACATTGTTTATTATTACATTTCCGAAAGTCTATTGTTCCGAAGGTTTAAACATTGTTTTAAAAGGAAATTATTACATGGTCGAAGCTTGTTAAACATTCATTTCGAAAAGGTTAAACATTTATTAAAGTGGGTTATAATGTTTCCAAATGGTTTTAAACATTGTTTACAAAGGCTTAACACTTTTTAAGGTGCATCATTATGTTTTCAAAGAAGAAAAGGGGACTTTAGCTTCCGTGGTGCATTTTATTAATTTTACCAAACAGATTTCATCAATTTGATGAATGAGAATGGAAAGAAAGATCAGGATCAGATTCCTCTTGAATTAGAGAACATTGTAACAAATTTTGAACATCTCTCCTTAACGCCTGCACCCACATTTCCATCAGAGTATATGGAACAGTATGTTGCAATTGAATGCCATGCTCAGTGCAGAAGTTGATAAATTTTTTGTGAAAATATTCTCTGCCATTGTCTGATCTTAACTTAAGAATTTGATGTCCACATTGTTTCTCAACAAAGGCCTTAAAGGCCAAGAACATGTTAAAAACTTCAATCTTGAGTTTTAATAAATATACCCAAGTGCGTCTGGAAAAATCATCAATGAAAGTTAAGAAGTACTTGCAACCATAGAAAGAAACAACAGGAAGTGGACCGCATAAATCACTGTGCACAAGTTGCAAAGGGGCTGAAGCGTGCCAAGAGGCACGTTTGTCAAAACTATCCCAATGATGTTTTCCGAGTACACATCTGGAGCAAACACCATCTCGGCAAGATACCATAGGAAGGCTCATCACCATATTTTCCTTACATAGAGTTTGAAGAGAGCGATAGTTTAAGTGACCAAATCGCTCATGCCAAAGTTTGATCACATCATCATTATGAGCAACAAAAACCGAGGGAAGAGATGATGACCCAAAGTTGTCAAACTTATACAACCTTGTGGAATCATCAGCAATGCCAGTAGCTAAACTATGTTTAGGATCTTTGAGGTCCTTGATTACAACATCATGAGGTGAGAATTCTACTATTTTCCCTTCACCTGAATGAGTTATCTGATAAACAGATAGAAGGTTGCATGACAAGGTAGGAACACATAGTACATCATCAAACTGACCATTATCTAGATGAATGGTTCCAAATCCTACAACACTAAGAGATATATCATCACCAACATAAATATGTTTGGTGTTACAATCATTTAAAGAAGAAAACATGGATTTATTTTTAGCCATGTGGTAAGAAGCTCCAGAATCAATGAGCCACTCATGAGAAGGAGAAGAAGAAGATACATTTAATGCATAACCAGATCTTGATGCTTGACAACTACAAGCAGAAAGTGCCATGCCTGAAGATGAAGGTGAAGAGTGCTCCAAATTGATGTTGTGCTTCTTCATTGCTGCTTCTAAGGCTTCCATATTCTTAAAACATTTGGAATCTATATGGCCATCCTGATTGCAAAAGTTGTAATGTCTATCTGTCTTCTTCCCTTTGTTTTGATTTGCCTTATTATTTTGGTGATTTGATTTTTCAGTTTGCGGCTGAAATTTCTTAGGGCCCTTGTTTGGTTTAGGACCATATTTTTTAGGATACTGCCTCTTGGGATTCTTTTGATATGGTTGTTGTTGGGCTACTAAGGCTTTCTTAGAAGCGTTTCCAGCAGTGATAAGACCAAGGTGTAAAATTTTTTCTTGTTCTCTTATCAAAGAATCACAAAAGGCATCAAAACAGGGATTCTTGTAGGTGGTTCCTGAAGAAATGATGGCCTCTATGGTTGAATGGAAGGCGGAAAAAAATACATAGTATGTAGGGCCAAGCTTAGCAAGAATGCAATAGATGAGGCTACCATCTTCCTTTTTGACCTTACACCCTTCTAAAAGAAGTCTAAGGGTCTTCAATTTGGACAAAAAGTCTTCAATAGAGGAGAAATTATTAGGGTCCAAAGTAAGCAACTCATTTTCAAGCTGGTGGACCCTGATTTGATTTTGAATGCCAAAAACACTATTTAGCTTTCCAGGGCTTTATCAGGGGTGTCAATGTCAAGGATGTGAAATCGAAGATCTTGAGCAATGGACATTCCTATCAACCCTCATGGTTGATCTTGTTTATTTTCCCATTTAGGAACTTTATCATCATTGGAAGGTTTAGTTTCTTGACCTGTGGCTATTCTATAAAGCCCTTTACTTCTAAGTATATCTACCATGTGAGGTAGCCATTGGAAATAATTGGTGCTGTTAAGAATAATCGGGCATGCAATTTCCATTTTATTTTTTTAATGAAGCTGAGAAAAGCTGACAATAACTTCTCTAGGAAAGATCTCGAAAAATTAGGCCGTTTAAAAAAAAAACGGCTCGAAAAACGGCTTCTGGATGAAAAAGTTATGCCTTTTGAAAAATCTAAGTTGTAGATGCCGAATAGTTACGGGAACGGGATGAAGTGCAGCTTTAAAAAAAATAAAATCCGCCCCTTTGAACAAAAACTTTTTACAAAATAATCTTGAGGAGACTTGAACCCAAGATCTCTATTCTCATAAACTAACCCCTCACCAAGTGAGATAGTAAAAGGATCACATTATTGTATGAAAAGAGGAAGGGTTTTTTTTTTTTTTTTTTTTACTCTTTGGTGTGCATGTCGTTTCCTGCACAAAAAAACACAAAAACCAAGCCAAAAAAAAACAAAATGTAGAGCCTTATGGAAAAATGTTAGATTTTCAGTT
The DNA here is from genome assembly GCA_034641835.2 of Pinus albicaulis. NCBI lineage: Eukaryota > Viridiplantae > Streptophyta > Pinopsida > Pinales > Pinaceae > Pinus > Pinus albicaulis. The sequence goes on along the minus strand of CM076575.1, from coordinate 446,937,047 downwards.
AGCCTTACCGGCAACTATCACTTTTTTCACTATTTCTGATTTCCCGAGATCGCACAAAGACGTGGGGAAAGAGCATACGTAGCAAAAAAAATCCCTTTTCCCGTTTCTGATTTTCCAAGATCGCACGGAGTGCACAGCAAAGAGCATACACAGAGAAGAGGATCTAGATCTGGAAAATAAATAAAACCTTAATACCAAAAATAAACAGAAAACAAACCAAAATAAGCAGAACTATTAACAAATATAACTGCAAAATAAATGCTTTATACCTCCAGATCTAAACTGACATAACTTGGGCAGCCGGAAACCTTTTCGCATGAAACGAAAGGCATTCCTCACTATAACAGATACAATGGACACAACCGAGCAGTTCTCCAAGACGAAAAATGTTCAAAAATAGTAGATCTACAAAATGACATTCGCATGCAGTCAAACCTACTTCGGATTTTGATCAACAACGGACGCGACCCTCAAAATAGCTCTGATACCATGTAGGAATTTATAGGGTAAGTTCCGTAGATCAAGAACCAAAGGTAACCTCTCACAAATAGATCACAAATCAGTACACCAGTATAATCACGTGGTTAAAACCCTCAAAGAGGGAAACAGTCCACGCCCTGAGCCAACACAGCCACTTCAGGGAATTTATTAATATAAAAAGAAAAGTTACATATGTTTCTCTCATAAAACGGTTACCGAACAAATGACCCTCCATGCTCTTTAAATAGAGATCATGGACCAATCGGGTGTTAAGCCACGGATCAAGTGCCGTTAATACCGAGGTGAGAGATAACCGTCAGATCACTACAAATCATGATCGTTGGATTATAAGTTACAAATGTACATGGTAAAGAAATACACTTTACCTAACTCTACACTAGACTAAGTTATTCTTAACTATTTCCTATGTGTCGGAATATTATAATATCTTTTGAGTGCAAATCTTTAGAAAAGGTTTGCACCTCAAGGGATTTGATCCCTCTCGATGAATGATAGATCCTTAGTTAAGATGGATCTAGGCTGGTTTCAGTTGTGTGCAACCAAGGAAAATATATCAATAATATGAGGAACATATGATTAATTTTATCAATAATATGTAAATACATCTAATATTAATATAAATATTTTAAATATGCTAAATATGTTTGATATTTATCGATTCATTTTAATTTTAAATTTTCTTAGTTACCTCAGTTTCTTGAGATGAAAAATATTGTAAAATAAATTTAATGATGAAAAATAATGAAATAAATTTTCTGAATGCAAAATGACAATGTAATAATATTGAATGATAGAAGATGTGAATAATAAGAAGGTAGTCAATTACAATTACAAATAGCCTTCATTGTGATCAATCTCAAACTATTTTCTTCTACTATTATTATTGTCACCCTTGTTAGTTTTGCCATATTTCCATATCGATTATATGAAAAAGACAGTAGAAATAATAAATCATAAACGATTTAAATATTTAGCTCGAGTTGTTGTAGTAAAAATCATACCTTGTCTCTCTTGCTCTCCAATATTATTATGTTTCATTACTATAACACAAAAATCATTCTACATTGTCAATAATTTTTTGTGCTTACACTCAAATCAATGCACAGTATTAATCCAATTATTTTAATACTAATGTATCCTCATACATCCAATTACATCAAATCAGAAATCAACATGTACACTGAAATCAATTCATCTATGTAATGTTCCAAATGGGGAAGAATAAGCTCAGTAGAGAATATCTTAAGATATTCCACTATGGAGTCATAGCAGTATGGAAAGACACCATCAATTCTAAACCATAGATAGACTAAAGGGGATTTTACTAGATGTGTTACCTCTAGGGAGAGGGTGAGATCTAGAGGCTACCTGGCCCTTTTCAGACTCTGTCTATAGAAAATAGGTGTAACATAGCAAGGGTGGAAATAACACACTCCTAATGGATTTTTCAGACCTTGGGATTTATAGATCTACAAATCTAAAGAGTGGATCCAAAAGAGGAGAAAAAACCAAACAAGGAAGAAGTGGGAGATTTCCTCTTCAGGGAAAATCAACAAGAGGCTCAGTGAGAACACTGTATAAGCAAAAATATGCAACAGAAACGTATATTAATGCTTGGTTCCTCTCGTATGGGCTGTATGTGACTTATTTATTGAATTTTAGCTGAAAAAAATGAACTTAGAGACCTTAAATAGATCTCCCACAAACTAGACTAGCTGAAAACTCATGAAAGAGGAAGGTTGCAGCAAAATGGAAATCCTACTTCAGAATTTGCATGATTTCTTCATAAATTAAAGAGGAATTAGAAAATTATAATATCATAGGTTATATCAGATGCATATCTCATCATTTGAAAAAAACAATAGAAAGCATCACTTCAGAGAGACAACCAAGTGGGGAAAATCACCACTAGTGACCCAAAAACGTTTTTTTTCTAGGTATTGAGTTACAGTAGTATAAAATAACGGTTTTTTCCCTTAAATTAGACAATATAGGAGCTTCATGAAAGAGGTTTTCAGAAACAAATACCAAAAGAAAAGTTAAATAGGCCTCCCATGCTCAAATAGCTGAAAATGGACAAAAACCCCAAGTCATGCAAATGTCAGAGCTACTGCAAAGAGACTACGCTGCCTATTGAAGGAAATACTCATAAAATGGAGAAATAAATATTATATTCACATTATATTACTCATTGAGGCAAAGAAACAGAGATCTAATCTCCTTTACAATGAAATTATGATCACCCAGCAAGGGTTTTCCCACATGCACTGAAAGTACAAAGAAGAAGATGTAGATATAAACTGAAATAACGTAGTATGGCTATATATCTACATGAAATGGATGAATACACATGATAAATGGCTGAAATTCTTTTAATCAGCTCCCGGAAGAAGGATTGAGCTCCCCCTTGGGAAACTAACTCAAAAACAATGGGGTTTTAACCCCTTCCACTACACCTCTGTAAAAATAACACAGTATCCTCAAGAGACTAAGCAAAAATGGAGCACAAGTGCTTGGACCAACACCTAAAAGTGGAAATTACAGATCAGAATCTTCCCTTAGATCTCTTGCTACAAGATCTCCAAGAAAAAGCAGGGCATTCCCACATGAGAAAACCCTTGCACTAAGAAGCGCTGCAACTTAGCTAAACAGCTAAGTATGCAGGAAGTCTAAGTAGAACTCATGAAAATATAATCTCCAATCTAAACCCAAATGGTTTCCCTTCCTTCATTATATAGAAAATGAGCTTATCCTTCAAGGGTCCCACTTCACTAGGGTTTGCTTCCTTGCCAAGCTTCCCTCCTCTAGAGTTACATTGTCCCATTAAGTGGAGGTCTTCTAGATGCTGCGTGGTTGGATTTTAGGCTATTACATCTTCTTGGAACCTTCCTTCATTGAGCCTCCATGCCTTGTCCCTTTTCATAGTCAGGGAATCTTCAAATGGTCTTGCCCTCTATTCACATTGAGCTAGATTATTTATGGATCCACCCATTTAAAAATAATTTGAGTTGACTTGGTCAACTTACCCTTGTACACACATGTGGTTGCTTGAGCTGGTTATTTCATGGCCCCTTTTTACATTGTGAAGGGTTTTTATTCATGCTAGAGTAGTTTTTATGAGCCTCCTTGCTCACTTATTCATGCATTTGAGTTTATTGACAAAAATTAATATTCCACTTAGCTATGAGCTAAGTTGGGAATATTACAGTCTCCCCCTCCAAAATTTTTCTTATCCTCAAGCAACAACAAGGGTGTTGCAAAATTTATTCTCCTTCTTTTGTGGCCTTCTCATCCATAGCCTCCATCCCTGCATCAGATTTTCTGCCAAAGTGTTTGTCTTCCAATGGTTCCTCCCAAGTGTGCAAGTTGGCTTGTGGTAAATAAGCCCAATGGCTCTTGTCATGGAAGAATGGAAGGTTGATGTGGGAACTTTCTCGCTGATCCAAGGCCTCCTCAAGATAAGAGTGGTGAAAATCATGGAGCACTTCATCATCAATGAAATACTCTCCTCCCCATGCTATCATCCAAGAAAAATTTGTTGCCTCCAAGATGGAAACTCATGGTAAATATTCTCCACCTTGAGCTCTTGCAAAGAAGGTGGGCTGAATGGCTGAACATGATAGGAAAAATAGCCTACCCCACCCTGTCTCCCTCTCCACTCATGGCAAGTGTAGAGTACAAACTATTCTTGGGCTGCAGTAAGGCTACCCTTTGATGGCAAAACAAAGGTTGGATCTCCAAAGATCCTTCCTCCAAAGTCATGGATCTTGCTGGCCCAAATCATTCCATTCAAAGTGAATGGCACATCACCACCATATGTCATCCAAATAAAAAAGTTGCTGAAGTTAATTTGCAAGTGAAGATGGTACATATGGCCTCCAAGGTGGGTACAACGCAGTTTTCCCAACTGCTGATTTAAAACATCAAGTGGCAAGTTGCTTCCCAAAAAATATTCAGCTATGCATGTCAACTCATCTACTATAAAGTAGTAAGCAACAATATATATCAGCTGCATACAATAAAAACAAAAAAGCAATTGCTCCAAGTCATGTAGAGATGGGTTATCAACATTACAAAATGTGGCCCTAAAGTGACCATAACACCCATGAATAATCTTGCTCTCTTGCAGAGCAATGCATTGCTTACAATTGGTGAGAAGATACAAATTCTTAATAAAATAATCAATAAGAACATAGATGTATTTCTTACCATGCCTCATGTGTGAGCTGAAGATGTGATCCATGAGTGAGCCCTTCCATAACAATCTCCTCATAAATTTATGCAAGATGAAAGGATGCACACTTCTTTGGAAATACTCCATCATCAAAAACTTGCTCTTAGAGGACAGCGCTGTAGGCTTAAGTAGCAATGCTCTTTTCACTCCATGACTCTTCCTCTTGACATTTCACTTTCCAAAACCATTCACCCTTGTGCTGCTATGTGAGAGGATCTCCCACCCTTCCATCATTGCTGAAAGGTAGCCTTCTTGCACTTTGGATGTGCCATGCATTCCTCTTGGAATGTTGTGTTGAGTACGGAGAGTTTTCAGCCCATACTCTCCCAAAAGTAACCATAGCAACAAGGGCTCTTGTTGCTTCCTTACATTATCAATGTGTGTATCATGGAGCAATGATGTAATGATGGACATGTGGGGTGATCCATCAACATAGTGCAAGCTAGCTCTCCCATTCCACACCATGTGGGAGTTGCTCCTCCTCCCAAACCAAGATACATACTTGAAATACATCTCAACCCAAAATACATGTGAATGCATGAGACATACCTCAAGCATGGGTAAATATTTGGACATAAGACTCAGCATATAATGTCCAAAATTTCCTTGTGACAACCATATCAACCATGCCTTCCCTTTATGCAGCCTTCTCTTGGAAGATAAGGCATGAGTCAAGAAGATCAGAAATTTTGGGGAGTACCCATCCTCACCCAACAGAAACCAACGTAGGTTATCTCCTCCCTGCTTCAGATCAAGATGTAGTAAGTGGTTTGCATGCCACTTACTTGCTGCTCTTATCACTCCTCCATGTCTGAAGATGAAATGTATATTTGGGGCTTTAGGGAAGCACCCATCATAGTGCATCACCTCCCTTAACTCAACAAGGAGGTGGCCATACTTGAGAACAATCTTGGCCCATAGTTGGCCATGAAGCTTACAAGGAAAAACACTCCCCTTGGGAGTTATGGCTTTCACATGTAAGGTAAGAGAGCACATGCAATCATAAAATAAAATGCTATTTACATAAACATGCTTCTTACCCATAACCCCTAGCGCTGTGATAGAGTCTCCTTTGACCCTAGGTGTCTCCAATGTAGCATGTTGAAGGAACACTTTGTTCTTTCTCACATCAAGGGATTGCCCTAATGGTCCCCTTTCAAATAAGGAGGTATCAAGGCATAGATCATAGTAGAGAGATGGATGAACTGATGTGCATGGATCTTTCTGCCTTCTTTCTGCAACTGTGCTCACTTCTTCTTCTTCTTGAGATGCTAAAGGTGCCTCTATTATGACTGCGTTGTCACCCCCAGCTATTTCTCTGAATATGGGAAATGTTCCATCCTCAATAGGAGACCCTAGTTCTTGGTCTTCCCTTGAAGGAGGAATTCCCATGTCTTCTTCTTCTTCTTGAAACCTCATAAAGGTTTCACTGCAGTCCTCTTCTCCTTGAAACCCTCTTTGAGTTTCACTGCATCTCTCTGCTTCCAACTGTTCAACCCCCTTTGAGAGGCTCTTCTTGGATCTGAATATTGATGAGAGTAATCTCATCCTCTCCATACTTTCTGCTTTTTTCTTGCTTCTTTTCCTCAGCACTTCCCTGGTAGCTTGATCTCACAGGCTGGGCCAGAGATCATGCTCAGATACCACTGTAATGTTCCAAATGGGGAAGAATAAGCTCAGTAGGGAATATCTTAAGATATCCCACTATGGATTCATAGTATTGTGGAAATACAAAAGCAATTCTAAACCATATATAGACTAAAGGGGCTTTTACTAGATGTGTCACCTCTATGGAGAGGGTGAGATCCAGAGGCTACCTGGCCCGTTTCAGACTCTATCTATAGAAAATAGGTGTAACACAGAAAGGGTGGAAATAACACACTCCTAATGAATTTTTCAGCCCTTTGGATCCCTATATCTCAGATATAAATATTGGATCCAAAAGAGGAGCAAAAACCAAACAAGGAAGAAGCGGGATATTTCCTCTTCAGGGAAAATCAACAAGAGGCTCAGTGAGAACGATGTATAAGCAAAAATATGAAATAGAAACACAGATTAATTCTTGGTTCCTCTCATATGGGCTGTATGTGACTTATGTATGGAATTTAAGCTGAAACAAATTAACTTAGAGACCTTAAACAGATCTCCCACAAACTAGACTAGCTGAAAACTCCTGAAAGAGGAAGGTTGCAGCAAAATGGAAATCCTACTTCAGAATTTGCATGATTTCTTCAGAAAATCAAGAGGAATCATAAAATTATCAGATCAAAGGTTATATCAGATGCATATATCATAATTTTACAAAAACTACAGCAAACATCACTTCAAAGAGACAACCATGTGGGGAAAAGCACCACTAGTGACCCAGAAACGCTGTTTTTCTGATATTGAGTTATAGCAGTATAAAATAACGGTTTTTTCCCTTAAATTAGACAATATAGGAGCTTAATGAAATATGGTTTCAGAAACAAATACCAACAGCAAATTTAAATAGGCCTCCCATGCTCAAATCGCTGAAAATGGACAAAAACCCCAAGTCATGCAAATGTCGGAGCTGCTGCAAAGAGACTACACTATCTATTGAAGGAAATACTCAGAAAATGGAGAAAGAAATCTGATATTCACATTATATTACTCATTGAGGCAAAGAAACAGAGATCTAATCTCCTTTACAATGAAATTATGATCACCCAGCAAGGGTTTTCCCACATGCACTGAAAGTACAAAGAAGCAGCTGCAGATATAAACTGAAATAACACAGTATGGCTATAGCTCTGCATGAAATGGCTGAATACACATGAGAAATGGCTGCAATTATTTTAATCAGCCCCCGGAAGAAGGATTGAGCTCCCCCTTGGGAAACTAGCTAAAAAACAATGGGGTTTTAACCCCTTCCACTGCACCTCTATAAAAATAACGCAGTATCCTCAAGGGACTGCACAGAAATGGAGCACAAGTGCCTAGCCCAACACCTAGAAGTGGAAATTACATATCAGAAGCTTCCCTTATATCTCTTGCTACAAGATCTCCAAGAAAAAGCAGGGCATTCCCACATGAGAAAACCCTTGCACTAAGCAGTGCAGCAACTTAGCTAAACAGCTAAGTATGTAGGAATTCTAAGCATACCTCATGAAAATATGATCTCCAATCTAAACCCAAATGGTTTCCCTTCCTTCATTATATAGAAAATGAGCTTCTCCTTCAAGGGTCCCACTTCACTAGGTTTTGCTTCCTTTCCAAGCTTCCCTCCTCTATAGTTACGCTATCCCATTAAGTGGAGGTCTTCTAGATGTTGCATGGTTGTATTTTAGGCTAGTACATCTTCTTGGAACCTTCCTTAATTGAGCCTCCATGCCTTGTCCCTTTTCATACTCAAGGAATCTTCAAATGGTCTTGCCCTCTATTCACATTGAGCTAGATTATTTATGGATCCACCCATTTAAAAATAAGTTGAGTTGACTTGGTCAACTTACCCTTGTACACACATGTGGTTGCTTGAGCTGGTTATTTCATGGCCCCTTTTTACATTGTGTTGGGTTTTTATTCATGCTAGAGTAGTTTTTATGAGCCTCCTTGCTCACTTATTCAGGCATTTGAGTTTATTGACAGAAATTAATATTCCACTTAGCTATGAGCTAGGTTAAATATTATATCACCATCCTCGTACATTTAGGAACAACCACCTTCTTTGAATTTTTCTAACTGGCCATGCAACATGTCAAACCATTAAACTATTACAGAGGTTGCAAGAACTTGTAATTTTCTCTCGGAAATTTCGTTTTATGTTCATGGAATTTTTCTTTAGAATTTTCTGCATGAAATTAGTCTTTGAAGACCAATTCTACTCACAATGTAATCTCCCATCGATCACATGATTAACCTCAGAATCATAAAAACTTGGTAGAAAGAAAACACAAGTGTGTTCAAGAAGAAATGTTACTTCTTCAGGATTCTTACGCAAAAATTTTGTACCAAATAAAATAGATTAAGGACAATCAAAGTGTTGAAATTAACTCAATTCATGATATTAGTATCATCCATTCTTAAAGAAATAACCATGAAAATTAATTTTACTCCCCATTTGAAGTTGTGTTCCGGGGCTTTGTACGAGTGCGGCGTATTTTTCTATCATACGTAAAGCAATGCTCAAGCATGGAGGACTCTCTCTTCATCAGGTAAGCTACCCTTAGTGTGCCATTCTATTGGATCATTCTTGTATGAAGTGACTCAAAAACAATTAGCTCATTTTCAAGAATCGATTTAAATGTCCATTTTTTAATTATTTTTCAAAGTTATACTAATCATGGATGAAAAGGGTGTCACATCGTAATGTTGAGGCTTTCTTGCATAAGCTTCTCGCTTTGACCTACACATAACACCAATCTCATTTCACTTGTTAGTATATGCATCCTACTTTTCCCACAAATTCACTAAAATGTATGACACCCAAAAACCATCATACTTTTATTTCCAATTCAAAAAATATTGCATGTCCTCATGCAATTTAGTCATTCTATGAATTTTATATGGGGCAAAAGTTTTTTCTTTTTCTTTTGTTAAGTGAAACAATTTTTTTATTATGTTATTTTTCAAATAACAAAATTAAAAAGGAAAAAAGAAAAATTCATTGATGATTGGTGTTGCATTTTTTTTTTTTTCAGAAACAAATAAATTAAAAAAAGAAAAGCAAAGGTTTTTTTTTTAATTATTATTTATGTTAATTTCTTTAAATTTTTTGATATTTTTTGATATTTTTTTTAAAATAACAAAATTAAAATGAAAAAATTATTTGTTATTTTTTATATTTTTTAAAGCATGAAAATCTTTTTATTATTTTTATTGTTTCTTTTGTTAATATATATATATATATATATATTTTAATTGTTTTTTTTAAATGAAAACTTAAAACTATGATAACCAGATAAAGAAACCTTCATCATGCCATATTAGCACAATCTAAACACAAGATTAACTTACTCTCAGTCTGAAAGTTCGTCCACCAACTTCTCTCACATTTCCTCCTATATCTAACAAGATCTCATATGATGTGTTCCCACGCATACTAAAACACCTATTTGGATTTGTTTGCATTCGCCTTAATGTGATTGGCTATTGTGGCCAAATCCTTGTCCATAAATATATCCCAATGCCCATCCCATCCGATGTATAACTCGCATTTGTTAGATATTGCACCCGTGCACATCAAAGTAGGAGCATAGATAATCCTGTGGCCCAAATTGAAGCCTGCTCCTGAGTGAGATTCTACACCTCTTCGACCCAAACACGACATGTATATCATGCCCAGGGTGTTGTACATGGTGATGGCGTGCCTTGATGCTTCCGCCTGAATTTGACAATGGCAGAAGAGGGCTTTCGCACGATGCTCATGGATCCTTCGTGCATGATATCCACATCTTGGAAGCTTTATTTTTCTTAATGAACAGAGAGCACAAGAGGATTTTGGATTGATGCTTGTTGGGTTCGGTATTTTGGGCATTTCCTCAGAAGTGAACCTTTCTTAAAAAGCGCCGATCTCAAAGTGTGCTGCGGATTCCCTTTCTTCGCCGGGCATGGCAGGGGCTCCTTGAAAGGGGTGTCGAGCCAAGCGTCAAGTATCTTCTTGCCCTTCGGGGTGGTGTACATTCCTCCAACCCATATAACATTCAAGTTAAGCCGATCGACCCGCACCCGGGCATCCTCCATGAATCAAGGTGATGTATTTAGACGCCGGGAACTTGTTGGAAAAAATGAAGACTCCTGCAGACTGTTCCGCAAGCCACTCACCCATGATTTATGCTTGATTATCACCGTGTTTTGGCTTCATTCACTTTCAAGGACTTCTTCCTCTACAATGTGTATTTATCGATGCCGAGATCCTACACATCGCGCTTCCTTGATCTAGAGGTGTTCGGAGGCAAGGGAATCTTGAGCGCATAATGGAAGTCACCAGCCCTATAATGATCTCGAGAGGCTTCTCGCGCTCTGCTTCCCATTGCAAGAGAAAAATACAAATCTTGAAGCGTATAAAGACCAAAATGGCAGAAGACATGTGCAATTTCACGGTTTTGTTAATCTCATTGAATGGGCCCTCCCGTATAGATTTTTCAACGCCATGTATAATTCCCGTTGAAAATATTAAAGTCACCTCCGCCATGCCTTTAGGCAAGGTGAAGAAAAAGAGTACAAGGGGCAAGACAACAACACTTTGAGTGCACAACACTTTGTATTAAAGAGGAATGGAGAATCCATAAGGATGAATTAATTTTTTGATGGGCCGCACCTGCGTACTGCGTATGAGAAGTTAATATGGACAGGCGAAGCCGATTTTTGCAAGAGGAATGAAGATTTCCGTAGCCTAATTCAAGGAGGAGAAGTTCTTATTAAAACAAACATTCTCAGATTTCAAAGCCTCAACAACCACAAAATTTTCTCTTTGAAGCAATGTCTTGTTAATGAAGAGTCTCTCGAGATGCGATCGCACCGCAAAATCTAAAAAATAAATGAGACAAGGACCGCAGTGTCTTGTTGATGTGGAAGAGTTCCGCAGGAACGCGCTTGTACACAATACAACCAAATTTTATATTGAAAATCGCCCCCACCAATGTACTCGAGGCCCGTGGGTCCACTTGACCACGTATGAGACCAATGGAATCGCAAGTTTCCAATCGGGTGTCCAATTCCGGGTCCTTTGTTTTGTGTTCCGATCAAAGGCCGACCCGAAGGATATTATATGCCACACTTGAATGGGCAACGCATCCGGCCATCCAATCGCAATCGGAAACTCTTAATCGTTGGGCCCCGATTGCCCGATTGAAGTTTCTGACCATCGCTTTATGTGCTATGTTTTATATCGGGCCATCGTGTCTCGTTGTGCACCGGCACCCAATCTCCGGGCCGACGCACGCCTTGTAATATGCTACGATTGGAGTGGCGGACCCGATCTAGGTATAGGCCGGAGTTTATATGTTCCATCGCATCCGGTTGATTGATCGCAACCTGAGATTTATTGTGGTTCGTTGTTGTAGTATGCAAAACTCCGATGGAGTTGTTATATTATATTTAATGGGGCTGATCGCACCCGCAATCCAATCGCAGTAATCGCAAGTTTTGTTCTGACATTGCCGATCCGCTCGACCTGCGATGTGGTCCCCACTCGCACGTCTTGTATTTGATTTTATTTCTTTGATTTAAGTTTTTATATATATATATATATTTTTTTTATGAAATGTTAAAATATATGCGCGGTATATAAAAATGAAAAAGTCTGCGAGCCATTGTAATGAGATTTTGCATTGTTATGTTTCGCACAACAACAAGGAAGAAATACAGTAACATGGTTAAGTTAATGTAGAGACAAGAGAGTCACTGTGCAATCATGACCGTAGCAAGCCACTATTGTTGTTATCCCTCTATTAAGAGTAAAGAATTTGTATCATTTTTTTTTAATAGAAGTTGTTTTAAAAGTCCTGGAAAACTCGTCTCGTCAAATATTTTTAATTTCTCTCGTGTTTTAGAGGAGAGGAGCTTACTTTCCACTTTTTGTTTGGAATTCTCAAAATTCCAACATGGTATCGGAGCTAGTTCGTGCTCTTGAATGTTTCAAAGAAGCTAAAGAAGAAGAATACTTGTTGCAAGATTTTCCAGCAGAGTGAAAGCTCATCAGAGGCTGCAAGATTAGTATTTCTCAAAGATAAAAGTTTTCTTTTTTTTTGCAGCTTGTCTATTGTTTAAGGAGTTTGTTCTTTCAAGAAGGAAAGACAGCTTATTTAAGCTTAGAGTTCAGCCTTGAACTATGTAATGGACCAAGCACCTGTATGAGTCTTGGAAATGTTCAATCACAGCTTAATGGAAAGAACTATGATTATTGGGCCATTACCATGAAAGCCCTATTTGTTTCACAAGACTTATGGGACTTGTAGAAGATGGTTTGTTGAACCAGCTTGATGAGCAGGCTTTTAATGCCTTAACTCAAGCAAGAGAGAAGGATTTATTGAAGAGAACAGGAAGAAAAAGATGCTAAAGCTCTCTTCTTATTGTATCAAGCTTCGTTAATGAGAGTGTGTTTCCAAGGATAGTAGTAGCCAAGAAATCCAAGGAGGTATGGGAATCTTAAAGTAGCCTATCAAGGTATGAGAAAGTTAAAAACAAAGAAACTTCGCTTGCCGAGAAGATATTTTGAAACTCTTTTCATGAAAGAGCTCTATTGCCAGAGACACATTTTTTACACATGTGATTGGGATTGTAAATCGTATAAGATCCTATGGAGAAACTCTTGAAGAAAGAAGGATTGTGGAGAAAATTTTGAGATGTCATCTCCTCAAAGTTTGATGTTATTGTTACCACCATATAGAAGAGACCAAAGATCTCTCACAAGTCATATGAAAGAGATGAACTTCATGCCTCGTTGATAACTCATGAACAGAGATTGAGCAGAGATGAAACTCATCTTGAGCACGCCTTCAAGACCTGTGATGACTTCAAGAAGAGGAAGAGGTCAAATAAAAGGAAGAGGAAGAGAGGCGTGCTTTAATAGAGGTGGAAGGAACAGCCCTTCACGTTCACATGTAAGGGGCAACAACAAAGCTCTGAGCTACGACCAAAGTAACAACCAACAAGGTGGACATGAAACACCAACATGCTCATGGACAAATGCATGATGTGCCCAATGTCCAATGTCATTATTGCAAAAAATATTATGGGCACTATGCCAATGAATGTAGAAAGAAGAAAAATGACATGAAAAATAAGCATAATGCTAATGCAGTGAAAAAGAGGAAAAGAACCCAAGTAATGTGCTATTAGCCCGTAATGTAGCACAAGATAGAAATGATGATGTTTGGTTCTTAGATTCTCGGATGGGTAATCATATGACAGCAAACAAGCAATGTTCATAAATCTGTATGAAGAAGTAAAATCTGAAGTGACCACAGGACCTTCCGATACTAAGATCTCTATCAAAGGAAAAGGTAGAGTAATTATCTTGAGCGTAAAATGGTGAGCGTAATCGTCCTCGATGTATTATGTTCCAGTCTGAAATGTAATATTTTGAGCGCTGGGCAGCTCATAAACAGAAAGGTTACAATGTAATATTCAAGATGATGTGTGCACAATTAAAGATATACCTCCCAAGTAAGAAAATTATTGCTGAAATACAAATGACTGCAATAGACCTTTTTTCCACTCAAGCTCAACATTGACTTGAAGGGAAAATGAAAAAGCATAGCACCAGAATACAAGAAGCCTTTCTTAAGGAAGCCAAGGATGAAAATTGGTTATGGCAAATTTCTAGATTTAGACATCTCAATTTCTTGAGGATTAAATTTGCCGGGATGAAAAGGAATGGTAAGAGTTTACGATTGATTGAAAAACATGATGTGCCCTGCGTGAAGGCCGCATCTTGGGAAAACAACACGAGAAAGTTTTCCATCAGAAAAGCATAAGGGCGTAAAGCACCCTTAGAAATCATCAACCTGCATTTATGTGGACCGACGTGCATAACATCGGGCCTAAGCAAAGAATCATATGCCGACCTTCATAGATGATTTCACAAGAAAAGTGTGGTTTATTTCTTAAAATATAAGAGTGAAGTTTTTCAAAAATTTCACCATTTTAAAGCTCTCGTAGAAACGTAGCCGATCGCATATTAAAGTCCTCGTAACCGATGTGAGGAGGAGAATACATATCAAAGGAGTTTCTCGTTGCTTTTGGCAGAGAACGAGATTCACAAGCAATTTACTACTGTACACACCGCAATGTAATGGAGTCGCCGAACGGAACAATCGAACCATAATGGAGATGGTGAGAACATGCTCAGCAAAGCACTTGCCGAATGAGTATTGGGCAGAAGGGTTGAAACCCGTGTTGCATATATTTTGAATAGATGCCCCACAAAAGCCGTAATGAACAAGGTTCTGTGGAATAGGCTGGAGTGGCAACAAAAACAAGGATCACCCCATGAGAGTTTTTGGATGTGTTGCATATGCACATATCTTCCAGATAAATTGAGAAAGAAGTTGGATAGTAAGGGGGAGAATTGCATTTCTCCTTGATACCGTACATTCCAAAAGATAATAACATTGTATAACCCATCCACAAAGAAGTTTTTAATTAGCAAGAGATGTGAAATTTATCGAAGAAGAAGCATGGGATGGAAGCATTGAGAAAAGAACAATGTTAAAAATTGTTTGTCTCATGATGAAGATGAAGGATATGTGGCTGAAATTAATAACCCATCCGAAGCACAACCTCCACCAAAGACAAGGACAAGCAAGGGATGCCCTGGCTGGCAATGGGAGAATACCCCTTTGAGAAGAAGCAAAGTAGTTGGGATTCACCGAGCACACCACATGGAGCGTAATCTGCTTCATCAAGCACACACGCTATGAAAGAGGAACAAAGTTCAGAAGTCTTAGAGAAATCTATGTGCAAGGAGAAGCAAATGAAGGTATGAATTTTTATTTGCTTTGTGTTGTTCAAGCTTTAGCATTAGCCACGGAGTCCCAAAAGATGTACAAGTCGTTATTAATAAAAAATTTGTATCAAATGAAAATATTCCAAGGATGGGCCGTAAGGAAACAAGGTAGTGAAATCTACATGTATGAAAGCCAATAGAGGAATTAAAGCAATTCGGTGGAATGTATAAATTGCAAACAAAAAGAGATATAAAAAGTTAAAGGGGACGCCAACAAGCACATGAACGATGTATCAAAAGAGCCGCTGGCCATATACGAAAGCGTATGGAGAAAGTCCGAGGGGTTTAGCCAAGGGGAAAGGACGAGACCCATACCCCCGCGGACTTACGACACGTGGCATGGTAAGGTCTCACAGCTGAAAAGGGACAGGCGATGTGTCAGCTGGATGTGATCGTCATGTGCGCATGGACCCGCATAGTAGAGAAAGACAAAGAACCGTGGAAGGAAATCATGCGCGGTAAAGGTTGGACAGCCGCACGTGGATAAAAAAGGTAAGGTAAGTCCATTAGGTCAGTCAAAAATAAGACCCGTACTCAGCTTTTAACCCGACACGAGGCGCCGCCCCACACCTTGATATACCCAATCCCACACGCCACGTGTCTCATCGCGTTGTCCTACGACACTGCCTTCCGTCATCTTACTTATCCACCTTTAACCAAAACAATCACACCCTAATGGTAACAAACTCCCGTATTTTTCCGGGTAAAACGTCGCGGTAGTTTTCTACTTTCGCGAATACCGAGTGGGGGAGGAACGCCGGTATATCTTAACCATCACACGGTTCCCCGTCGTTTCCCGAGCATTGTCACCCTCCGTTTCCGGTATTCTATTCTCCGTTTTCCTCTTTTTCCTTTTCTTTCGAAATTGTTTAAATGTCTGCCATGGGAATAGGAACGCCCAAGAAAACGAAATCTCGAAACCCCCATAACCCGTGAGTCCGTAAACCCCCCCGGTTTTGAACCCTCACGACTTGCAACAGTATCTCTGCGACCCGAAATATCCTTTTGACATACGCAAAGATCAAGCCTCGCTTTGGTCGCCACCGCAAAGATGCCGACCGCTTCGAGTTATCGCGTCCTGGTTTCTATCACCATATCACCCCCTGTGTCCATTCCCGTGCCGATTTCATCATCTCGTTCGTAGACTCCTATGATGTACATCGGGACGCTTGCTTCCCCCCCCTCAAGGAACGTAATCTTCCTCTTTCCCGATGTCATTAAACAAAGCATCCTGGCTTCCTTCCGATACATACTTCAGTTTCAAAGATGAAACCTTGCTCATTTCGCTCACGGCACCAAGAGAATCCCGCCGTGCCTTCATATCCTCCATAACCACTCCACTGCAATTTCCCCTCGCCTACACTGGAGCCTTTTTCACTAAGTTTGCTCTGTCAAGGCTTGACCCGTTCTGTTTCCTCATCGCCTACTTTGGGGTAGGGTTCCGAAGAAATTTCTTCGCATGCATTCACTTTTTGTGGCTCATGTCGCGTAATGGGGGTTACATTGACATTCCAGCCTCTCCGACCATCCCGACCCATTCTGTGGGCTAGCTCCAAGCCCGAAATTTCGTCTCATTGGTGTTCTACCTCTTCTTGTTCCAAAGATGCGGATAAGTTCGACCATTTGGGGTTAGATAGATGTACCCCAGAATTCCCAAATTGTACCGCCTTTCATTGGAATTCTCTTGGCTCGCCGCTTACCTAGGGAGAGGGTTATGCCAACTTCGTGAACACCTTCATGTCTATCGCTCACACTATCATTCACTACACGCCTTCCCTAGGGTTTTCCCGCAGAGTGAAACGCCGTCGTAAAGCTGGGAAATACCGAAGTACCGGATTGGTTCCTCACCGAAGATCGTAATCGAAATTCGGTCTATGAGCCGGTTGCCCGACACGGCTACGCTTTTCTCGTCTGACGAGTTTACGCCTTTGAGTACATCCTATAAGCTCTCGAAAGCCGACTGTGTCCATTTTGTTCCCGCTAAGAAAGGCTACATCTTAAAGCTTCCCGTCCAAATTGGCCCCTTTGTGGTAAACTCTAGATATGCCTCCCAACCCGCCAAAAAAATGTTGCATAACATGGACCCGAAGTTGGGGGAAAGTTGGGCTATGACCCATGGGAGATCATTTCAACAAAAGAAAACGTAAACAAAGTTCACGCCCTACATTCATGAGTTCAAAGCGTGCCTTCGGGAGTGGAGGGCTAACCTTGAGGTTTGGCCTATAGCCAAGTAGGCGAGGACAGACTCGTCCGCTAAGGTGGAGGAGAGGAAGAACTCAAAAAGGGCATAGATGAGCAAGAGGTAGGTACTTCAGAGCACCACCACCACCACCCAAGAGGCGATGTGTCACCAGTAGCGTGTCATCGAGGCGAGGACATCGATCCCTTCACGAAATTTCCATCACCCGATATGGCAAGGCGGGTATAATGTTGCTGAGGACAGTGTCAGCCCCCTCCCGACTACACCGAAGTCACGCAAGCCATCACGAGCTCTCTCCATCTGTGATTTAGGAAAGGGAGCCTGATAAATAAAATCGTCTTAGACAAATAAGGTGGCCGAATTAGGGGGATCTTGCTGAAAAATACCATACTGTGCTCTCCGTTTTGTCACGTGCATAATCGAAAGCCTGGTACTATCTATGACTTCCGGAGGCCATCATAGACCCAAATCTTGATGTTCCGAGTTATAAGGTGTTTGAATTGGCTATTGATATGCAAAAGGGTACTCAAGATGAAGAGTATGATCGAATTGCCCAAACAAATCGTGACATGATGAAAGACAAGCTATCGCGTATTTACCCTCGCATCGTGGGAAGACAGCACGTAAATATAAAAGATGAGGGATTCCTTTGACAGTTATAATGCAATGCTTGTCGCCAACGTACACATCAAAGGAGTTCTCCAGACCAAATTAAAAATCTTGATGAAGGAGGGAAAGGTTCACAAGCAGCCCTTATAGCTAAGTTGCAAAGATATCATAGTCATGCAGAAACAGTTCTGGCTACTCCTGGCTTGCATCCCGTACAGACCGAGGAACGAGTGGTAGAGGAAGAGAAAAATGAACTGGTCGCTAGGCTTTTCAGGGAAAGAGAAGAGAAGGGAAAGGATGGCTAAGAGGATTCACGAGCTAGGAAAGCAGAGCCATTGTTGCTGCATCTATGGATGCGTACGCTTGTCATGCAATCAAAACATCAACGGGATCGTTCAGCCGACAAGACGACTATCCACAAACTTCTATATTTAGATCATAAGAGAAACAAGATCGACATACAAAAGGTCACAGAGTTGGAGGGCGCCTCCGCTGAAAAGGCTGTAACAATTGAAGGGCTACGAGGGAAGTTGAGGAAGGAAAAAGGGTCATGGCCGAGCAACATCAAACCATTGCGAGATGAAGAGTCGAGCAAAGGGGGAACCACCCGCCGAGGCCAAGCTTAACTGGCTCTGGACATAATCACTATAGTGAATTTGTTAAAGGGGAATTCCCGACGATGATGGGGGGAGGCTCAAGTCCACCCTTCCCTATCTAAATAGAAGGTCATAGGAGGTGAGTAATATGTTTAATAGAGCTCAATACGTCGGCGACTACATCTCTTTTTCTTTATGCGCCAAGGGCGCACCACTGGGAAACATGGCATCTCCAAGCCGATTCATGGAAATCAACAAGTGTCAAAAGATTATTGATAAAGAGGAAGCCCGAGCAGCAGCTCTCTTCAAGGGTCCTTCAACAGGTGGCCGATGTTGTTGAACAATTCGACAAGGTATGGGATGAGATCATCACAGCGACCTTTGTCAAACCCAGTCGTTCCCCGCCGTATTATGTCTTCGTATCAATACACAAACACGTTTACAAACTAAAGGGACTGCCGACCTTCAAATGGGGAAAGCAACTCACCTCAAGGCCACCACCATTGTCATAAATTCTCAAAAGGAGTTTAATCTCCTTCACATGACTGAGCATCGGGTTCTCCAATCGAGGCAAATATTCACACTCTCGTAAGCGTTTATCGAGTTGAGAAGCTCGAGCAATGCCGGACCGACCTCCGATAGCCAAAGAGAGATCGACACAATTCATGAGTCGCATACAAGTTCCTCCGCCAACGTGCTCTCCTCCAAAGATTCGCAACGGTTTTTACTCAATCGCACCATGACTTTGGGCTTACCTAAGGATAAGGTTTCAAATATACTTTTTACTTTCATTTAGTTTATGTTTTTCAAATTTTGTGCGGGTTGTTTTTCCCCCCACTCTTGCATTTTTACCATCAAACATTGGTCTCATTTTTCTCGTTTCAAATTGGCCCTGGCTCCGTTTATGCATGAGGGGAGGGTTGTTTCCCCATCATGAAATTTTGTTGTTATGATAATGACGAACAAATTTTGTTCATGCGAAGAAGATATTTCCAAATATCTTCTCACGAAAGGAAAAGGAATCCCATATAAGACAGTAGAAAAGAAGAAATAAAGGTTCCAATTTCGTAAGAAATTGACGTGTGTAAAGATTTTCTTCCGGTGTGTTTTTGCAAAGACTCAAATGCTAATGTGAAGAACCCGTAGGGTTTCAATGATAAGGAGTTACACTTTAAAGAGATTTGACTTGTTTTATGGTAGTGTGTGATTTCCTCCTCGTTTATTGCAATGTTGTTGTTCATTTCATTTCTATCCATGTCTCTCGTGTTATATTCTGAATGCGAGTGTCCCGTTTTTCTTGATATAAATTTATCTCTCCGAGCACTTATATCATTAGCTCTCGTGTACTTTAAAATGGCTCTCGTATATAATACATGTTGTTCCATCTCCCATTCGGTATACTTCGTTATATTGGCTGTCATAGGTACTATTGATGAAAGTTGGCTCAGATATATGACTTAGTTCTATAAGTCCATCATATGATGAAACCTTCTTGGTAAGCTTTCTTCCGATAGTTAACATTCCTTTTTCTATGCGCCATTAGTCATCGTTATATACATATCTTTTCCAAGTATATACCATGAATCAGTTCCTGCTTGACATGAATTGTCTTAAAGTTGTTCCACATCGCCATGTTTGAGTACAAGATTACATTCGCTCTCAAAGATACTTAATGCTTCAAACTATCGAAGTTTTGGTCCCACCATGTTATTTCCTAAAAGAAGCGTATGAGAGTTTGTCTTGTTAATCATAAATCATTGCTTTAGATCCTATGCTCTATACATTACAAGGTCTGGAAAATCGGTCTACAGTAACCTAGGGTCAGTTTCTAGGAGTTACAACATCTTTTGCGCTGCTGTTACGGCATCGAGTTGAAGAAATTTAAAACTCGGCCTCGACAAACCTATCCACTTTCTTAGGTGAGCACGAGAGTTGAGAGTTGTTCATCTCACCCTGGCGTACCTGCACATTCATATTACCGAAAACATATTTGCGATTCCGGCTCCCGTAAGCCACACCCAAGGCCTTGATACATCTCGCCCAAGGACACCGTGTCTCACCCGTAACGAATCTTAACATGGGCTGGAGGGAAAAGGGGCTGGGCCCGTGACACCCATATCTCGAGTTCTCCTTGAAAACTTTCCATATCTTCACCTCTCCTCTTCAAGTCGCCCAAATACAAGGCTCTAAACTCCTATTATAGAAATACCGGTTATTATTCAGATAGCCCACGATCTAGAAGGTGTCTCATCAAAGACTGTTTCAGTCTAGTTACACTCCACATTATTCTTTTCATCCCATCTCTCGGTTGAAGAGGTCAAAGAAGTCATCGAAGTATCCGTTGTTGACAAACTCTCTACCTTCTCATCAAACCTCAAGTCACACCACTACATCCCCATCATTATTCATACTCAACCCTCACCCACCTCCTCCACCACTCATCGCCTGTGCCCTCATCCTACCTCCTCGCTCCCCCCAATGGAAAATATATCTCGGATTTTTACAAAATAGGTACGCCCCTTTACAACAACAGCTCCAGAAATGACATGCCACAAGACTTATTTAAAGATTATGCCTGGGGACCAATGGGGAGAACGGCGTTGGATGCCCATAAGCATGTTGAAATCTTCTCGCTTCCTTCTCGCAGAACTTTAATGTGGAGCATTTGGATGTGGTTCTCGAGATTGTTCGTAAGTAAATTCCCTAGATGGGGAGGCAAGAAAATGGTTTAAAAACCTCGCGGCTAATTCCATCAACACCAGGGGAGGCTATGAACAAGCTTTCGTGAAAAGTGGGGAGATAGGAAAGACTCATGATACCTTTAACCGAGTTTAACACCCTTAAAAGAAGCACAAACACAGCACTTAGTTTATCGAAGGTTTAATAAAATGTATCTCACTTTCCCAATCGAGATGAAGCTCACCTGCACTTCACGCTGCTGCTTAAGTTTTCAGGCAACATGATTCGAGTTTGTCACGAGAGAGAAAGCTGTACCACTGATGATGGCCGTACAGATGCATTGAAATAGAGGCAAATCCTTGTCTCGATCGGTAAGTCCAAAGTGGTACAAGAACATGATACTAAAAGAAGAGGCAAAGAAGGCATCCACTGTCAGACAGAATCAGCAATGACAAGATCGAAGAAATGAATAAAATGATCAAGAATCTCTCTAGCAAGTTGGTCAAGCTCGGAGATGGAAGCTAAGAATTCACCACCAAAGAACTTCCGTATCGCTCCAAACAGAGGATTCAATCGCATAGAAAACTACCTTGCAGACAACGCAGAGGGCAAGGAGCAACAAGACCAAGTACCGCATCCTTTGT
The DNA here is from genome assembly GCA_034641835.2 of Pinus albicaulis. Lineage (NCBI taxonomy): Eukaryota > Viridiplantae > Streptophyta > Pinopsida > Pinales > Pinaceae > Pinus > Pinus albicaulis. Next base: position 446,915,113 of record CM076575.1, on the reverse strand, counting down.
ACTTGGAAGGACAAAAATGGAGGCTTCTCACGAAGATCCCGCCTATGAGCAAGATGATACATGTCCTGCCTTTCTCTCGTGACAAGTGATGACATAGAGTGCCCCGTACAAGAAAGTGAGGAAGGGAGCTACACAACCTCACCTAACCCAAGAATAATGAGGACGCTCAAGAGCCGTAGATTTACACTATTGTAAACAGCTCATTGATTTCACAAGCCCAGTTTAACAAATATGACCTCATGTCATCCAGGAAAAGAACACGTACTCAAGATGAAGATAAGACACACCCTCAAAAATCAGCACCCGCACAAAAGGATGCCAATACTCAACAATCTCCGTACAAAGGTAAGAAGCCCCCTTAACCCATCTCTCAAACCGATAGTCAAATGCCTTCTTCTTTCACAAGTATACGTCTCTCCCGAAATAACCCGCTAAAGAGGTTAAGCTCTCCTCTGCAAAACAAAGAGTCAAAAGAAAAGAAGGCTAACAGAGAAGCCTTCATCTCGCTTTCAAACTTGCAAAGAACTCGAAAAAGTTAAAATACGCCTCCCTCTCTCTCGAATTGTTGAGATGTACTCTCCGCCTACCACCACAAGTCTCCTTTCATTTCCACCCCGATGTACCACATATTCCGCATACTCCTTGCCTGCAAGAAGAAATGCCTATGGTAGTATTCGCCCACACGTCGAAGAACTAGATCCCTCCACCCCCTCCCTTTTATGTATATCTAGTGATTCATGATCTATTGCTACATAATTGTATGTTAGACTCAGGAGCATCTCACAACCTCATGCCCCCGTCTCGTTTTGAGAAATTGGGGCCCAAATCACTCGCCCATACAAATACCTCTATTCCTTTGATTCCAAAAGGGTGAAGTGTTTGGCAATGATCAAAGATCTAGTACCAATTTCGCTGCATCCCAACAAGAGTGTGGTGATGGATATCATAGTGGTCACATCCCAAATTTCGCTTCGGTATGCTATCGTCAAGGTCTTGGGGACCAGGATTGGAGGTCAATTGTCGATTCTCGTCTTATGCCACCATTCCCGTCTTTGTGGCTAAGAGAGGAGATTGTACGAGAGACCGGGGATTTATCAAGATACCACTAAGGCAGTGGGATTCAAGAATTCCCCGCCATGCAGAGATGGAGATTTCTCCCGTCTAATGTTGGAGGAAGATCAGAATATGCTCATGAGCCTTCATTCCGCCGATAAATATTGAGTCATCACTGTGACTATGGATCGGAATCGACACTCAATTTTTACGGAGCAATTCCCAGAAGGAAATGGGTCGAGTGTTGCTTATTTCACCCGTGGGTCAATGGGTCCCCTTATCATTCAAATTGGGAATATGAGGCCACAAACAATGGGTCAATATGAAGCACTCATATCAGTTGCGTAAAGCAAGGAGGCGAACATACAGAAGCTAAAAGTGATGGAGATCCAATCGGTGGTTAGGCAAGTGAGAAACCGTTGTCAAGTTTAAACATCCTAGGCTAAAAGCCCATAGAAATGAAGTTTGGGACCTGGGTAGAGAACTCGTTTCTTGCGTTTAACATTTTAAATTCATGCCCTGAATGAGACAGAATGGCACTCTCGCTGTGGTCGCGTAGTACATTCCGCCCACCTCGTAAACCCTCTTCCGAGATACAAAATCATAGATACCGGCCTCTCAATCCCCGATAATGTCAAGCACTCGCAGGTCTTTGAAGATGAGGAGCAGTGAAGAGGTTCTTGGAGACTGTTGAGAGTTTTCAATCTACAGATCACACCAAGAAGAAGAAATCGTGGACCACAGAAGACAAGTCGGAAGAGAAAATAGTCATGGAGTCGCGATTCCTCCACCGAAGGGAATATCATTCCCTTGAGGGCTGCAATTGAGAGGTCGTCAAGAATGATGTCTGCATGCCCAAACAAAGTGGTAATCGATGATCAGTCGAAGATCTAAACTGGGTACAAAAGAAGATCCAAAGATTGTGAAGCTGGCTCAAGAAAGTCCCGTATGAATATGCAAACAATTGTACCAAAAGTCAAGCTAAACCTATAAAGATGTATTTTCCGGTTGTATCAAGACTTGAAAACCTTTGATGTCAGCAGATGTTGACAAAATTCCACTTCAAAGGGAGACGCAAAACCCCACAAGCAAAAGCTCGTATGTATTAATCCCCCGGTTGCTACCCTCGATTGAGCAAGAAATAAAAAATTTGTTGAAGGCTAAAATTATAGTGCCACTAAGGTATTCTCGAGTGGTGGTCAATTTATCCCAAAGATTTAAAGAAGAATGGCGTAAATCATGTTGTGTGTGGATTTCCAGAAACCTAAACAGAAGGTCTAAAAGATAACTACTCATCACCTAAGATGGACTCATTTCAGAAAAAGGTGGTAGGGCTCTAGAATGTCCATGATGGATGGGTTTTCCTGCCATAATCATGGTCGTGTTCTGAGACCGTAAAAGACAACCACCACGCCTCGGTGACATTTATGTATGCCAGATGCTATCTTGACCGATTAATGCAAAATAATGTTTCGAGAGCCATGGACATAACCTTTGTTGGAGAATGTGATAAGTTTCGTGGTGTACCCAGATGATATAATAGTTCTTTCAAAGGATGATACGAGCACGTTCAACATCTACAATTTTGAGAAATGCAAAGAGGTATGGACTCTTAACCTCAAAAATCTTTCTTTGCATTAGAAGAGGGTAAACTCCTAGGACATATAGTAACCAAAGATGGGGTCAAAATAGATCCTAAAAGGGGTAGAAGCTATAACCATATCTCTCCCCGTAACAAGAAAGAATTCTGTATTCCTAGGTGATTGACTTTCTCGTAAGATTTATTCCTAACTATGTTGAAATAAAGCTGGGACACATCACGTATATGTTAAAGAAGGATAATGAGGTAAAATGGCAACTGGACCAAGACAAGCCTTTGCCGATCAAGAATGCGTTTGCCGAGGCTCCCGTGCCGGCAAAGCCCCGACTTCATCGAACCTTTTATGATTTTCTCTTTTGCATCACTCACACGGTGATAGGGTCCCTCATAAAAACGGGATGGGTATGGGAGCAACCCATTGCTTTCTTTAGCTCAAGTTCTTCATGATGCAAAGCTAAAATACAACATACCGGAGAAGCTGTGCTTATGCCCTGCAAAGTCCCTAAAGGCATTTCACATGTACATCTCCGTTAGCCTCACGCCATCGCTTTTGTACCCACAGCAGTTAGCTAAGGACATCCTTGTTCGTGTGAGACAAGTACATAAGTGGATTGTGAAGATACAAGAATATGACTCGGACATCGCACTCCACCAAGTTAATTAAAGGACAGTGGGCCGGCAAAGATTCCCATCGCAGTCAAACCACCAAGCTTTGGGCATCCACTTATCCATGACTTAAAATGAGGAGTCCGAGGAGAGTAGACAGGAGTGCTGCAGGTGGAAATGGCTACTCAAAAATACAAGGAAGTATCTCACTGTACCCCGGTACAAAGAAATTGTTGAGTACCTCCCGATACACTCCACCGCCCACCCACCGTGATAAGTCCAAATACAGCCTTGAGGCTGAAATCTCGAAGTATGTTGTAGCTAATGGTCAATTTATATTGAGAGACCCCTGTGCATACTGCTATGTCTCATCGAAGGTGAGGTAGGGAATATAATAACCAAATTCCATGAGGGAATCTAGAGGTGATGAGGGTCGAGGAGCACAAATGTAAAATCCCGAAGGCCGGTTTACCGGCCTAAATTATTTGGAGATGTTCCACTTAAATCGTAGCATGCGACAAATGCCGAAGTTTGTCGAAAAACGAAGCTAGCAAAATTTCTTACCCCCGATTCTTGTGCATGTCGATGAACCTTTCAAGCAATGGGAATTGACTTCATAGGTGAGATTCACCCACCCTCCAAAGCAAGACAGTTGGGATTGACCGTACAGATTATCACATTTAAGTGTGGAGGCCATCCCCGCACGGAATGCCACACACTTGGATCATGTAATTCATGGAAGAGAACATTATCTCTGTGTTTGGATGTTCCGCTTAGAAGAGTTACGACAATGCCCAAGCTTTCTTAAATCTGCTAAATGTAGAATTTTGTCAAGAATACAATATCACTGGTCACCTACAACGATTACCCACAGGGAAATGGTTTGGCGTAATCATCAAACAAAACGCCGGTCGTGCTCTGAAGAAGACAATAAATGAAAATCGTAGGAATCGGACTCGAAATCGTTTCACTTCAGGCAAACAGGGATAACCAAGTAGTATGGGCAACGGAAGATCTCCCTTATGAACTAGTATACGGGCGGGCAGCCCATTCTACATGCTTAGCTTTACTCGTTGTTTGCTTCATGCAAGAGGATCAGGAAGAACCTGATGAATATGAATGGAAGGATCAACCAGCTTGATCGAACCCGAAGAGACGCGTATTCAGTGAAATCCGTAAACTTGTGGGATTACCAGGAGAGGATGAAAGAATTGTTTGATCAACATACAAAAGATAGAAAGTCGGCAGTGGGAGATTTAGTTCCTGGTGGGACACAAAAGGGCCGATATGGGTAAACATGGTAAATTTGGCCCCCCTTTGGTTCGGCTCCTTCAAGATTGCAGAGCAGGAGGAACACATGACGAAGCCGGAGAATTTACAGAGATCCGTTGGAAGCCCCCGTAAATGGGCAATCCCTCAAACCATATTTCCAATTCGCAAAATAAAAAAGCTCGACCGTATTATATTGTATATTAGTTAATGTTTTTCATTTTCTTATTAAATATTTTGCATGAGTCATGATGATCTATCCAGGAGGAAGCTTCAAGAACCGAAAAGTTAATATTCAAAGAGAGGTATTAAAGTAACCGCGTAGTTCGACACGTTCGACAAACGTCGTCCCTGTGTGGAGCCAATGTTGTTCAAGCTTTAGCATTAGCCACGGGAGTCCCAAAAGATAGACAAGTCACACATTAAAACTTTGTATCAAATGACAAATATTCCAAGGATGGGCCTTAAGGAAACAAGCGTAGTGAAACCGCATGTATGAAAGCCACGAGAGGAAGTAAAGCAACGGCTAAAATGTATAAATTGCAAACAAAAAGAGATATAAAAGTTAAAGGACGCCGTGCCTAAGCACATGAACGATGTATCAAAAATAGCTGCTGCCATATACAAAAGCATATGGAGAAAGTCCGAGGGGGTCGAGCCGTGAAAGGACGAGACCCATACCCCGCGGACTTACGACACGTGGCATGGTAAGGTCTCACAAAGAAAGAAAAGGGATGGTAAGGATGGTCACGGGATGTGATCGCGTGCGTAGTAAAGACGGACCCGCATAGTAGAGAAATATAGGTGTTAGTCCCAAGGAAATCATGCGGTAAAGGTTGGACAGCCGTACGTGATAAAAGGTAAGGTAAGTCCATTAGTCACCGGGTACTAAGACCCGTACTACCTTTAACCCGACACGAGGCGTCACTCTGCACCTTGATATACCCAATCCCCACGCGCCACGTTGTCTCATTGTCGTGGTTCCATGATACACTCGGCCTTCCGTCATCTTACTTATCCACCTTTTTAACCAAAACAACGACCCCAATGGTAACAAACTCCCCGCATTTTTTCTCCCGTAAAACGTCGCGTGTAGTTTTCGCGTCGAATACCGAGGGGAAGAATGTCGGTATATCCAAATCACCGCCATGGTTCCCCGCGTCGCGTTTCCCGAGCATTGTCACCTCTCGTTCAGTATTCCATTCTCTGCTTTCTCCCTCTTTTCCTTTTCTCTTTCGAAATTACAAATGTCTCGCCATGGGAAGAGGGAACGAAGAAAAACGAACCCTAAACTCCCCCTAACCCTGAGTCCGTAAAACCCCCCCCGGTTTTGAACTCCCACGACTTGCGCCCGGCATCTCGACCCGAACATCCTTTGACATACGCGTATCAAGCCCCCGCTGTCGCCATCGCAAAGATGCCACGGTTTCCGAGTTATCGCGTCTGGTTTCTATCACCATATCACCCTCAGGTCCATTCCTATGTCGGGCTTCATCATCTAGCTCGTAGACTCCTATGATGTACACGTATTTTTCGTTTCCCCTCGAAGGGAACGCAATCTTCTCCCTTTCCCCCGATGTCACGTCAAACAGCCATCCGTTTCCCTTCCGGGGCCGATACATACTTCTGGCCTAAAGATGAAACCTTGCTCGCTCACCAATAAGGCCAAGAGAATCCCGCCGTGCCTTCATATCCTCCATAACCATCGACCGCAAATCGCCCGCCTACATCGGAGCCTTTTTTCACTAAGTTTGTTTGCCGAAGAAGTTCGACCAGTTTCGTTCTCATCGCTGCCTTTTGGGGGTAGAAGCCCTAAGACATCTCTTCAAAGATGCATTCGCTTTTTGTGGTTCATGTCACGTAATGGGGTTACATCGACATTCCAAAGCCTTTCCCCTCGACCATCTCGACCTAATTTCAAAGGCTAGCCCAAGCCCGAAAGTTTCACTTCGCTCATTGGTGTTCTACCTCTTCTTGTTCCGAAAGACAAAGTGACAAGTTCGACCATTTGGGGTTAGACAGATGTACTCCGAGAATTCTCACCTGCATCAGCCTTCGATTGGAATTTCTCTGTCCGCCGCCTACCCAGGGAGAGGGTTATGCCAACTTCGTGAACACCTTCATGTCTATTGCCTACACTACTGTCCACACGCCTTCCCTAGGGTTTTCCTTCCAGATGAAATGGCTGGCCGTAGGGTCGGGGAAATACCAAAGCAGACCGGGTGATTGGTTCCCGTCTCAAGATTGTATCGAAATTAGGTCTATGGAGCCGAAGTTGCCCCACACGCCGCCGCCTTTCCTTCGTCCTCGACGAGCTTACGCTTCGAGCATCCTGCAAGCCCTCAAAGCCGGCCAGTCCATTTTGTTCCGCTAAGAAAGGGCCACCTAAAGCTTCCCGTCCAAATTGGCCCTTTTGTGGTAAACTCTAGATATGCCTCCCAATTGCCGAAAAAGTCGTTAACATGGACTCGAAGTTGGGGGAAAGTCAAGCTATGACCCATGGGAGATCATTTCAAACAAAAGAAAATTTAAACAGTCTACGCCTCTACATTCATGAGTCTGTGCTATTTTCCGGAGGGAGGGCTAACCTTGAGGTTTGGCCTATGTTTTCGCATGGAGACAGACTCTGGCCTGGTTGCTGTGAGAGGAAGAAGTGAACAAGGGGCACGATGAGCAAGAGGTAGGCATTTCTCAGATAAAGCACCACCACCACCCAAGAGGTAAGGTGGCCAACAGCGAAAAGGAAGTCATTGAGAAGGGATAACACTGAGCCCTTCACTAAATTTGGCTGACCCTGATAAGGGCAAGGCGGGTATAACAAGAGCCGAGGGATGCGTGTCGCTCCTCGACTACACCGAAGTCACGCAAGCCATCGTCGAGCCTTCCATCCAGATTTAGTGAAAGGGAGCGACAAAATAAAACTATCCGAGACAACACAGGCCAAATTAGGGGATTCGTTGAAAAATACCATACCAGCTCTCCGCTCGTCAATGCAGACACTAAAAGTTTGCACTATCTATGACGGATGGCCATCCCCGGGACCCAAATTCGTATGTTTTAGTTATAAGGTGCTTGAATTGGTTATTGATAAGGTAAGGGTACCGTACAAGATATGACCGACTCACCAAACAGCCTGTGTGACATGATGAAAGACATAAGCTATCATAGATTACCTCGTATCGAGAAGACATGCACGTAAATATGAAAATCCGAGGGATTCCCTTTATAGCAGTAATGCACGTTTGTCGGCCAACGCACACTGTGTGCGTGTTCTTCCAGGACCAAATTAAAAATTCTGGCGAAGGAGGGAAAGGTTCACAAGCAAAATTTTATAGCTAAGTTGTAGAAAGATATCATAGCCGCGAAGAAATGTGCTCGATACCGCTTCGTATCCCGTACGTGACTGGGAGAATTGGTGCAAGAGGAAGAGAAAATGAATCGGGTCGGCTAGGCTTTTCAGGGAAAGAGAAGAGAAGGGAAAGGATGGCTAAGAGGATTGACGAGCTAGAAAGCGCAGCCATGGAGGCCATGCATCTGGACAAGACATGAACAGGCACTCCAACATCAATCTAGATCGGTTCAACGACAAAGACGACTATCCATGGGCCTATGGCCGAGATTGCTGCTGGAGAAAAACAAACATCCACCGCCAAGCAAAAAAGGTCACAGAGGTTGGAGGGCGCCCCGGTCGAAAAGGCCGTAAATAATCAAGGGCTACGTAGGGAAGTTGAGGAAGGAAAAAGGGTCACTACTGAGCAACATCGGTCCATCGGGGCTGAGATGAAGAGTCGAGCAGGCGAATCTCACCGCCGAGCCAAGCTTGTCCGTCGGATATAATCACTGCAGAATCCTCCGGAAAGAAGGGGGAATTCTCGACTGAGATGGGGAGCTCAATTCCACCCTTCCCTATCTAAAGAAGGCCGGCAAGAGGCAGTGAGTAATCTATCTAATAGAGTTCAACACGTCGACGATCACACTTTTCTTTATGCACTATGGCGAACTGACTGGGGAAACATGGCATCCCCGCCGATTCATGGAAATCAATGAGTGTCAAAGATTATTGATAAAGAGGAAGCCCGAGTATACCTTCAAGGTCCTTCAATGTAATGATGTTGTTGAACAATTCGACAAGGTATGGGATGAGATCATCACAATGATTCCTTCCCGTTGGGAACCAAATGCCTCCGCCGTGCTTATGCTCCCGCATCAATACGCACGTTTACAAACGAAAAGGACTCCGCCGCACCTTCAAATGGGGAAAGCAACTCAAATTTCAAGGCCACCACCATTGTCATTCTCAAAAAGGAGTTTAATCTCCTTCACATGACTGATACCTGGCCCAACCGAGGCAAATATTCACACTCTCGAAGCGTTTATCAGAGTTGAGAAGCTTCAAAGAATGTCGGAACCGACCTCCACAGCTACCGCAGATCGACATAATTCACAGAGTCAAAGATACTCGCCTCCCTCTCGCTAACGTTGCTCTCCTCTCCAGTCCGCAACGGCTTCTACTCACCGCACCCATGACATTTCATTTTACTTCATGATATGGCTCAACGGCCTTTTACTTTCATTTAGTTTATGTTTTTCAAATTTCCGAGTGGGTTGTTTTTCCCCCACTTTGCATTTTTACTTTTTACATCAAACATTGGTCTCATTTTCCTGCTGAAATTGGCCCAGTAAGCCTGCTGTGAGGAGTAATGCTTTCCCCATCATGAAATTTTGTTGTTATGATAATGACTTTTAACAAATTTTGTTCATGCGAAGAAGATATTTCCCCCAAATATCTTCTTCGCCTCGAAAGGAAAAGGAATCCTATATATACGTAGAAAAGAAGAAAGAAAGGTTCCAATTCTTTAAGAAATCGATTTGCATAAAGATTTTCTCGTGTGTGTTTTTGCAAAGACTCAAATGCTAATGTGAAGAACCCGTAGGGTTTCAATGATAAGGAGTTACACTTTAAAGAGGATTCGGACTTGTTTTATGGTAAAAAAGATTTCCTCCTCGTTTATTGCAATGTTGTTGTTCATTTCCATTTTCATCCATGTCTATGGTGTTATATTCCTCGGAATGCGAGTGTCCCGTTGTTCTTGATATAAATTTATCTCTCCGATACTTATATCATTAGTCGTACGAAATGGCTCGTATATAGCCATGTTGTTCCATCTCCCATTCGTACATATTTCCCCGCTTATATTGGCTATTACGCAGGTACTAATGATGAAAGTTGCCTCGTATATATGGATTCTTAGTTCTATAAGCCCATCATATGCCGTGAAACTCTTCTTGGTGTTTTCTTCCCTATAGTTAATATCTCCTTTTTCTATGCAATTTCATTAGTCATCGTTATATACATATTCTTTCTCGCCATATACCATGAATCCGGCCCGTTTACTATGAATTGTCTTAAAGTTGTCCTGACATCACAGTTGTTTGAGTACAAAGATTACATCTGCTTCGAAGATACTCTTTAATGCTTCAAACTATCAAAAGTTTTGGTCCCACTCAAGTGTTATTCTCTCGTTTGTAAAGAAGCATGAGGAGAGTTTTGTCTGTTAAATTGCTAAAACGATGTTTTAGATCCTATGCTCTCTATACATTACAAGATGTCCTAGGCAATCGGGTCTACAGTAACTCTAGGTTGTCTCTAGGAGTTACAACATTTTGTATTGTCAAGTTGATGATCCTATTCATTTTGAAGATGCTATTAAAGATAGAAAATGGATAGAAGTATGTGATGATGAAATTAAAGCCATAGAGAAGAAACAAACATGGGATTTGGTTGATCTCCCAAAAGGAAAGGAAGTCATTGGAGCAATGGGTCTATAATACCAAAAGCAATGTTGAAGGAAATAGAGAGACACAAGGCCGCACTTGTTGTCAAGGGATATAAGGTACATGGAATTGATTATGAAGAAACTTTTGCACCAGCTTGCAAGAATGGAGACAAAGTAAGAGCAAAGCAAGGTTGGCTGAAGAAAGACAAAACAAATGGAAAGTATACCAAATGGATGTAAAATCTACATTTTTAAATGGAGTTTTAATGGAAGAGGTATATGTGGAACAAAATTTCCTGACATGAGAAGAAAGGCCAAGAGCATAAGGTCCTTAAAATTGAAGAAAGCTCTTTATGGGCTGAAGCAAGCACCAAGAGCATGGTACAGAGAATAGATTCCTATCTATTGGAGAATGGATTTGAAAAGTGTGAGGGAGAACCCACCCTCTACATCAAAGAAAAGGATGGTAAGTTATTGATTGTTGTTTTATATGTTGATGATTTAAGTTTTACAGGTAATGATGATTACCTTGTTGAGCCTTAAAACACAACTATGAAAGATGAATTTGAAATGACTCCACATGGGTTTGTTGGAGATACTTCTTGGGAATAGAAGTAGAGAAAAGTGAAAAAGGGATTTTTATTTCTCAAGCAAAGCATGGAATCAAGTTTTAGAAAGATTTAATATGCGGGGTGGAGTGCAAAGCTGCAATTACTCCCATGAATGGGATTGAAGTTGAGTAAGGATGATGTGCCAGTTAAGGATTTCGATCCAAGTTTGTATAAAAGCAAGAAGGAATAAAACTTCATGTATTTGACTCAACTAGGCCTGGACATTATGCATGTTGTTAAGCTTAATTCTGTATTTATGGAGAAGCCAAAGAAGGTTATCAAGGGCAAGAAAGAGAATTCTAAGGTAAGGGGAAAGGAAACTAAAAGATTCGGCATTTTATATACCACTTCAGAAAATTCGTAATTGGTTGGATACACCGATAAAGTGATTGGGATGGAAGTGTAGATGACTCAAGAGTACTTCCAAGCAGGCTTATATGGGTTCGTGGAGCCATTTCATGGCTTCTAAGAAATGCCCTATTGTAGCAATATCTACAAAGCAGAGGCAGAATATGTGGCAGCCACAGCAGTACAGGTCGAAGCAATTTGGATGAGAAGAATGTTGAGAAGTCATGCTAAGAATTTCAGTAAAGGCACCGTGATTTATTGTGACAATAGCCCGCCTATTGCATTGTCAAAGAATATGTGTTCTACAAAAGAACGAAATACATAGATACAAAGTTTAATTATATCAGAGAATTGGTGAACAATGGTGAAGTTGTTTTACAAGATTGTAAAAATGAGGAGAAATATGCGTATATTTTAACTAAACCACCGGGACAGAAGACCTTTGAATTTTTAAGAAAATCTGGGTATTATTGATAACTCAAAGAATCGACTTAAGGGGGAGTGTTGAAAATATTAAAGTCACCTTCCATGCCTTTAGTGAAGAAAAGAGTACAAGGCAAAGAATAAAGAGAATTTTGAGTGCACAAGACTTTGTATTAAAGAGGAATGGAGAATCAGAATGATGAATTTAATGTGATGGCTACAATGGCGTACTGCGTATGAGAATTTAATATGGATATGGGTGGTGTCGATTTTTTGCGTAGGAATGAAGATTTCCCGTAGCTCTAATCTACGCAGGATCGGTTCTTTATTAAGATAGTCATTTGGGGTTTTAAAGCCCTCAACAACCAAATTTTCTGAAGCAAAAGGTCTCGTTAATGAAGAGCTCAGATGCGATCGCAATCGCAAATCGCAACAAATAAATGAGACAAGGACCGAGTGTCTTGTTGATGTGGCGTAGTTCAAGCAGAGGAATGGTTTTACACTATACAATCGAATGTTATATTATAAATCGCCCCCACTCAATGCTCGAGGCCCGTGGGTCCACTCGACCACGTGGCGAGACTCATGGAATCGCAAGTTTCAATCGCAAGGTTCAACGGCGGTCCTTTGTTTTGTGTTCCGACTGTAAAGGCCGTACCCGAATGATATTATATGCCATGGGCTTGAATGGGAAATCGCATCCGGTTGTCCAATCGCAATCGGAAACTCTTAAGTGTTGGGCCCGATCGCCTCGATTGAAGTTTCGACCCGATCTTATGTGCTATGTTTTATATCGGCTATCGCATCCATTGTGTAATCGCAACGAAACTTCCGCTGATCGCACGCCTTTGTAATATGATGCGATTGGAGTGGCGGGACCTTATCCAGGTATAGGCCGGAGTTTATATGTTCCATCGCATCCTATTGATCGATCGCACCTGAGATTTATTATTGTGGTTCGTTTGTTGTAAAGTGTGGACCCGATGGAGGTGTTACATTATATTTAACAGTTGGATCGCGCCTAATCCAATCGCAATCGCAAGTTTTGTTTCACATCAAGTTGATCGCGACTGCGATGTGGTCCCCACTCGCATGTCGTGGTATTTGATTTTATTTTTTGATTTAAGTTTTTTTTTTTTATATAGTTTTTATGAAATGTTAAAATATATAAGCATACATATATAAAAGCAAAAAGCCCTACGAGCCATTGTAATGAGATTTGCATTGTTATGTTTTCGCACAGCAGTAATAAAGGGAAGACATACACAACAGTTGTTGTTCTTGAGAGACAGAGTCATTTTGTGCACCGCACCGTAGTATGCGCTACCATTGTTGTTATCCCTCCTCGTTAAGAGGAAGAATTTGTACTGTACTTTTTTTAACAGAAGTTGTTTTTAAAATTCTCGGGAAAACTCGTTCATCACAAATATTTTTTTAATTTCTTCGTGTTTAGAGTGAGAGGAGCTTATTTTCCACTGCTTTGTTTGGAATTCTCAAAATTCCAACAATACCCATTTGGGATTTGGCTTAGAAATCTCAGGAAATGGATTCAATGGCACAATGTCTATTCTCATCCATATCCTCGCCCGATGAGTCTTGAGAGGATCAAGCAAGTCTTCTTTCAAGGAGAAAACACAGTTTAATTCACAGAGATGAAATTGTAGCTTGCTTTGACAGAGTCTCCGAGATTTCCATCCGATTTTTACACCTCAAGCTAGTAATATGTCATTGCAAATTTTTATTCAAACACATTGTTTTGCCCGTAATCACGATTTTTTTCAACAAATTATCGAGATATATATATATATATATATATATATTGAAAATTTCGTATGTGCTTGAAAAAACGGATCCCACGCATTTATAATCGAATTTTCCGAGATTAGGAATTGGGATTGTGTACAACCACCGGGGAAAAATTGAAATCCTTAGTTGCTGCAGCTTGAATAAATCCAACGACTTGTTATTTATGGCATATCTTTTTAATGAATGATCAGAGATTCGAATTGCTTTTAAGGTGGATCAACCGCTTTGATGTAGCCACATGTCTAGAGGATATGAAGTTCATTCCACATCCATATTTCAAGGAAGAAGCCCTTACATGGGGTTTTTTTTATGTCATAATTTTTTAGAGGTCCAACTAGTCGACTTCTTTCAATGTTGATTTAACGCCATATATGTGCATTTTGAGGGGGGGTCCTCTTCACATTCTCAACCTTGTGATGAAAAATAAGCAACTAAAAACAAGATGGTCCATGGGAGATGTGTTATCCAGTATGAAAATATTTAAATGAGGTTGTGGTTGGAGGTTGCTTTGTGGACAAACACATCACTTAGAGGTGGACTATTTTTTGATCTTCCCCAAGGCGTTTTACTTTTTCAATTTGACCTAGTGTTGGCGCTATTGGAGGATTATTCTTTTCTACTTTGTTTAACTTGAACCTTCTTTTTTGCTTATTTAGAAACAACCCTTTCCTAACAATGGGGGTGCTAACGATAATGGGATGCTAACCGACAAAGCAACAAATTGGTATCCTGTTAATAATGAAGTGGCAATGAAATGAGGCTGTGTACTAATTTTGATAATAGCCAAATTAGGTAGTAACCGTAGAGAGAATTAAAATAGTTTTTGATGATGAGATTCCAATTGCATTTCTACAATCAACCCTACAATTCTCCTTACATAATTGTTGTTTCTGATTGATTCCTTATGTGCACATCATTATTTTTTATTTTCATTCATTCATGTGTTGCACCACTACTAGAAACTGAATGTAATTATGATTTATTTATCACCATCATCCTAGATTTCTAATTTTCTTATGTGGAGCAGCCCATACTTGGGTGTCTTCCCTATTTGTAAAAATTGAATACTACACCCGCATATGATTATCTCCTCGCTAATCATTATTTCTCGCAAAAGTGGTCCATCGAGACAACGAAACCAACGAATCCCGTTGATTGGAATAAATTGCAGCCAAACGTTCCTACCAGGGTCGGTGATGGAGATGAGGAATATTCTTGGAGGCAAAGTGAGAGATTTGGTGATAGTCATTGAGAACGAAGAACATGTTTCTACAAGAGAAGATTTTTTTTATTAGGACTCAAATGATCATAGCAAGATTTGCAATTAAATTTCGGAAAGATTTTTTTCTTTTTCTTTTTTTTTTAATAATTCAATAGATTTTGATCTTCCGATCACTCGAAGCGTAGGAAGAGAGCATACTAATTTCTTGAATTAATTTTGTTTCTTATAGCATGGATGGATAATAAACACAATCAATATTTGTGACAAAACTCGCATTTTCTATACTCTTTCGCAATGTCGCGGGGGCATTTAGACTCTTGGAAGACAAATATTTTCTATAATCAAGCTTCGGCTTACCCATGATACAGTAAAACAAGATAAAGAAATGCGATGATGAAGGTACTACTATGCCACCGAATTTATTCATTTATTCATGATGATTTATTTTTTATTTTTGAAAAATAAGACTAAAAACTTCTAATGACTTCTAACGATAACGAGCTCGTTTTATTTTCCTAATTATTCTATCTAACTTGCTGAAAGAATTTTTTATTTCTCTAGGTAAAAATAATGCTTCCGTTGAAGCCATCTACGAACTAAAAATTCAAAATGCTCACATCAAGATTTAAAATTTTTACATAATTTTTTAGTTTGTCCTTTAGATTGATTGTTAATTAAAGTATGCTTTAATGAAAGATGGCATAAACCAACAACAATAAATGATTAAATAACAAGAATAATCGCAGAGAAGAAGAAGCAAACAATTTGATGAGGGAGTTCGTCCCTCCTAGACTACATCTCCAGTTCTGCTTTTAAGTGGGCATCTGTTTTTATTAGGATTGATCTTGAAGAATATTTACATTGAAATGGAATACAATGAATGTGCTCACAGGTGCTTCTGAACCCTATAAATAGAAATTAATCTTCCTCGCCTTTCTGACACCTTTCTCCGTGCTCATTTCCGACTCCCGACAATCGAGCAATGCTGCAAAAAAAATCGCCTATGTCCTTCTGAAACTGAACTCAGAATGCACAATGTCTTCCAACTATCGAAGATGAACTTCATGAGGAAATTCCATGGCTTAAATAAGTCTGCATCGAACCTCTGTTTTCCAAAAATAAAAATTGGTTGAGCTGAATTAATGAGGAGGTCTTGAATCCCTATCATTTGC
The DNA here is from genome assembly GCA_034641835.2 of Pinus albicaulis. Classification (NCBI taxonomy): domain Eukaryota; kingdom Viridiplantae; phylum Streptophyta; class Pinopsida; order Pinales; family Pinaceae; genus Pinus; species Pinus albicaulis. The sequence continues at coordinate 446,899,226 of CM076575.1, read as the reverse complement.
ATATACCTAGGGATTAAGTCTCGAAACCTTAGCGCTGAATTTATTTCAAAAACCCAAAATTGAACTATATAATCAAAATATCAGCTCGACGGTTAGGCTAACCAAGTGGAGGTGATAACTACTGCGTATGATCAGGCGGGTATTGTCCAGCGGTCATGGTAGCTCCCGATGGTTGAGGTATATTCACTACTTTTAAGCCTGTTCACATGGCTTATTAACTGTCGGCTTGACACATGGTTTGACATCCTGCTGCGGTTTCATACCTCTCACATTCCCGACACGGCATATCACGTGGTTTTCATACCTATCATATGATAATTAAAACTCCGACATGGTTTCATAAACCACACAGTTAGAAAGCGCTGTGGGTTTTAATATAAGGTTTTATTATGAAGTTTTTAAACCAAAATTCATTTTAACCGAACCTTATCTTAAAAGGTTTATGGTATGGTTTTAGACTTAGGAATAGGTTTTAATATAGCACTTAGGTTTACGACTTAGGTATGATACTTTGTGCTAGGATTTTTCAACATAGGCTTTTAAGACTTAGGATAAGGATTTAGGTTTAATGTTTTACGACCTAGGCTATCACTTAGGTCTTAGATGATGTGGATAGGGTTTTAGACTTAGGTATTAGGGTTTTAGATCTAAGTTTAACTTTTAACCATAGACCTTTACAATGTCATTTTGAACCTTAGTTTATTATTAAAACCCTTTACATCATATCAAAAAATTCGATCCTTATGACATCTGAAGGACCTTTTCACAGGCGACACTGGCGAAAGTGCGTGTATGAAGACTGAACTGGTCATCGAACTGCTGAAGTTGATTGGACCTTTCTGCTGAACTGTACTGATCAAGATCCTCCTGGATCAATCCTCTCCACTTAAAAAGCTTTTGGACCACAAAATATTGATTTTAAACTGACAATAAGTGAGAATACAACTCTCTCACTTTCATCTTGACTTTGATGACATAAAACCATACCTGCTCATTGACCTGAAACTGATGCTTATCATGGCACAATTTGAACCTGACTTGACTCAATGCTTGTCATGGCGAAGAAGAATGTAAGGCTTGATTTTAATATTTATGCACATAAATTAAAATTTCATCCCACATCTTAGGATGTTTATTGTAGTTACCTCGAAGAATATGTATCCTGATCCTCTTTACCATTTCTGTCTATCCTTGAACCAAATCCATGATGCCCCATGGTTGCAAAGGAACTGGAAGTGGCATGTGAAAACCAATATTTCGATTGCATGGCCTGCTTTTCAAACACATTACACATCCCTTTATGTACTTCACAATTGTTTCATACATATGAGGCCAGTAACAATACATTTGACTTTGTGCCGTAGTCTTTCTTACACCGAAATATCCTGGAATACGAGAAAGATGAACTTTGCAAATAACCTACACTCTTTCTATTTGAGCATCATGAGTTAGTGATTCAAAATTTTCTTCGAAATCATCATCAGTATTATACTATTCTATATAACTTTCATGAATCAATGAACTTTTATGCAGTACTACTGAAGCATTCAAAGACATCATATCAAATACTTTACTTGTTACACCTTCCTTATCCTTAATTACTAAGTGAATTTGCTAAATAAATACCATCCAACTGTAGTGAGATTGTTGCAACTTTGTATATGACTGAAAATATTGAAGCAACTGATAATCTATGTGAATCACTGTTTCCATTGCATAACCTTTAACATCTATTTTAACTTCATATGGTTGTTGAGGATCTATCAATGTTGTGAAATTTATCTTCTTAAATGAATCAACTTTAACATAGACACTTATTCCCCATGTCTCATTTTGCTTATGAGCCAAAATTATGGGTGAACTGTATGGAGATGATCCGAGTCACATTAATTATTTACCAACCTTCCCTGGAATTTGTTGCTTTATTTCTTTATTCTCTATAACTGACTTGTGATATATTTCATCATTAGAAAGAGAGGCAACATACATCAACTGCATCTCATGTGATATTTCCATTTTATGAAGTAGATGTTTTGGTTCTTTAACTAGATCCTGAAATGAATCTACCTTTTTAGCTAAATTACCTTCATACTGAATTTCACAACCTGAAGAAGTATCATTAAGATCCTTATGTTGTTCTTTTATCGACATGAGTATGTATCTCTTACTTGAACTTATTGAGCGCTTCATCTGATTAACATTAATTAAATTCAAGTGATATTTGATTTTACGTGCCCGAATGATGTATTTAATCCCATCTTTGCTGAGATGATACACATGCTATATTATATAAAATACTGCATCACGATCATAGAGATAAGGGCTACCTAAAACAATTCCACAAATGTCTGATGGTATCACATCTAGATCCACTTCATCGATATAGTTATCTGTGATTGCAAATTTTAACCGATATTGTTTGGTAACATGAATTTGACTTTGCTCCTTTAACCATCCTAAAGGATATGTATTTGGATGATTATGTGTTTTCAAACCCAATTGTTTAACCAATGACTCAGAAATAAAATTTGCCTGTGATCCCGTATTGAACAATGTATCTATCTTAGTATGTTTTGAAGTTAACCTTATATGAAATAACTCGATTCTTTTATCTTCATTCTGTTGTTTGATGTTTTAAGAAGAAGAATTAATAACATCGGTAATTTTACCTGTTGTAACCATAGTAGTGATTTTACCTTCATCACCTGAATTGGATCCTAAGTCTAAGCCTTGTTTGATTGCTATTTCAGCCTTCTTTTCACCCTTATTTGATTGAAACTTCTTCGGCTTCAGTTCCAGATGAAGTTTCTAACACCTATCTTCATCATGGTCGATGCTTTGGCAATGTGTACACGTAGGTCTTTCATATTCCTTCTGAGCTGTGGCAGTCTTCTTTCCCCTTGACTTGCCCTTCTTTTTTTTGTCTTCAATTTCCATCTAATTAGATGTCTTTGGTGTAAACGTGAATGGTATACCACCTAATTTGACATGAATTTCTTGAACACAAACTTCATCAAAATCATTAGGATTGAACATTAATAATGTATGCTGAAAATATGAATGCAAACTGCTAATATACTTCAATAAATTTTCTTTTGTGTCCAAAGAAATACCAAGTGCTAATGCCTTCTTTCTAAATTCCTGTGTGAACTCTTGAACATTCTATCCCTTACCTTGTCGCAAGCACTGCCAATCCATTATAGCTTGTTGTGTGTGACCCAATGTATAGATTTTTTTCTTTAGAGATTTAATAAACTTAGTCCATGAGGTGATAAATTTTCCTTTATGCTTTAAATCTATCTGTGTATTACTTTCCCACCAGATCAAAGAAGTACCCCCCATTCTAAGAGTAGCTAAATGGATCTTTGTATTATCATCAGTAATATCTTGAATACGACAATAAAATTCTAACTGTTTTACCCAATTATCTAGTTTCTCAGGGTTTATTTCTCCATCATACACAGGCAATTCAAACTTAACATCAAGTTTCAATAGTGGACTCTTAGGTTTCTTTTCTTTTTCTGATTCACAACTAGAAGTAGAAGAGGAAGAAGAAGATGATGGAGATGACGGAGGAGAAGGAGATTTATCTGCCTTGCCTTTGCCCTTGTCCTTCTTTGATGCCTTAAATGATGAGGCTGCATCTCTCATCTTCTTGTCTTCATATAATTCTGCCAACATTTTCTACATGTTTAGAAACATCTGTTGGATTTGATTCTCATCCGTGGGTTTCTTTTCACTAGCTTCAGGAGTCTCAATGGTCTCAGTCCCTGTCATCATTGATTTATGATCAAATTTCTGCCTTCCGATCTCTGGATCGAATTCCTCAAGCTCACTTTTTCCACGTTGCAATCCCAACCTGGTTAACATCCACTAACAAACAAAATACAAGAAAAACCTGCTGTGATACCAAAAATGATCTGAATGTGATCGAATAAAGTGCTTAAGCAGTTTGATTAGTTTTTCCTTTGGATTGATTGTTAACTGAAGTATGCTTTAATGAAATATGAAATAAACCAGCAGCAATAAATGATTAAATAACAACAATAATCAGAGAGAATAAGAAGCAAACAGTTTGATGACGGAGTTCGTCCCTCCTAGACTACATCTCTGAGTCCGCTTTTAAGTGGGCATCCGTTTTTATTAGGATTGATATTGAAGAATATTTACACTGAAATGGAAGATAATTAATTTTCTCGCAGGCACTTATGAACCCTGTAAACAAAAATTACTCTTCGTCATCTTTCTGACGTCTGTCTCCGTGCTCAATTCCGACTCCGGACGGTCAAGCAATGCTACAAACAAAATTGCCCATGTCCTTCTGAAACTGAACTCAGAATGCACAATGTCTTCCAAATATCGAAGATGAAATTCATGAGGAAATTCCATAGCTTAAATAAGTCTACATCAAACCTATGTTTGCCAAAAATAACAATTGGTTGAGTTTAATTAATGAGGAGGTCTTGAATCCATATCATTTGCATATACCTAGGGATTAAGTCCCCAAACCTTAGTGCTGAATTTATTTCAAAAAACCAAAATTGAACTATATAATAAAAATATCAGCCCGATGGTTAGGCTAACCAGGCAGAGGTGATAACTACTGCGTGTGATCAGGCGGTTATTGTCTGATGGTCATAGTAGCTCTCAATGGTTGAGGTCTATCTGCTACGTTTAAGTCTATTCACATAGTTCATTAAATATCGACTTGACACATGGTTTGACATCTTGCCGCAGTTTCATACCTGTCACATTCCTGACGTGGCATATCACGTTGTTTTCATACCTATCATATGATAATTAAAACTTCAACACACTTTCATAAACCACGCGGTTAGCAAGCGTTATGGGTTTTAATATAAGGTTTTATTATAAAGTTTTTAAACCAACACTCATTTTAACTGAACCTTATCTTAAAAGGTTTATGGTATGGTTTTATAATTAGGAATAGTTTTTAATATAGTGCTTATGTTTAAGAATTAGGTTTGATACTTTGCGCTAGGATTTTTCAACATAGGCTTTTAAGACTTAGGATAAGGATTTAGGTTTAATGTTTTAGGACCTAGGCTATCACTTAGGTCTTAAATGATGTGGATAGGGTTTTAGACTTAGGTATTAGGGTTTTAGATCTAGGTTTAAATTTTAACCATAGACCTTTACAATGTCCTTTTGAACCTTAGTTTAGGATTAAAATCTTTTACATCATATCACAAAATTTGATCCTTATGACATCTGAAGGACCTTTTCATAGGTGACACTGGTGAAACCGTGTGTATGAAGACTGAACTAGTCATAGAGCTGTTGAAGTTGACTAGACGTTTCTACTAAACTGTATTGATCAAGATCCTCCTGGATCAGGCACTGCGTACTCAGGATTGAGCGTTGCGCGCATGGGACTGGCACTGCACCCTCAACTTAGGAGTTGTGCCCTTGGCTAGGAGGGCTACCTACACCCTATGATCACTAAAAACACCTCTCATTGCTTCCATGCCTATGCTCAATGGTCTTCCAAGCATTTTCAAGGGTAATTACATGCTATAACCCCATCTTCAAGCAAGTTGAGGATTTCTTATTGAATGAAATCAAACCCCAAGGAGAAAACCCTAAAAATCATGCTTGAAGTCACTGTTTAAACCTCTTTCCATCTGCATATGAAGAGTATCAGTCCAAAAAAAGAGTGACTGCACAGCTAGTGATTTTCATTAAGTATTTTAACCTCTCACTCAGCCTAATGTACCTATACCCTCACTTACTCAATCCCTCATTAGCCTAAACTGGCATTCCATCATCATCTTTTCATTTCCACTCCCATTTACACTCCAAGGTTGGAAAAATAGAGTATAAACATGTCAGTAGAGGGTTGTCATTGAGTTGTTAACTTATCCCTCATTCTCATATACTTACTCTTACTTTAATGATTTTCCTAATTTTGATCTATCTGATGATGATTTTCTCCAAATAGAAATTGATATTGCAGGGCCATCATTAGTAGATTTGAGGAAGGAAGATCAGTTCCATCAACTTCAAGAAAGTAATGAGCCCATGCAGGCTATTTATGATACTAATGAGGAAAGTTGTGAAAGTCTAGTAGCAGGTGAAGATTCATTGAATCTTCACTCTGCTTTATCTCAGATCATCAGTAATAGTTTCCATGCATTTGGAAATCAGCAGCCTTTCATCTCAAAGGGTGAAGAAGAAAACAATGAAGAAATTTTTGAGCAGGTTGAAACCAAGGAGCCTTCTCTTGAAAAAGAGGAAGCAATGGAACAAACCCCTGCTCAAGAATACATTGATCTTTTCACAGAGCTCATCCCATCGAATCAGAATATCTCAGAGCTACAAGAGGACAACACTGTAGTATATGATGAGTCCTCCAGTTCAGAAAAGAATGAAGATCAGGAAGAGTTTCTTTCTCAAAAGAATCTTTTCCTTGATCTAGTGGAAGAGGAAGTAATCTTGGTTGAAACCTACTTGTCAAATACTCAAAACCAGGTATTATTTCAAGATCCTTATGCTCATTTCCTACAGACATTTAGAGAATGATCAAAGGCCATCAAGAGTAGCTTGTTGCAGACAACAAGAAACATTTTAGAAGCTGCTGTTAAAAAAAAAAGAGAATGGGAGTGGCCCTGCCTGTCCAACATGCTCAAAGAGATGAGCAGAAACTGATCATGGGATCATCTGATTGACTGGATGTATTGGAAAAGATATTTTGTCAAATAGACATGTAATTATCTCAAGTTAGAATATGGCAGGTAGGAATGTCAATAAAGCTCAGGTCTTGAGCATCTAGTTAGTCTTTTTGTTTATTCCTTTGTAGAAGAAAAATGAGAAAAATACAAAAACAAGATAAAGAGAAAAGTGGGCAGATAAACAACAAATGTACAGCCCCATACCAAAAAATAGATAAAAATCTGAAAGTGTGGAAGCTAAAATGCCACTACTTTAAATAATTACTATTGTCCAATCATACAGCCTAATCATGATTGGGAAAATTTCAATTTACCGCTGATAGGATAGTGAAAAAGATCTGCCAAACTATTTAATCTTTGCTTATCAGTAGAACAGATTAGGATAGAAGAAAGTGAACTGGTTCGAACATGCTCAAAACTTGACCCAACAAAGAAAAATAAAATAACTCTAACAAGATCAAAGCCAGAGCTGAAAGAAAAAAAGCGGTGTCTCTAAAAAGCTTAAAATCTGAGTCACAATGAGAAGGAAGAACGTTCTGAATTTCAGATCTTCAGCCTTCAAAATTTTGGTTTTGAATTTCTACAAGTTTTAGTTCATGTGTAGCTTGTCTCTATGCCATGGACCCACAACAAATAAGACAATCTAATCCTGGTTTAACAGTGTTTCAATTTCTATTTTAAAATATAGAGAATGAAAATCTGTCAGATAGTCTAATCCTGATAGATAATAGTAGCATTAGATAGATTTATTTTTCTTTTTGCAAAATAAAATGTTGGAAAAATGGTTTTCTAGTCCAAGTGCACTCAAAGAAGAAAACAATGCTAGGACAAATAGTTTGGGGTATGTAGAAGTGTTGTTCAAATGGATTTATTGCTGCAGGACAGTGAAAAGTTGTCAAATGAAGAATTCTTCGCAATGGAATGGCACTGGTTTGTTAAATCTAGAAATTACTGAGGTTCTGGACACCTAAAGGGCAAGCTGTCCTCCCCAAGTGGAGCCACTGTTAGCCACCTATAAATTCTGATATACCTTGTGGTGGCTAAAGTTGTTTCCATGCCTTCAAGAGATATATTTCCTTTGAAAAATCCATCATCTTCAATGTCTTATGATGATTCTTTGTCCTTTGAATTAATCTTCACTGCTGTTTCACTATAAGCCCTTAAGTACCTTCTCATTACCAAGAGAAAACTGCTTATAAAACTCCATTTCTCACCATTTGCCTCTCCATTTCACTCCCACAAAATCTCCATTTTCATCCTTGTTTCCGTCACAAAATCACTCAAAAATACCTTCATTTAACCTCTAAAAACACCCTAACCTTCTTTTTACGTCTTATCTTCCTCTGATTTGGTTGTAAAAATCCTTGATTTAAGCCTATCGGAACCCTCATTTGGCCTTAAAATCCCTATTTTTTGCCTAAAAGTAGTCTTCCGCTCTATAAAGGTATTAAGCCCCCGAGGGCTTAAGTCACCCGCTAGCCCCGTTTCTTTCCCTCCATGGGACCACACCCGAGTGCTTATCCCTAAGCCCTCCTCTCCTCATATTTCTCCGCGAATGCACCTTTTTCTTTATAAAATTTTCACCCGACGTTTTACCCCCGATGCAACCTCTGTTGTTGATCTCGTAGATCTAATGGTGATCAACGACCCTCCTCCCATCCTGCCATCCATCTGCCTATTTCCCCTCGCTTTTCATCTCCGCTGTCGATCTCTGGGATCCTTAACGGCGCCGGGGCCCATCGCTTCATTCGCGCGTACTCTTCATCCATCGCGTTTCTCCTCCACCATACTATCTGTGACCCCAGATCCGATGGGAAGCACGCAATATTGCGTAAATTATTGCCCCTCCTCCCCACCACACAAATTTCGTGCGATAAAAGCGGTTTTAGAAATCCACATGTCAATCGCTGAATGCAATTGCATTTCAAATTCCCAAAACTGCCTCCCCCCATTTCGCTGCGCAAAAACCATTAATGGTTTTCCCAAAACCGAGAATCATTTTCTTCGCACCATATTCAAATTTAAACTTGGTACAGCCTCCGCCATGGTTTCTCCGTCTCTCCGCTGCATACATCTGCCTTCTCACTGCTCCTCCGCCACCCGAGAGCCTCTACAAGCAGTCACAACCCAAACAACGCAGGATTTTGTAACATTTTGTTATTTTGTAGGTTCTATGTCAGGGTTTCGAGCACCTGAATATCCCACTGCCCAATAAAGATGACACAGGGTCAAAGATGACGATCCAAGACCATGATCCATGCAAGCAGGAAATAAACAGGGGTAATTTCCAAGGTTTTAAGTCAATAAGTCATGATTATAGACTATTTACCAAATCCTCCAGTGCGTAAAAGTACCTATCAAGAAACAAAGGTTAAACACAGATCAATGAAGTAATCAAAGATAAAGGTTTGAACATATAGTTTGAAGATTAAAGGACTCGAGGCTATAGATTGGACATGAAGGACAAAGCACAGTTCATAAAGATAAAACAAATCAGATAAGGTGAACTATTCAGACCTCATGTACATCAGGACAAAGAATATTAATTCATCAAAATATCTGAAGCCACCTACAGCTTGCATTTCACCTATAAAGACACTTTGACAGTTATAACACTGACATCACATCTTTTAATTGTCAGAACAGTTATTATAAGGTATGGGAAAACCTATAGCCCATTCTTTCATCTATCTTGTCCCAGAAGGAATGACAGAAACTGTTGCAACCATCTAGAGGACACTCTTTGGAGTTATTTCCAACCTGCTTATATATCCTGAAGTCAACGAAAACAACAGAAATGATACATCATTAATGTAATATGTATTAAGCAGAGTGAAACATCGAATACACTCTTCCTTTACCTTAAATGATCATTAAAAATTTCTTCATCTACTTTTCCTCATTTTTTCCTATAAAGACTCCTTGAAGTCTTATTGTAAATGGTTGGAATTTGGTGATTTCAAAAGTAATACATAGATTGCTGCTTTGAAGAAGCATCGGTGTTCTGAAGGAGTGTGGAAGTATCTGTTTTCTTTGTTGAATGAAGGAGGTTGGACCATTGGATCCCTAAGCCTGGTTTTGGTGAAGTAATCTCTTATTGTTAATGTTATTCCCCCGTTTATCACTTTGTTCCATTATGCTTTCACTTACAGTAGGATAAAAAGTTTAGGCAGAGAAATGTATCTTAGAAGCACCACTGACCTTTTTATCCTTCAATGTTTTATATGTTTTTGCTGCTGAACATGACAGGGTAGTCTAATAGCTCTCTTGAATATTCAGTTTGTTTTATTTCAGAAATGTTAATTTAGTTGTGTTAAAGACTGTTTAGGCATTCCCTCTTTCTTTGCCACTGAATATTGTATCTGAAATCTCCCTTTAATTATTAATGCTTGCAGTTTGACAGAGAGGCTTGTTTCAATCATACCCTCTATTCCTTACTGTAATTATTGTGTTGAAGGTCCCTATAATTGTAGTCCTAGATGTCTAAGGGATTCCCTATTCTTTGAATGCAATTGTATGTCTTTTTGATTAAGCTCTCAATAGTTGACTTGTAGGAGGAAATAGGGCGTTCCCCAAATCCTATAATTCATTAAGAAGGTTTTAGTCTGCATTTCTCCTTTTTCTTTGAGTGTTTATATTGATTAAGTCCAAAACAGTGAGATTACTGGAGGAAATAGGGCATTCCCCGAATCCTTTAAGTCATTGTGGAAGGGTTTAGTTGGATTTTCACTCTTAGTCCTTAATTTTCATCCCATTTCACCTATTTTATTCAACAGATCCTTGACCAAGTTAGATTTTCCCTCTAGTTTCCCTTCCTTCTCAATCAGAACTATTTTGACTTTCACATGACTCCATTGCCCAATGGCTTGTAATTTCCCATGCTCTATATATACTACATGAAACATATTTGTCCAACCAAACAAAACAAACAACCCTACACCTCATAACTAGCCTAAAATCAACTACTAAAACTTTCAAGATACATCCTTATAAAAATATTGAGAGATCCCTCTCTGAGACTAAGAGGGCTTGATCCTAGAGCTCTAAAGTTTGGTTTTCATGTTGCATTGTCACTTGGCATGCCAATCTGCCAAATCACAGGAACCCCAACATAATGGCGATCACGGTGGGACTTGATGAAAGAAGCACTAAACATACACATCTCTGAACATTCAGAAGTCCCTGTATTAAAATAACACCATGTGGAGTTATCCCACCACTAACACCAGCATAATGGCGATCACGGTGGGACCTATTGAGTACATAATAGTCTAGCAAACTCTTGTAGACTCAGTAAGTCCTTAAATAACCACACAAAACTCAGAAAACTGAAAAAAAAAAAATTCAAATTGGTTTCATAATAAACATTGGTGGTGGACCATAGAACATTTTACCTCCAAGGGAGCTAAAAAATTCCACCAGGTGACTCCACTAGCCTCCAGTAGGCCTACTACTTCACTAGTCCTTATAAACTCCCCTGGGAATGCATTGAGCAAACCCAATCATGCTGTTGGTGGACAACAAAGTTCAAAATCTTCCACCTGGCGACTGCACAATCACAAAAGACCTAATGAATCCACTGGTAGAAGACTCTGAACTAGTTGAAAAGATACAATGACCTCTTTATTACAAACATGGAATCAAATATATACAAAGAAGCTAAACTAGACACATTGTTGTACATGTTTGGAAAAATAATGGAGAGGTATGAGGCTAATTTAAATATTGATGATCTCGAGTAGCCCATGCTTTTTCCATATCAAGAACAAACTCAAACTCTACAAGACCTAGACAATGAGCAAGACATGTATGATGATCAAGAATTTATAGAAGATGATGAGGAAGGTTGTCAAGAAATTCCTGATTGCCTGGCTATATCTTGTATTATGCTATTAAGAGAGCTTCATGACCAAATTGCAAATACTTATAGTGAGCAGTGATTTGAGGAAACAAGTAGCCACTTAGAAAACATAGAATCTGATGTGGAAGGAGAACCAACACATATAGGAACTCCCCCTCTAGATTATAACCCAGTTCAGATTACACAAGAAGAGTGGCATCCTGATAATGTAGAAAAAACAACTCATGAACCTTGTATTCTAAATAACTATCATCATAATCATGAGGAGTTGTTTGAAAAAGAAAAAGATCAGGAAACAGTAGAAAACCATCAAAGTTTCCCTTCAAGCACAAGTGAAGATCCCCTAGAAGAGGCTCAAGAAGACATCAGGCCTCAAAACCAGTTAACAAAAGAGAAAGAGGATTGTTGTTCTTATGTCCATGCTGAAAAAGAAATCCCTCTTTTTACAGAAGAAGAAATTGATCAAATATTAAACAAGAAGTCTGCCTCTGAAATCTTTTATAAAACAAACACTCTTGCCCATTCATCCACTGAGCTTTGTGGTACAGATTTAGAAAGCTCCCTTGTAAATCAGAATAAAGAAAGGCCTGTTGATAATCCATTATGTTTGATTGGTAGCATTTCTTACTTTAATGGCTTTCCTAATTTTGATCTATCTGATGATGATTTTATCCAAATAGAAATTGATCTTGCAGGGCCATCATTAGTAGATTTGACGAAGGAAGATCGGTTCCATCAACTTCAAGAAAGTAATGAGCCCATGCAGGCTATTTATGATACTAATGAGGAAAGTTGTGAAAGTCTAGTAGCAGCTGAAGATTCATTGAATCTTCACTCTGCTTTATCTCAGATCATCAGTAATAGTTTCCATGCGTTTAGAAATCAACATCCTTTCATCTCAAAGGGTGAAGAAGAAAACAATGAAGAAATTTTTGAGCAGGTTGAAACCAAGGAGCCTTCTCTTGAAAAAGAGGAAGCAATGGAACAGACCCCTGCTCAAGAATACATTGATCTTTTCATAGAGCTCAGCCCACCGAATCAGAATATCTCAGAGCTACAAGAGGACAATACTTCAGTATATGATGAGTCCTCTAGTTCAGAAAAGAATGAAGATGAGGAAGAGTTTCTTTCTCAAAAGAATCTTTTCCTTGATCGAGTGGAAGAGGAAGTAATTCTGGTTGAAACCTACTTGTCAAATACTCACAACCAGGTATTATTTCAAGATCCTTATGCTCATTTCCTGCATACATTTAGAGAAGGATCAAAGGCCATCAAGAGCAGCTTGTTGCAGACAACAAGAAACATTTTAGAAACTACTGTTAAAAAAAAAAGAGAATGGGAGTGGCCCTGCCTATCCAACATGCGCAAAGAGATGAGCAGAAACCGGTCATGGGATCATCTGATTGATTGGATGTATTGGAAAATAGAGTTTGTCAGCTAGACATGTAAATATCTCAAGTTAGAATAGGGTAGGTAGGAATTTCAATAAAGCTCAGATCTTGATCATCTAGTTAGTCTTTTTGTTTATTCCTTTGTAGAAGAAAAATGAGAAAAATACAAAAAAAAGAGAAAGAGAAAAGTGGACAGATAAAACAAGAAAGGTACAGGCCCATACCAAAAAAGAGATAAAAATCTGAAAGTGTGTAAGCTCAAATGCCACTACTTTAAATAATTACTACTATCCAATCATACAGCCTAATCATGATTAGGCAGATTTAAATTTACTGCTAATAGGATAGTGAAAAAGATCTGCCAAACTATTTAATCTTGGCTTATCAGTAGAACATATTAGGATAGAAGAAAGAGAACTGGTTCTAATATGCTCAAAAATTGAACCAACAAAGAAAAAGAAAACAACTCTAACAAGATCAAAACCAGAGCTGAAAGAAAAAAAAGGGGTGACTCTAAAAAGCTCAAAATATGAGTCACAATGAGAAGGAAGAACGTTCTGAATTTTAGATCTTCAGCTTTCAAAATTTTTGTTTTGAATTTCTACAAGTTTCAGTTCATGTGCAGCTTGTCTTTCTGCCATGGACCCACAAAAAATCAAATAGTCTAATCCTAGTTTAACTGTGTTTCAATTTATGTTTTAAAATATAGAGAATGAAAATCAGTCGATAGTCTAATCTTGATAGATAATGTAGAAATTTGCTCAATAATGATTAATTATCCACCGAGACTATCCTGATCACATATCAATTCGAATTCATATGCAACACATAATCTCTTCCACTCAGATCATCACACATGCGGAAATAAAACAAGCGATAGCACATCAAATCATCATACACATTAACACAGTATGTATGGGGAAAGCTTATAGCTGAAAACCCCATAGCTATTGTGTATATTATAATGGAGAAATCATGTAACAAACTTAGTACAATACTCCTCACAAGTACTCAGTACTTTCTCATAAAGTTACACACAAACTAGCTTGGTTTTGAACAGGTTACTGGTTCAAAACTCACCACTAATTTCCTTGCCTCTATTGCACAATCATGGCCTGTCTATATAGAGATCCAAGGTTCGAATCTCCTTGGCTTGACAATGCAATCATCATGGGAAATTCCTCCAAGTGTGGTGCAAATCTCATGCACAACTGATGTCGCCACTGATAGCTAACTCCACCCTTTCATCTACCTCTTCACTGGTCTCCACTGAACTGATCATGCACTGTAGTGAACTGATGTGTTCTTGAGTTGAATAATGAGTTACTAATTAATGAATTAAATAATATTTAATTTACTCCACTCATAACTAATTGATTAGCTAGTTAAACTAATCTCAACTAGTTCAACTAAAATAAACAGAACACAACTCCACTAGCTGCCTCATTAACTCCACCAAACTTCTGCCACTGAAGTCCTAACTGAAGTCAACCATGCATGATGCCATCAAACCCTTGGGAATAGCGTAATTCCTCTGTCAGATGCATGAGCCACTTCCAAGGCTCGAACTGAAGTGCTCCAAGAGAGTAAACTGAAGTTTATAGTCCAAATATTATTAAGGGTAAATAATATTTGACATCCCTATTTTTAGGATAAGCAGTCTAAATATAGACTTCGACCTATAGGTAAAAAAATAGAGGTCCATCTATTTTTACCAACATGACCAATACTCCAAGAATAACATACTGCAACCCCTGGACCATGCTCCATATGTCTAAAAATAGACATAGTCTAAAAATAGACTTTGCGCTAGAATTTGCCTGCGGGCCCACTTAGTGAAGGAAACTTCATTTCACTAAGCTCCATCATCTTGCTGCATTTTCAACACTCCCTCTCAGCAAGATATGGATTATCTGCAACCCCTATCCCGCCTCTGTGGAATTCGAACTTGCTCCTGGTGAGCGCCTTCGTCAGGATGTCGGCATCCTGATCCTCCGTGGGAACATATGAAAGCATCATGATTCTCCGCTGAACACAATCTCTGATATGATGATACCAATCCGTGAAGCCATGCCACCTCAACTGATCCTCCTGTCTGTACCATGATCCATATCCCGATGTGCCTCTGATATAGCGCAATACATGCTTGCATGCCTTCCAAAAGAGCTTGGTAGGCTTAACCATAGCTTGCGAAAGCTGGTTAACTGCATAGCATATATCGGGTCGTGTATTGACCAGATACATAAGCGACCCCACCAACTGTCGATAGACAGTGGCATCCACTACCTCCGCTGAAGTAGCATCCTCCTTCTTCCAACCACCAGGAAGAGGAGTGTCAACAGGCTTGCAGCCTTGCATGTTGAACCTCTCCAGAATCTCCTGAGCATACTTGCCCTGAGAAACAAACAGTCCTCCGCTGCGCTGCCAAATATCCAATCCCAGGAAATAATGAAGGATGCCCAAGTCCTTCATCTCAAACTCTCGTGCAAGATCCTCCTTGCATGAAAGTATCAACTGCTCATCGCCAATCAAAATCAGATCATCTACATACAGTACGATGATCAACAGCTTCCCCTCCACCACAATCTGGTACATGTTAGGATCCGCCTCACTCTTGGAGAATCCAAGCCTGGTGAAGTAGCTGTCTATCCGAGTGTACCAAGCACGAGGTGCTTGCTTCAGCCCATACAGTGCTCTCTTGAGTCGGCACACATGCGACTCACTGCTGAAGATCTCAAAACCTTCAGGCTCCTCTATGTACACCTCCTCCTCAATAACTCCATTGAGGAACGCAGTCTTCACATCCATCTGATGAATGTGCCACCCCATCTGCGCTGAGAGAGCAAGGATCGTCCGTATGGAAGAGTACCTTGCGACAGGTGAAAAAGTCTCCTCATAGTCGATCCCCTCGATCTGTGAGAAGCCACGGGCGACAAATATCGCCTTGTACTTCTCCACACTCCCGTCAGCCGCCTGCTTCACCTTGTAGATCCATCGCGAACCTACAACTGATTTCCCAACCGGTCTTGGGACAATCTCCCATGCACTGTTCCTGATGATCGAATCATATTCTTCGATCATGGCATCAACCCATGCGGGTTCCTCCACAGCTTCCTCAAAAGAGGATGGCTCCGTCACAACACATTGACTCACAAGAGCCATGTATCCAGTGTACCGATCTGGTGACTGCCTCTGTCTGTGCTGTGTTGTAGGTGGTCCTACAACCTTCTCTGCATCCCGAGCCAGTCGCTCAGCTTCTGTAGTGCACATGCGCCCTCTGATGGTTGGCGCTGCATGGGTGGTTTCTTCCACCTCCTAAACTTCCTCTTGTGGCTGATCCACATCCGGAAGCTCCTCCTTAGGAACTAACAGCTCCTCATCTGCATGCAAGTGTAGCTCCCTCTCAAGCGAACACCGCATGGCTTTCTCCTCCTGAAATTTTATATCCCGTCGCACAACAGTCTTTCGACTGTCTAAAAAATACACCCGATAGTTGTGAGGTGTATCAGTGTACCCCACAAATATTCTAACCTTAGCGGTTGGATCCAGCTTCCTTCTTGCATCCTTCGTCACATGTATGTAGACAAGAGAACCAAAAATCCGCAAATGGGAAATATCAGGCCTCTTGCCAGAATAATCCTCCTCCGGTGTACTCATGCCAAGAACCTTGTGAGGACAACGGTTCTGCACATACACTGCTGTATTGCATGCCTCAGCCCACAAGTGAAGGGGTAGGCCCTGATCATGCAACATCGCTCGTGCAGCACCCACGATCATTCTGTTCTTCCGCTCAACCACCCCGTTCTGCTGTGGGTTATGGGGTGTGATGAGCTCTCTCCGAATCCCTTCTGCGCTGCAGAACTCCTTGAATTCAGCCGAGATGAATTCACCACCGTTATCACTCCTTAGAGCAATCACCTTCTTCCCCGACTCCTTCTCGACCAGTGCTTTAAACTCACAGAACTTCGCGAATGTATCGCTCTTCTTCTGCATGAAGAAGATCCAGCACTTTCGAGAGAAATCATCAACAAAGATCACATAATACCTGTGCTTTGCTGTCGAAGCAACTGAGAAAGGACCACACACGTCTGTGTGAACTATCTCAAGGATCGTCGTGGCGCGACTATCCTTCTCGTGAAAGGTGGCTTTCACATACTTCCCTAAAGTACACCCCTTGCACTGATCTGACTGCGCAAGAGTGCCCTTAGGAAGCCCAATAGAAATCTGCTGCAGAATCTTCAAAGCTCCATGGTGAAGGTGGCCCAATATCCTGTGCCACAGTTCGCCCTCATCATCCCGGCTCACCACTTCTCCCGCCTTGCATGCCATAGCTGCACAGCCATCTACCTGCAACTGATAAAGGTTCTTGGTTCAAACCCCTATCTTCCGGGTCTCTCCAGTAGTCTTACTGCGCAGGAAGGCTTTTCCTTCGCTGAAGACCACATCATACCCCTTATCCTCCAACATCGCCACAGAGATCAAGTTCTTCTTCAATCCAAGTACATGCATGACATCCTTCAGTACAAAGGGTTTACCAGACTCCCTCTGAAAGGATATGGTACCGATACCAGTCACACTGTATCTACCATCATCGCCCATCTTGATGTGCACACCCAAATCTTTGTCCTCCAGATCTGAGAACAAATCCCGATCTCCCGTCATATGAAATGACGCACCGCTGTCGAAGAACCACACCGATCCCATCACACTTGAAACCAAGCATGCGATCAGTGAAAAGTCAAGCTCGAACTGTGAAGCCAAAGCTTCTCCATCTGCAGATCTTCCCGCTTGCTTGTTCTTCTTCTTCTTTGGACAATTGGTAGCATAATGTCCGTGATCATGGCAGTGAAAACACTTCACTTTCGCCATATCCTGCTTCTTGCCCTTTGCACCAGAATGAGAGGTTTTCTTACCCTTCCCCTTCTTTGCTTTGGCAACCAAAGCGCAGTTTTCTTCATCAGCTCCCTTCGATGAAGATCCATCTCGAGTAGTCCTCCTTATCTCCTCCTGCATGAGATCCGCCCAAAGGCGCTCCCATCCCGGCAGCTTCTCCCGACCATTGACACTATCTTGATATGAGTGCCAAGCCTTCAAAAGACCAAGGAGAGCCAGGTCGACCATGTCCTCTTCATCGACAGTAACCCCCACACTTCCCAGCTCATCTCTGCATTGAGTGAACTTCGTGAGGTATTTGGCGATACTGTCGCCCTTCTCCATCTTGATGTTCCCGAGCTTATCTTTGAGCGCCAGCTTCCTTTGGTCACTCTTACTCTGGAATAGATCCGTCAAAGCTTTCCACATTAAATATGGAGTAGCCTTTCCATGCAGGCCGGATACAATATGATCCTTCAAGAACCACACCGATCCCAACACACTTGAAACCAAGCATGCGATCAGTGAAAATTCAAGCTCGAACTGTGAAGCCAAAGCTTCTCCATCTGCAGATCTTCCCGCTTGCTTGTTCTTCTTCTTCTTTGGACAATTGGTAGCATAATGTCAGTGATCATGGCAGTGAAAAAACTTCACTTTCGCCATATCCTGCTTCTTGCCCTTTGCACCAGAATGAGAGGTTTTCTTACCCTTCCCCTTCTTTGCTTTGGCCACCAAAGCGCAGTTTTCTTCATCAGCTCCCTTTGATGAAGATCCATCTCGAGTAGTCCTCCTTATCTCCTCCTACATGAGATCCGCCCAAAGGTGCTCCCATCCCGGCAGCTTCTCCCGACCATTGACACTATCTTGATATGAGTGCCAAGCCTTCGAAAGACCAAGGAGAGCCAGATCGACCATGTCCTCGTCTTCGACAGTCACCCCCACACTTCCCAGCTCATCTCTGCACTGAGTGAACTTCGTGAGGTATTTGGCGATACTGTCGCCTTTCTCCATCTTGATGTTCCTGAGCTTATCTTTGAGCGCCGGCTTCCTTTGGTCGCTCTTACTCTGGAATAGATCCGTCAAAGCTTTCCACATTAAATATGGAGTAGCCTTTCCATGCAGGCTGGATACAATATGATCCTTGACGCCCTCCAACAGGATCCTTCGACATTTCGCCATCTTCTTTTGCCATGCTTCAACTTCAGCTGCATCAGTGGGCTTTTGGACATCCGTATCTACGAACTCCTTCAGACCATTATCTTCTAATACTGCTTCCATGCGATCCTTCCATGCAACATAATTCGAACTACCTTCAAGAGCATATTCGAGTCGCAAACCGTTGAAAGACATTTTCAACACCGGCACCAAGAAAACAAAACTGCTGCAAAATTTTGAATTCCACCTCAAAGCTCAACCGCTCTAGATCTGTGAGAACAAATTATTTCTAGCACAGAGATCGACTGCAAGGGGCATTTACCAGACCTTTCACTTTGCGAAGAAAGATGAATCCGGAGGCTACCTGGCCTGCATGCAGACTCTGTCTACCAAAATAAGTTTGTAATCACTGTGATGATCAATCTCTGCTTCAATAGCTCCGATACCATGTAGAAATTTGCTGAATAATGATTAATTATCCACCGAGACTATCCTGGTCACATACTATTTGAACTTCATACACAACACATAATCTCTTCCACTCGACTCAACTCAGATCATCACACATGCGGAAATAAAATCAAGCGATAACACATCAAATCATCATACACATTAACACAGTATGTATGGGGAAAGCTTATAGCTGAAAACCCCATAGCTATTGTGTATATTATAATGGAGAAATCATGTAACAAACTCAGTACAATACTCCTCACAAGTACTCAGTACTTTCTCATAAAGTTACACACAAACTAGCTTGGTTTTGAACAGGTTACTGGTTCAAAACTCACCACTAATTGCCTTGCCTCTATTGCGCAATCATGGCCTATCTAAATAGAGATCCAAGGTTCGAATCTCCTTGGCTTGACAGCGCAATCATCATGGGCAATTCCTCCAAGTGTGGTGCAAATCTCATGCACAACTGATGTCGCCATTGATAGCTAACTCCACCCTTTCATCTACCTCTTTCCCTGGTCTCCACTGAACTGATCATGCACTGTAGTGAACTGATGTGTTCTTGAGTTGAATAATGAGTTACTAATTAATGAATTAAATAATATTTAATTCACTCCACTCATAACTAATTGATTAGCTAGTTAAACTAATCTCAAATATTTCAACTAAAATAAACAGAACACAACTCCACTATTTGTCTCATTAACTCCACCAAACTTCTGCCACTGAAGTCCTAACTGAAGTCAACCATGCATGATGCCATCAAACCCTTGGGAATAGCGTAATTCCTCTGTCAGATGCATGAGCCACTTCTGTAGCTCAAACTGAAGTGCTCCAAGAGAGTAAATTGTTGTTTAGAGTCCAAATATTATTAAGGGTAAATAATATTTGACTTCCCTATTTTTAGGATAGGCAGTCTAAAAATAGACATCGACCTATTGACCTATAGGTCACAAAAATAGAGTCCCATCTATTTTTACCAACATGACCAATACTCCAAGAATAACATACTGCAACCCCTGGACCATGCTCCATATGTCTAAAAATAGACATAGTCTAAAAATAGACTTTGCGCCAGAATTTGCCTGCGGGCCCACTTAGTGAAGGCGACTTCATTTCACTAAACTCCATCATCTTGCTGCATTCTCAACAAATAGTTAGGTATAGAAACTTATGACTTCAACTCCTTAATCTGAACTCATGGAGAAATAAGGGTAGCATTTAGATAGGTTTATTTTTCTATTTGCAAAATAAAATGTTGGAAAAAGGTTTTTCTAGTCCAAGTGCACTCAAAGAAGAAAACAATGCTAGGACAAATAGTTTGGGGTAGGTAGAAGTGTTGTTCAAATGGATTTCTTGCTGTAGGATAGTGAAAAGTTGTCAAATGAAGAATTCTGCCTAATGGAATGGCACTGTTTTGTTAAATCCAGATATTACTGAGGTTCTGGATGCCTAAAGGGCAAGCTTTCCTCGCCAAGTGGAGCCACTGTTAGCCACCTATAAATTCTAATATAACTAGTGGTGGATAAAGTTGTTTCCATGCCTTCAAGAGATATATTTCCTTTAAAAATCCATCATCTTTGAAGTCTTATGATGATTCTTTGTCCTTTGAATTAATATTCACTCTTGTTTCACTATAAGCCCTCAAGAACCTGCTCATTACCAAGAGAAAATTGCTTATAAAACTCCATTTCTCACCGTTCACCTCTCCATTTCACTCCCACAAAATCTCCATTTTTATCCTTGTTTCCCTCACAAAATCACTCAAAAATACCTTCATTTAACCTCTAAAAACACTCTAACCTCCTTTTTACCTCTTATCTTCCTCTGATTTGGTTGTAAAAATCCCTGATTTAAGCCTATCGAAACCCTCATTTAGCCTTAAAATCCCTATTTTTGGCCTCAAAGAAGTCTTCCACACTATAAAGGTATTAAGCCCCTGAGGGCTTAAGTCACCCGCTAGCCCCGGTTCTTTCCCTCCATGGGACCACACCTGAGCGCTTATCCCTATGCTCTCCTCTCCTCATATTTCTCCACGAATGCACATTTTTCTTTATAAATTTGTTACCCGAAGTTTTACCCCTTATGCAACCTTCGGCAGTTGATCTCGTAGATCTAATGGTGATCAACGACCCTCTTCCCATCCTGCCATCCATCTGCCTATTTCCCCCCGCTTTTCATCTCTGTTGTTGATCTCTGGGATCCAACGGATGCCACGTAGCCGCACCTTATGACCCGCCAGAACCATTTCTCCGCTCCACGACAAATACTGACATCACCACCGGGCCCACTGCTTCATCTGCCCGCGCAACTCTTCATCCATCGCACTTCTCCTCCACCATATGATCTGTGACCTGAGATCTGATGGCCAGTGCGCGATATTGCATAAATTCTTGCCCCTACACCCCATCGCGCAAATTCTACGTGATAAAAGTGGTTTTAGAAATCCACATGTCAATCGCTGAATGGAATCGTGTTCCAAATGCCCAAAAATACCTCCCCCCATTTCGCTGCGCGAAAACCATTAATGGTTTTCCCAAAACCGACAATCCTTTTCTTTGCACCATATTCAAATTTAAACCTGGTACAGCCTCTTCCATGGTTTCTCCATCTCTCTGTTGCATACATCTACCTTCTCACTGCTCCTCCACCACCCCAAAGCCTCTGCAAGTAGTCACAGCCCAAACAACACAGGATTTTGTAACAGTTTGTTATTTTGCAGGTTCCACGTCAGGGTTTCGAGCGCCTGAATATCCCACAGCCCAATAAAGATGACACAGGGTCGAAGATGACGATCCAATACCATGTTCCATCCAAGAAGGAAATCAACAGGGGTAATTTCCAAGGTTTTAAGTCAATAAGTCATGATTATAGACTATTTATCAAACCCTCCAGTGCGTAAAAGTACCTATCAAGAAACAAAGGTTAAACATAGATCAGTGAAATAATCAAAGATAAAGGTTTGAGCATATAGTTTTAAGATTAAAGGAATCAAGCCTACAGATCAGACATGAAGGAAAAAGCACAGTTCATAAAGATAAAACAAATCATATAAGGTGAACTAGTCAGACCTCATGTACATTAGGACAGAGCATATTAATTCATCAAAATATATGAAGCCACCTGCAGCCTACATTTCATCTATAAAGACACTTTGACAGTTATCACATTGACAACACATCTTTTAATTGTCAGAATAGTTATTGTAAGGTATGGGAAAACCTATAGCCCATTATTTCATCTATCTTGTCCCAGAAGGAATGACAGAAACTACTGCAGCCATCCAGAAGACACTCTTAGGAGTTATTTCCAACCTTCTTATATGTCCTGAAGTCAACGAAAACAACAGAAATGATCCAACATTAATGTAATATGTATTAAGCAGAGTGAAACATCAAATACACTCTTCCTCTGCCTTAAATGATCATTAAAACTTTCTTCATATACTTTTCCTCATTTTTTCCTATAAAGACTCCTTGAAGTCTTATTGTAAATGGTTGGCATTTGGTGATTTCAAAAGTAATACATAGATTGCTTCTTTGAAGAAGCATTGGTGTTCTGAAGGAGTGTGGGTGTCTCTGTTTTCTTTGTTGAATGAAGGAGGTTGGACCATTGGATCCCTGAGCCTAGTTTTGGTGAATTAATATCTTATTGTTAATGTTATTCCCCCGTTTATCACTTTGTTCCATTATGCTTTGAGTTACAGTAGGATAACAAGTTTAGGCAGAGAAATGTATCTTACAAGCACCTCTGACTTGTTTATCCTCCACTGTTTATATGTTTTCTACTACTGAACATGACAGGGTAGTCTAAAAGCTCTCTTGAATATTCATTTTGTTTTATTTCAGAAATGTTAATTCAGTTGTGTTAAAGATTGTTTAGGCGTTCCCTCTTTCCTTGCCACTGAATATTGTATTTGAAATCTCCTTTTAATTATTAATGCTTGCAGTTTGACAGAGAGGCATGTTTCAATCATACCCTCTGTTCCTTACTGTAATTATTGTGTTGAATGTGTCTATAATTGCAGTCCTAGGTGTCTAAGGTGTTCCCTCTTCTTTGAATGCAATTGTATGTCTTGTTTATTAAGCTCTCAACAGTGGACTTATAGGAGGAAATAGGGCATTCCCCAAATCCTATAATTCATTAAGAAGGTTTTAGTCTGCATTTATCCTTTTTCTTTGAGTGTTTATATTGATTAAGTCCAAAACAGTGAACTTACTGGAGGAAATAGGGCATTCCCCGAATCCTTTAAGTCATTGTGGAAGGTTTTAGTTTTCTTTTCACTCTTAGTCCTTAATGTTCATCCCATTTCACCTATATTATTCAATAGATCCTTGACCGAGTTAGATTTTCCCTCTGGTTTCCCTTCCTTCTCAATCATAACTATTTGGACTTTCACATGACTTCATTTCCCAATGGCTTGTAATTTCCCATGCTCTATCTATACTACATGAAACATATTTTTCCAACCAAACAAAACAAACAACCTTGCACCTCATAACTAGCCTAAAATCAACTACTAAAACTTTCAATATACATCCTTATAAAAATATTGAGAGATCCCTCTCTGAGACTAGGAGGGCTAGATCCTAGAGCTCTAAATTTTGGTTTACATGTTGCCTTGTCACTTGGCATGCCAATCTGCCAAATCACAGGAACCCCAACACTGCCATCCCTTCATCTCATTTCCATTTGCAGTCGTAGGGTTTTCTCAAGGCACTGTTTACAATGACAGAAGATAGTGGTAGTGGAGGAGAGGCCCAAATTCCAAGAAGGCATGATCACAGGCGAGGCAAGATAAATAGTGGAGGCAAAGAAGGCCATCAATGACATTAGAGCAATGAGGGTCCAAAGAGAGGCCATAAAGGCCAAATCGAGACTTGAAGCCCTAACCAAGAAAAATAAAGGGTAAAAGTTGAATTTTCTTGCTGATGTGCCCTTGAAGACCTTCCAAACATGATGAGCAAAACAAATTCTAATTTTGACACATTTTTGCAAATTTTGGAATTTTGACTGTTTTAAAAGGCCAAACGCGCAATGCCACTGGCGATGCACTGTTGATTGGGGCATACATTTGGGGAATGACTTGCATTTTCAGAATCCTTAGGCCAAGGATATCACCCTCACAAAATTTCAGATCATTTGGAGCAAAAATGGTACTCCAAAAGTTCCAAAAACATACAAAAAATCAACTTTCTACCCTATTTTCAGAGCTGGCGTTGAGCCGTGAATAGTCTTGGGAGATTGCATTTTTTGAGAAGGTAAATGAATTCCAATAATAAAACTAAAGGCATTTTTGGAAATTAGACTAGACAATATTTCCAATGAGCTATCATGGAGCTCATTTGGACACTTGGAAGGCCTCCAAATCTTGGTTACAAAATAGGAAATTTTTCATAGTGCTAGTGCTGCACCCTTGGCAGAAAGTCGACAAAAGACACTTGGAGTTAATGAAAAATAAATTTTGAGGGTTTTTCAGGAAAATCACCCCATAGTTGGTTGAGGAGTTATGTCAGCATTTTTTTTTGCAATTATTGAGTTAGATATGTTGTGCCTTGGGCCTTGGATGGTCTCTTTGGTCAAAACTGACATTTATGATGTAATTAATGATATTTTGGAGACCCAGATAGGGATTTGTTCCTCCTTTTCTAGTTAAATACTGCACTGAGGCCTCATTGTACATTTTGGGTTGTTACTGAGCTCTATATGATATATACTTTGAGTTTGTTGAAGGAATTGGCTTTGGTGTGTTGTGATTGCTTTGGATTGGGCATCAATGGTTCAAGCACATTCCTAGGATTCATGAGCTCTATTAGATGGTGATGTTATTCAAATATTGTATTTTTTTACTTCATTTTTTATTATATTCATGGTTTCTTTGATCATATGAATTTTTTTTTTAGAGTAGGATATGCTTTCTTGGCACCCTACTTCTGTCTGCATCCTTTATCTCTATGTTTTCTTCCTTGAAGTTTAATTAAAGAATCCTTGAATGCTCTTTAGTTTCACTAAAGTGTTATGTTAAAATATCTCCTTGTTTAAAATTAATGTTCAGATAATTCTTAACTGCTCTCTAGGATTACTTGTCTGTTGTTTTGAGGTCTATTTAGCAAGAGTCTAGTTGAAGAATCCTTTATTGCTCTTTAGTTTTTCTATGCTATCATCCTGGAAGCTTTTCTTGTTTCTAGTATGTTGAAGGATCCTTATTTTCCCTTTGAACCTACTACATTCATAACTTCATGTTCATTTCAGACTCATAAACCTTCGTAGATCCATTTTGCCTTGTTAACTTGCCCTATGAAACACCCTTGACCTATTACTGAACTTTTCAAGTGTAATATTCCTAATTAGCCAAAGCTAATAGGAATATTCAATTTTGTTATTTTTCCTATTTTCATGAATAAATGTGTAAAGGAAGATCCATAAAACTCCTAAATCAACAAAATAAATCAATGCCCCATGTGAATAAGGCTAAATCTGGGTTGCCTTAGTAAACACCCTTATGTGTAAAAAGGATTAAGTCATTTGACTGGGTCAACTAGACCAAATCAACAGTGCTGTATAGATATATTGAATCACCTAGATGCACAACATAGTTTTAGTTAGAGGTTAATCATGTGAATGCAGCTAAACCATTAAGATGGTTTAGGGTTTGGAAAGGTTTCCATCTTATTTAAGGAGGAGGAGGACAACATGAGAGGGTTGTTGAAGATATTATTTTTGAAGGATTTTTCTGCTTAGACACTTCTCATTCTCTAGATGTTTAGCTGAGAATAGTGTTGTTTCGCACTAGGGTGTTCCTGATCGAGAATCCCACCTCTTCCATTGAGTAGCTCTTGGAGGAGTCTTGCATTTATTGACCACTATCAAGCATTTGGCCAAGCGCTTCTTCCAAATACAACATAGATCCTATTGAGGGTTTGGTTGTATTTGTAAGCTGCAGGAAGTGGAGGCTAGATCTATTCATATCTAAGCCATTCTAGTGCCTCTTTTCAGTGGGAAAGCCTTCTATCCCCCTGGCAAGAGAGTATTGGATGAGGACAGCTCATTTTTAGATCTTGGCTTGAGGCCAAATCATGCTCTAGAGCCTACAGCGTAGTCCATCTTCCAAAAATGTGTTATTTGCAAGGAGAAAGTTGCAGGGTGTTTTGGCACTTCAAGGAGGAGAGATCTCTAATGTCGGGAATCTTCCCTTCACTGTGGTGATTTGTGGATTACAGATCTAATCCATGTTCCATTTAGATCTAATATGAATATTGATTTATTTGATTCAGAAATTCGGAATCATTTTACAGATCAGCTGCATTAGATCCCAGATCTACTCTAGGTACATCATTTTCTGCTGAAAACCCGAAGGGGCTTTTGAAGAGGAGGCTCTATAGTGTATGTTTAGTCTCAAAATAGTCCCTATTCTCACTCCATTATTCACCAAAAACCTTCACATTACTTCCATATTACCTTCATGTCACCTTCATTCTACCTCCACATCATTACGTTTACCTCATCATTGGGTTATAACTATTCTTTTCCAAAGTTTATTAATTCTTAACATTTTTAAGTGGATTTATGGTTAAACTTTAGAAAATAATATGCTTATACTTATACCCAACAATTAGAATGAGTTTCTTGCCATGTGTAGGTACAAAGGAAAGTTTCTAGACATCTTTATGTGGCACTCTATGATCAAATTCGAATTTGAGGAGATCATGGACCTCATGGAGGAGCTCATGGAGGATAGGGTTATGTGTCACCATTGGTTGAGAAATATGTGGGTCAAAGGAGGAAATAGTGGATTTAAATTTATGAGTTTGTTATCGTAGCTTTTGTATAAATAGGAGTGTCATCGCCTTCATTTGTAATCATAATTTGTAGTTTTAATCTTGAGTCTTAGTCTTCATTTTGTAATCTTAGTATCTTATAGGTTGGTAGTGAGAAGTTATATTGGAGAATCAATGTAATGGTTGAAATTGCAATTTGCAATTGATGATAAATAAGACGGAGCTTCTTTGATCCTCTACATTTGACCTTTCTTTTCATGTGCTCGTGAATCCTTGGAAGGATCCCAATTTCCTAGCAAGTACACTTTTATTTTAGTAAGCTTTTATTTTATGTTATTTGTGAATTTCATTAGATTAAATTATTAGGTTCATATGTTTGAAATATTAATGAATGACCTTTCATAAGAAAGTATTAATGTTTCCTTCAATGAATCTGATTTGTTTGATTTAATTAGTTTAAGTTTCTGATTTATATGCTTGAGATATAAATGAATAGTCTCTTGTAAGAGAGCTTTAACATTTCATGCAATCAATCAGAATTAGGTTTAATTGCTTTAATTTCATTAGTTTAAATAGTTTGTTAATTAAGATGATTAGAAATATTAATGAATAGTCTCCTGTAAGGGAGCCTTAATATTTCTTACACTTATCACAATGTCTTTAGATTTCATTTTGATTAAATAAATAAATAGGTGTTCGAGATCCTAATGAACAACCTTCTGTAAGGGAGCTTTGACATTTCTTCACCTAGCTTAGTTCAGTTTGTCTCTAAGTCCATATATTTTGGATGATCCTCGAAGTTTACTTACCCAGATTGATAGTAAATGAAACTCTAATTTGCATCCACATTTTAGACCAAACATTTTTGCGCCATTGCCGGGGAGGATGATTTAGAGATAGACTTAGGAAGTCATTTTTATTGCAATTTCTTTTTATGGACTAACTTGTGAAACCTGGTGACAACAAGATCTTCATAAAGGAGTTTAAGTTGAGCTTTTTTATTTTTCTTTTCATACTTAGTTTCAAATTCAGTTTTTAAACCCCCCATTTCTTACTAATTCATCTACGGATGAGAAATTTGAATATGTTAAACAGGTTATTTTTGGAGAAAAAGAATAATCTTGAAGATTGGTTCCAAAAGAACCTTGCACAAATTCAAAAAACCAAACAAGTTACTCACATCCTTGCCACAGTAATTAAAAAATTTTAAATCTTGATGTGAGCATTTTTGAATTTTTAGTTCGTAGATGGCTTCACTGGAAGCATTATTTTACCTAGGAAATAAAAAAATTCTTTCAAGCAAGTTAGATAGAATAAATTAGGAAAATAAAACGAGCTCGTTATCGTTAGAAGTCATTAGAAGTTTTTAGTCTTATTTTCAAAAATAAAAAATAAATCATCATGAATAAATGAATAAATTCAGTGGCATAGTAAGAGCTGCTTCATCATCGCATTTCTTTATCTTGTTTCTGTATCATGGGTAAGCCAGAAGCTTGATTATCGAAAATATTTGTCTTCCAAGAGTCTAAATGCCCCCGCGACATTGCAGAAAGAGTATAGAAAATGCGAGGTTTTGTCACAAATATTGATTGTGTTTATTATCCATCCATGCTACCCTGCAGAAATAAAATTAATTCAAGAAATTAGTATGCTCTCTTCCTACGCTTCGAGTGATCAGGAAGATCAAAAAATCTATTGAATTATTAAAAAAAAGAAAAAAGAAAAAATCTTTCCAGAAATTTAATTGCAAATCTGCTATCGATCATTTGAGTCCTAATAAAAAAATCTTCTCTTGTAGAAACATGTTCTTCGTTCTCAATGACTATCACCAAATCTCTCACTGCACTCCAAGAATATTCCTCATCTCCATCACCAGCCCTGAGTAGGAACGTTTGGCTGCAATTTATTCCAATCAACAGTTCGTTGGTTTCGTTGTCTCGATGGACCACTTTTGCAAGGAAATAATGATTAGCCAGGAGATAATCATATGCAGGTGTATTCAATTTTTACAAATAGAGACACCCAAGTATGGAGCTATCACATAAAAATTAGAAATCTAGGATGATGGTGATAAATAAATCATAATTACATTGGTTTCTAGTAGTGGTGCAACACATGAATGAATGAAAATAAAAAATAATGATGTGCACATAAAGGAATCAATCAAGAAACAACAATTATGTAAGGAGAATTGTGAGGTTTGATTGTAGAAATGCAATTGGAATCTCATCATCAAAAACTATTTTTCCAATTCTCCTCTCTGGTTACTACCCTAATTTTGGCTATTATCAAAATTAGTACACATGCCCATTTCCATTACCACTTAGTGCTCAGGATACCAATTTGTTGCTTTGTCGTTAGCGTCCCATTGTCGTTAGCACCCCCATTGTTAGGAAAGGGTTGTTTCTAAATAAGCAAGAAGGTTCAAGGTTAAACAAAGTGAAAAGAATAATCCTCCAATAGCGCAACACTAGGGTCAAATTGAAAAAGTAAAACATGGGAGATCAAAAAATAGTCCACCTCTAAGTGATGTGTTTGTCCACAAAGCAACCTCCAACCACAACCTCATTTAAATATTTTCATACCTGGATAACACATCTCCCACTTGGACCATCTTGTTTTTCTGTATTTTTCATACCGAGTTGAGAATGTGAAGAGGACCCCCCTCAAAATGCACATATATGGCGTTAAATCCAACATTGAAAGAAGTCGACTAGTTGGACCTCTAAAAAAAATTATGACATAAAAAAAACCCATGTAAGGGGCTTCTTCCTTGAAATATGGATGTGGAATGAACTTCATATCCTCTAGACATGTGGCTACATCAAAGCAGGTTGATCCACCTTAAAAGCAATTCGAATCTCTGAAGTCATTCCATTAAAAAGATATGCCATAAATAACAAGTCGTTGGATTTATTCAAGCTCTGTAACTAAGGATTTCAATTTTCCCCAGTGGTTGTACACAATCCCAATTCTAATCTCGGAAAATTCAGTGTATAAATCGTGCAGATCCGTTTTTTTCAAGCACATACGAAATTTTCAATATATATATATATATATATATATATCTCGATAATTTTGTTGAAAAAATCGTGATTCTGGGCAAAACAATGTGTTTGAATAAAAATTTGCAATGACATATTACTAGCTTGAGGTGTAAAAATCGGATGGAAATCTCGGAATCTGTCAAAGCAAGCTACAATTTCATCTCATGGTAGTTAAACTTGCTGTTTTTCTCCTTGAAGACTTGCTTGATCCTCTCGGGCTCATCGGAGCGGATATGGATGAGAATGAACATTGTGCCATTGAATCATTTTCCTGAGATTTCTAGTAAATCTGATGGGTAGAAAATCCCCAATGGGTATTATACATGACGTTGAAAAATCTATACAGGAGGGCCCATTCAATGAGATTCTGCACAAAACCGTCGAGAAATTGCCTATATGTTACTGCCATTTTGGTCACTTTATCTGCTTCAAGATTTGTATTTTTCTCTTGCAATGGGAAGCACCGACGCCAAGAAGCCTCTCAAGATCATTATAGGAGCTGGTGACTTCCATTATGCGCTCAAAGATTCCCTTATCGAACACCTCCGATCAAAGAGTATCGATGTCTAGGATCTCGGCATCGATAAATACTACATTGTAGGGGAAGAAGTCGACAGAAGAGTGAATGAAGCCAAACACAGTGATAATCAAACATAAATCATGGGCTGGGTGGCTTGCGGAACCAGTGCCGGGGTCTTCATTTTTTCCAACAAGTTCCCAGGCGTCTATTCTGTCACCTGTGATTCTGTGGAGGATGCCCAGGACTGCAGGTCGATCAACAACTTGAATGTTATAGCAGTTGGAGGAATGTACACCACCCCCGAAGAGGGCAAGAAGATACTTGACGCTTGGCTCGACACCCCTTTCAAGGCCCCCTGCCATGCCAGCAAAGGGAATCCATGGCCGCCTGAGATCGCTGGCTTTTTAGAAAATTCCTTACAGGAAATGCCCAAAATACCCGAACCCAACAAGCATCAATCCAAATCCTCTTGTGCTCTCTGTTCATTAAGAAAAATGAGAAACTTCCAAGATGTGGATATCATGCCTGAGGGATCCATGAGCATCGTGCGAGAAAGCCCTACTGCTGCCATTGTCAAATTCAAGGCCGGAAGCATCAAGCTGGCCCATCACCATACCTTTGGGCATGATATACATGTCGTGTTTGGGTCGAAGAGAGTGTAGAATCTCACTAAGAACCAGAGCTTCAATTTGGGCCCTGGGGATTATCTCTATACTCCTACGCCTGATGTGCACAGGGTGCAATATCTAACAAATACTGAGTTATACATCAGATGGGATGGGCATTGGGATATATTTATGGACAAGGATTTGGCCACAATAGCCAATCACATTAAGGCGAATGCAAACAAATCCAAATAGGTGTTTTTTGCGTGTGCGTAGAACATCATATGCAGATCTTGTTCGATATAGGAGGAAATGTGAGAAGTTGGTGGACGAACTTTCAGGCCCGAGGTAAGTTAATCTTGTGTTTGGAATTGTGCTAATATGGCATGATGAAGGTTTCTTTATCTTGGACCATCATAGTTTTAAGTTTTCATTTAAAAAAAAACAATTAAAATATATATATATATATATATATTAACAAAAGAAACAATAAAAATAATAAAAAAAGATTTTCATGCTTTAAAAAATATAAAAAATAACAAAATAATTTTTTTTCATTTTAATTTTGTTATTTTAAAAAAAATATCAAAAAAATATCAAAAAATTTAAAGAAATTAACATAAATAATAAATTAAAAAAAAACCTTTGCTTTTCTTTTTTAATTTGTTGTTTACAAAAAAAAAAAAAATGCAACACCAATCATCAATGAATTTTTTTCTTTTTTCCTTTTTAATTTTGTTATTTGAAAAATAACATAATAAAAAAATTGTTTTCACTTAACAAAAAGAAAAAAGAAAAAAAACTTTGCCCCATATAAAATTCATAGAATGACTAAATTGCATGAGGACATGCAATATTTTTAGTTGGGGGGGAAATAAAAGTATGATGGTTTTTTTAGAATTGTCATACATTTTAAAGTGAATTTGTGGGAAAAAGTAGGATGCATATACTAACAAGTGAAATGAGATTGGTGTTATGTGTAGGTCAAAACGAGAAGCTTATGCAAAAGCCTCAACATTACGATGTGACACCCTTTTCATCCATGATTAGTATAACTTTGAAAAATAATTAAAAAATGGACATTTCGTCAATTCTTGAAAATGAGCTAATTGTTTTTGAGTCACTTCATACAAGAATGATCAATAGAGATGGCACACTAAGGGTAGCTTACCTAGCTGAAGAGAGTCCTCCATGGCCCCGACATTGCTTTCTGTATGATAGAAAAATCTGTCGCACTCGTGCAAAGAACTGGAACACAACTTCAAATAGGGAGTAAAATTAATTTTCATGGTTATTTCTTTAAGAATGGATTGATACTAATATCATGAATTGAGTTAATTTCAACACTTTGATTGTCCTTAATCTATTTTATTTGGTACAAAATTTTTGCGTAAGAATCATGAAGGAAATGGCCATTTCTTCTTGAACACACTTATGTTTTCTTTCTACCAAGTTTTTTTCGCAGGTTACAGGTTAATCATGTGATCAGTAAGGAGATTACATTGTGAGTAGAATTGGTCTTCAAAAGACTAATTTCATGAGAAATTCTAAAGAAAAATTCCATGAACATAAACGAAATTTCCAGAAAATTACAAGTTCTTGCAACCTCCTGTAATAGTTTAATGGTTTGACATGTTGCATGACAGATTAGAAAAATTCAAAGAGCTGGATTTGTTCCTAAATGTACAAGGATGGTGAAATGTAATATTCCCAACCTAGCTCATAGCTAAGTGGAATATTAATTTTTGTCAATAAATTCAAATGCATGAATAAGTGAGCAAGGAGGCTCATAGAAACTACTCTAGCATGAATAAAAACCCCTCACAATGTAAAAAGGGGCCATGAAATAACCAGCTCAAGCAACCACATGTGTGTACAAGGATAAGTTGACCAAGTCAACTCAACTTATTTTTAAATGGGTGAATCCATAAATAATCTAGCTCAATTTGAATAGAGGGCAAAATCATTTGAAGATTATTTGAGTATGAAAAGGGACAAAGCATGAAGGCTCAATCAAGGAAGGTTCCAAGAAGATGTATTAGCCTAAAATCAAACCACGCAGCACCTAGAAGACCTCCACTTAATGGGACAGCATAACTCTAGAGGAGGGAAGCTTGGCAAGGAAGTAAACCCTAGTGAAGTGGGACCATTGAAGGAGAAGCTCATTTTCTATATAATGAAGGAAGGGAAACCATTTGAGAGCAGATTGGATATTGTATTTTCATATGGTATTTTCAGACCTCCGACATTCTTGGTTGTTTAGCCAGGTTGCTGCACTGTTTAGTGCAAAGGGTTTTCTCATGCGGGAATGCCCTGCTTTTTCTTGGAGATATTGTGGCAAGAGATCTAAGGAAAGCTTCTGATCTGTAATTTCAAATTTTAGGTGTTGGGCCAAGCACTTGTGCTCCATATTTGCGCAGTCCCTTGAGGATACTGCATTATTTTTACAGAGGTGCAGTGGAAGGGGTTAAAACCCCATTGGTTTTGAGGTAGTTTCCCAAGGGGGAGCTCAAATCTTCTTCCGGGAGCTGATTAAAATAATTTCAGCTATTTCTCATGTTTATTTAGCCATTTCTTGTATATCTATAGCCATACTATGTTATTTCAGTTTATATATGCAACTACTTCTTTCTATTTTCAGTGTATGTGGGAAAACCCTTGCTGGGTGATCATAATTTCATTGTAAAGGAGATTAGATCTCTGTATCTTTGCCTCATTGAGTAACATAATGTGAATATCATATTTCTTTCTCCATTTTCTGAGTATTTCCTCCAATAGACAACATAGTCTCTTTGCAGCAGCTCGGGCATTTGCATGTTTTGGGGTTTTTGTCCATTTTCAGCTATTTGAGCATGGGAGGACTGTTTAACTTTGTTGTTGGTATTTTTTTCTGAAAAAATATTTTATGAAGCTCCTATATTGTCTAATATAAGGGAAAAAACCGTTATTTTATACTGTTGTAACTCAATACTCCAAAAAACAACGTTTCTGGGTCACTAGTGGTGCTTTCCCCGACTTGGTTGTCTTTTTGAAGTGATGTTTGCTATATATTTTTTCAAATGATGAGATATGCATCTGATATAACCTCTGATATGATAATTTTATGATTCCTCTTGATTTTCTGAAGAAACTATGCAAATTCTAAAGTAGGATTCCATTTTGCTGCAACCTTCCTCTTTCAACAGTTTTCAGCTAGTCTAGTTTGTGGGAGATCTATTTAAGGTATCTAAGTTCATTTTTTTCAGCTGAAATTCCATACGTAAGTCAAATACAGTCCATATGAGAGGACCCAAGCATCAATATGCATTTATGTTCCATATTTTTTCTTATACAACATTTTGCTTGAGCTGCTTGTGAATAGTCCTGAAAGGGAAATATTAGCCTTCGACATAGTTCTATAGACAGAGTCTTCTAGTGGGCCAAATAGCCTTTGGATATCACCCTATTTTTAGGGGTGACATATCCAGTAAATTCCCCTACATTCAATCTCTAGAATAGATCCAGTTGTTGATTGGTAATGTTTTCGAAAAAGGATTCTCATTTGCTGGATTCATGAGTAGTTCCTAAAAAAGGAACATTACAGTGGTATCAGAGCATGATATCTGGCCCAGTCTACGAGATCAAGCTATCAGATAAGTTCCGAGGAGAATCAGCAAGAAGAAAGCAGAAAGTATGGAGAGGATGAGATTACTCTCATCAATATTCAGATCCAAGAAAAGCCTCTCAAAGGGGGTTGAACAGTTGGAGGCAGAAAGATGCAGTGAGAATCCAATAGGGTTTCAAGGAGAAGAGGACTACAGTGAAACCTTTATAAGGTTTCAAGAAAAAGAAGCATGCATGGGAATCCCTCCTTCAAGAGAAGACCAAGATCTAAGGTCTCCTATTGAGGATGAGGCATTTTCCATATCTAAAGAGAAGACTGGGGGTGACAACGCAGTCATAACAGAGGCACCTCTATCATCTCAAGAAGAAGAGGTGGTGAGGATAGTTGCACCAAGGAGGGAAGCTCTTGTACCTTTGCAAGGAGTTTCAGAGAATCTCACATATAGAGATTGTGGCACAATCCATGTGCAGTATGTGCCAACATTATCAAATAGTGAGATCTGGAATATTACAGAGTTTCATAGGGTAAGCAATATCTACCCCTCTTTATTTACAAATAATGATGCACAAGGAAGGCAGGAAGATCCATGCACATCATTTCATCCATATCTCTATTATGATCTATGCCTTGATGCTTCCTTATCTGAAAGGGGACCATTAGGGTAATCCCTTGACGTGAGAAAGAACAAAGTGTTCCCTCAACATGCTACATTGGAGACACCTAGGGTCAAAGGAGACTCTGTCACAACATTGGGGGTTATGGGTAATAAGCATGTTTATGTGAATAACATTTTATTTTATGATTGCATGTGCTCTCTTACCTTACATGTGTAGGCCATATCTCCCAAGGGGAGTGTTTTGCCTTATAAGCTTCATGGCCAACTATGGGCCAAGATTGTTCTCAAGTATGGCCACCTCCTTGTTGAGTTAAGGGAGGATATGCACTATGATGGGTGGTTCCCTAAAGCCCAAAATATGCATTTCATCTTCAGCCATGGTGGAGTGATAA
This sequence comes from Pinus albicaulis, assembly GCA_034641835.2. NCBI lineage: Eukaryota > Viridiplantae > Streptophyta > Pinopsida > Pinales > Pinaceae > Pinus > Pinus albicaulis. Next base: position 446,863,237 of record CM076575.1, on the reverse strand, counting down.
GAACAACAAGTAAGTGGCATGAAAACCACTTACTACATCCTGATCTGAAGCAGGGAGGAGATAACCTGCGCTGGTTTCTGTTGGGTGAGGATGGGTACTCCCCAAAAATTCTAATATTCTTGACTCATGCCTTATATTCCAAGAGAAGGCTGCATAAAGGGAAGGCATGGTTGATATGGCTGTCACAAGGAAAGTTTGGGCATCATATGCTGAATCTAATGCCAAAATATTTACCCATGATTGAGGTATGTCTCATGCATTCACATGTATTTTGGGTTGAGATGTATTTCAAGAATGTACCTTGGTTTGGGAGGAGGAATAACTCCCACATGATGTGAAATGGAAGAGCTAGCTTGTACTATGTTGATGAGACGCCCGACATGTCCATCATTACATCATTGCTCCATGATTGACATGTTGATCATATAAGAAGGAAACGAGAGCCCTTGTTGGTATGGTTATTTTTGGGAGAGTATGAGCCAAGATCTCTCCATACTCATCACAACATTTCAGGAAGAATGCATGGCACATTCAAGGAGAAAAAAGGCTACTTTTCAGCAATAGAGGAAGGGATGGAGAACCTCTCACATAGCATCATGAAGGTGGATGGTTTTGGCATGTGGAATGTCAAAAGAAGAAGTCATGAAGTGGCAAGAGCATTGAAGCCTATAGTGCTTCCATCTAAGTGCATGTTTTTGTTGATTGAGTGTCCCCAAGGAAGTATGCATCCTCTTTCCTTGCAGAATCTTATGAGGAGATTATTATGGGAGAGCTCACTCATGGGCCTCATCTTCAGCTCACGCATGGGTGTGGTAAGAAATACATCTATATGCTTATTTATTTCTCTATTAAGAATTTGTATCTTCTCACCATTTGTCAACAATGCATTGCTCCACAAGAGAGCAAGATTATTCATGGGCTTCATGGTCACTTTAGGGCCAAATTTTGTAATGATGATAACCCATCCCTACATGACTTGGGGCAAGTGCTTTATTTTTTGATTGGATGCAGCTGATATATATTGTTGCCTACTACTTTATAGTAGACGAGCTGACATGCATAGCTGAGTTTTTTTTTTGGGAAGCAACTTGCCACTTGATGTTTTAAATCAGCAGTTGGGAAAACTGTGTTGTACCCACCTTGGAGGCTATGTGTATCATCTTCACTTGCACATAAACTTCAGAAAATACCGGATTTGGATGACATATAGTGGTGATGTGCTATTCACTTTGAATGGAATGATTTGGGCCAGCAAGATCCATGAATTTGGAGGAAGGATCTTTGGAGATCCAACCTTTGTTTTGCCATCAAAGGGCAGCCTTACTGCAGCCCAAGAACAATATGTACTCTACACTTGCCATGAGTGGAGAGGAAGGCAGCGTGGGGTAGGATATTTTTCCTATCATTTCTAGCCATTCAGCCAACCTTCTTTGCAAGAGCTCAAGGTGGAGAATATTTACCATGAGTTTCCATCTTCGAAGGAAACAAATTTTGCTTGGATGATAGCATGGGGAGGAGAGTCTTTCATTGATGATGAAGTGCTTCATGAGTGTCACCACACCTATATTTAGGAGGCCTTGGATCAGCAAGAAAGTTCCCATATCATCCTTCCATTCTTCCATGACAAGAGCCATTGGGCTTATTCACCACAAGCCAACTTGTACACTTGGGAGGAACCATTAGAAGACAAACACTTTGGTAGAAAATCTGATGCAGGGATAGAGGCTATGGATGAGAAGGCCACAAAGGAAGGAGAAGAAATTTTTCAGCACCCTTGCAGTTGCTTGAGGACAAGAAAAATTTGGGAGGGGGAGACTTTAATATTCCCAACTTAGCTCATAGCTAAGTGGAATATTAATTTTTGTCAATAAATTCAAATGCATGAATAAGTGAGCAAGGAGGCTCATAAAAAAAACTCTAGCATGAATAAAAAACCCTCACAATGTAAAAAGGGGCCATGAAATAACCAGATCAAGAAACCACATGTGTGTACAAGGATAATTTGACCAAACTCAACTTATTTTTAAATGGGTGAATCCATAAATAATCTAGCTCAATGTGAATAGAGGGCAAAACCATTTGAAGATTCCTTGAGTATGAAAAGGGACAAGGCATGAAGGCTCAATCAAGGAAGGTTCCAAGAAAATGCATTAGCCTAAAATCCAACCACGCAGCACCTAGAAGACCTCCACTTAATAGGACAGTGTAACTCTAGAGGAGGGAAGCTTGGCGAGGAAGCAAACCTTAGTGAAGTGGGACCATTGAAGGAGAAGCTCATTTTCTATATAATGAAGGAAGGGAAACCATTTGAGAGAAGATTGGATATTTTATTTTCATATGGTATTTTTAGACCTTTGGTATTCTTGGTTTTTTAGCCAAGTTGCTGCACTGTTTAGTGCAAAGGGTTTTCTCATGCGGGAATGCCCTGCTTTTTCTTAGAGATCTTGTAGCAAGAGATATAAGGGAAGATTTTGATCTATAATTTCCAATTTCAAGTGTTGGGCCAAGAAATTTTTCTCCATATTTGCATAGTCCCTTGAGGATACTGCATTATTTTTACAGAGGTGCAGTAGAAGGGGTTAAAACCCCATTGTTTTTGAGCTAGTTTCCCAAGGGGGAGCTCAATCCTTCTTCCGGGAGCTGATTAAAAGAATTGCCAAAATTTATCATGTGTATTCAACAATTTCATGCAAAGCTATAGCCATACTGCATTATTTTAGTTTATATCTGCAACTGCTTCTTTGTATTTTCAGTGTATGTGGGAAAACCCTTGCCGGGTGATCATAATTTCATTGTAAAGGAGATTAGATCTCTGTCTCTTTGCCTCATTGAGTAATATAATGTGAATATCAGATTTTTTTCTCCATTTTCTGAGTATTTTCTTCAATAGACAGCATAGTCTCTTTGCAGCAGCTCTAACATTTGCATGTTTTGGGGTTTTTGTCCATTTTCAACTATTTGAGCATGGGAGGCTTGTTTAACTTTGCTGTTGGTATTTGTTTCTGAAACTGTTACACCATTTTTTGGTCATCTAACCTATTATCATTAGATGGACCCAAGTACACCATGTAAGACCAATTTTACCCTAAGTAAAATTTCTTTCACTATGTGAAATAACTTAGTAAAACACCTTTATTAAGTTATTTCACATAGTGAAAGCAATTTTACTTAGGGTAAAATTGGTCTTACATGGTGTACTTGGGTCCATCTAATGATAATAGGTTAGATGACCAAAAAATGGTGTAACAGAAACCATCTTTCATGCAACTCCTATATTGTCTAATAAAAGGGAAAAAACCATTATTTTATACTGTTGTAACTCAATACTCAGAAAAACAACGTTTCTGGGTCACTAGTGGTGCTTTTCCCCACTTAGTTGTCTTTCTGAAGTGATGTTTACTATAGATTTTGTCAAATGATGAGCTATGCATCTGATATAACATTTGATCTTATAATTTTTTGATTCCTCTTGAGTTTCTGAAGAAACTATGCAAATTCTGAAGTAGGATTCCATTTTGCTGCAACCTTCCTCTTTTAGTAGTTTTCAGCTAGTCTAGTTTGTGGGAGATCTGTTTAAGGTCTCTAAGTTCATTTTTTTCAGCTAAAATTCCATAAATAAGTCACATATAGTCCATATGAGAGGACCCAAGCATTAATCTGTGTTTTTGTTGCATATTTTTTCTTATACAACGTTTTCCTTGAGTTGCTTGTCAATAGTCCTGAAAGGGAAATATTAGCCTTCGACATAGTTCTATAGATAGAGTCTGCTAGTGGCCCAGCTAACCTCTGGATCTCACCCTATTTTTAGGGGTGACATATCCAGTAAATTCCCCTACAGTCAATCTATGGAATAGATCCATTTGTTGATTGGTAATGTTTTCGAAAAAGGATTCTCATTTGTCGGATTCATGAGAAGTTCCTGAAAAACGAACATTAAATGAAATACCTATCCACACTTGAATTAAAATTTTATAGGTAGCTGGTCAATGCTGGTCAAACTCAGCTATTTTAGTAGGAAGTCCAGAATTGAGGAGGAGATTTGCTATATTTGACAAGTTGAAGCCATAATTCATTTTATTTTTCCTAGCAATAGTCATTATCCATTTTCCATTACCACATACACTTCATTACATTTTCTTCAATCCTAACCCACCAATAAAACCAACAAAGCTCATCTACAAGATTTTTGGTCCACTTTACATATTCATTGTCATTTTCCTTTTTCCTACACTTGAAAATAAAACCTTGCTTCCATACACCATTGAGTCCATAGTCCTTGAGTCTAAATATTTTTCTAAAAAATTCTTGAAGCTTTCATTCCTTAAGGGAAAGCTATCATGCCGATAAACAAAGGGAATACATCAATGTCCCTTGTTCATCGGATCTTCTAAATATTCAACAACGAAAAATTCATTCATACGTATAAAGATGTGTTTGGGGCATCTTGACTGTCATCCTCGTTAAAGATGGGAGCTCTCGTGTTGACTAGTGGCATCCATCAATGGCCACTAAGTTAACAATTTCTTGTTATGTTCGACACCGAAACATTTATTCACATGACAAGTGTTATAGCTCAATTTGGGCACCATTCCCAATGACCTAGTTAACTAGGCATCATCTCCAAGACCGATGATAAAGGGTCTATCATTCCCTATCATCTCAGTTGCTATATGCCCTAAGACAGGAAGCAACAAGAATCAAACAAAGAAATTCATCAAGCAAGGACTTTCCTTGGTTTGAAGCTTATTATTAAACATGTGAGAGCTCACCAACGCAGGCTTTAAGGGGCCTAAGTGCATTGCATATGCATGTAGCCCCATTCAAGGCTGCTCTGCAAAGCACTTCCCGACAATCAAATGTGCATTGGTCACATTGGGAGCGAAATTTTCATTGTTTCGAAATATCACTTGGCCAGTGTATTCTAGAAGGGTTCACATGTGTCAAGCTTCAGATCCAAGTGTCCATTTGACATCTACATGAATGGAAACATTTATTTCCTATTTTTGGAATGTTATTGATTACAAAACAACCTACAGTTCATCTATAAATTGAACACAGATCTAAGTGTTTGGGAGGAATAATTTGAGTAGGGAAATGCTGGAGAATTTTCAATAGAGATTTTGATTTGTGGAGCTGATGCTAGAGAGATTTATGTTGTGATTAGACTTAGGAACTTTTCTAGAAGGTTACTTCAAATCAGTCAGTAGGTTGTAACCTCTCCTTCGATCATCAATAAAGAGTACTTCTTGTTTTTCCCTACATGCATCTATGTTTACTTTGATTTTCCATATTGCAAGATATTGGTTAATGAATGTAGTTTATGATTAACTGATTTAGCTAAATAGCTTGAATAGATATATATATTATTGCATCTTCTGTTGTTTCGGTGTTCTTTCTTGCAGGAAGCATTCAGCTATTTGAAACCACTTGAATTTGAAGCTATAGTGGAAGCAACAGAAAGGAGCTATTTGGAAGCAACTGAAACAAGTAAGCATCCAATCCTCTTTGTGTATCTATTTTGAGTTAGGAGAAACAATAGTATAGTCTTTCAACTGTTGTTCTAGGCTAACACCTGCCTAGGGAAGAATAGTTTATCCATATATTACAATTTCGGTCCAACAAATTGGCGACTCCGCTGGGGAGAACTTCTCTTACTTCTAGGTGTTTTAGTCTCTAATCTGCTTTCTAAATCCACCCAGTAGCTTTTTCACATAAATATTAGACTTTTTCAGACCTTAATTTGCAAAATTGGTGAGCCAAACAGTAGCGTTTTCTTTGTTTACTGTGCCGAACGCACCCTTAGTCAGGGCACAGTGCTTTGCAGAGCACTGTCTTCCTTCCAAGTCTGCATTACAGAGCACTGTCTCCCCTTGGAGACTGCGTTGGCCCCTGAAAGTAACAAATCCCCTTGAATCTCACTTTGTACTTTGCTTCAGTTCTACTTGCTGATTTGCTCTGAAAAGTTTGATGCTCTATTGACCAGTAGCTCTATATATTTCTTCTCCTTTGACTGAAAATTTATTGAATGTTGTTTTAAATTTTTTTTTTTCATTATCATTGAAAAGTTGATTTCAAAGTACTTTTTATGGTCGCATTAAGAATCGTTTGCTTTTGAAATAGGAAATTTTCGTAAAATCTTCATTTTCTTGATAGGAGAAATTGTTGTTGAAATCCTCATTTTTCCTTCAAAAGAGAAATTGTTGTTTGTATTCTTCATTTCTCAAAAGTAAAAAGCATTTCGATTACTGATCTAGTGCACCTAGTTTCTTTCTGCATTCATAAAATTAAGGAAACTGAAAAGAAAAACTTGCATTTGCATGTAGGATTGTGTGTTTTTTGCAAAAGGAACATTAGGAAATTTGCATTTAGTTTGTGATTCATTGATTTTATTTTGTTCATTCATTTTTTTTCTCACAAATTATTTGCTCTCTTTCTGAAAAACTAGCATTCTCTTACCTTAGTAGCTAGGTTCTTCATTGAAAAAGCTAAAAGTGAAAGTTTGTTTATCATTCTTAGCTGCATTTTAGGAATTTTATATACATCATCGTGGTGAACCTGAAAGGAAAACTGTTAAGCAAGATCAACATAAAATAAATCTCAATTTACTTAACAATGCATTGGAACATTAACGATAACATTTAGAAGGTCTACGCTAGAGACGGGTTTCGGCGTCGTAAAACATAGTGGCTGTTGTTAACTTGTCTGCGATACATTCCGAGTGTGATACATTCTGAGTGTGATACCTCGTCCACGTACTTTTGGGTATATTGGGTGGTGTTACCGTACGATAAGTATAAAGTGGTGCTCTCACTATGCGGTTTCGCATCAGACAGTGCTAATACGGACTTGGACCTCCACGTACCTTCGGGTATATTTGGGAGGAAAAATTTTAGGTGCTATTCATCCGTAGTGAACCGAGTCGGCCACCCTGAAATTGTGATACACTGAACACAACATTCAGGGAGAGTACCTGCCTATACTTCTTGGTTCGCTGGGAGGTATTCTGCAGTTCATAGTTTCTTGGTAAACCCTTTTTCGTAGCATTACCCTCTTTTTTTTATTTCTTTTTGGATAAAATAAATCAGTAATCGTGGAAGAACAAAATCCTACCCCCTGTTGTTTGTGTAGATTAGCTTTGAAACCACCTTTACCACCGGAAGTTATTTCTGGTAGGTGAAGGTGATCACGATTTGTCAAATCAAGTACAATTCGTACCTCTGGCGAAACATAATCATCTCAGCCAGAGCTAGTTCAAATTGTTTCCACACATCCCGGTTCATTTACTATTGTCAAAACGGAGTCTTCACAGCTACCTATGGTCACGATTCATTCAATCGATGAGACCATACCTCCTGGACCCAAACTTTTTCAATCACAAATCGATCCAGATCCTGTCTCTTCTTTGCCAGAAAATTTGAATCTTGGACAATCGAAATTTGTTCCTATTTTGGTCACTCCATAAATATTTGTAGCCACTGAAACTCCAATATCACATATTCAACCGTCTGAAATATATTTTGGGCATGACGGTGAAGTTATTCATCTTGGTTTAATCACGATTGAAGAAATCCCTCAACCTGATACACCTTTAATTCCAACCCACTTTGGGGGAGACCTTTACATGTACCGGTCTTTTCCTCAATCATCTCCATCTGCTTTTATTGATCCTCTTGCCAATCAGTCTCCCATAGATTTTGGAAGGTATACATTTGGTCATACAACCATGTTTGAACCGACATCTTCGATTGGGTTTACTGTTCCCATTATGTCAGCTCCTATCCTCACTACTCTATCATTGTTCACAACCTCATCAGAGTCATATTTTCACAATGGCGCTTTGGTCCCAACAGGCTACAAATCATTGTCTGGAACTTTCTCTAGTCAATCTTCAAGACCATGGTCGTTACCAATGTCATCATCTGGTGTTTTAACTGGTAGTCCTATCATTAGTACTGAACGACTTGAACCATTACATCCATCATCAAGGTTGTTAGGGCTCTGTAATTTAGCAGAGTGACAAGATTAAGCGCTGCAAAGACTACATCAAAAACCATTTTGGGATTCTAGGATCTAGCCCTTCTGAATCCAGAGAGAGATCTCTCTATAAGTGCAAATATTGATTTATCTTTTAAGGTTTTAATATGATATTAGGCTAGTTATTAAGAACAAGGGTTTTTTTGTTTGTTTGTTTGGTCAGGTATGATATTTAATTGGATGGAATATCACAAAATGAAAGAGTTCAAAAGAGGTGAAGATGCAAGTATATTGAGAAGTGTTCAAAAAATAGGATTAGTATGAAAACAACTTTAAACCAATAGGCGATGGAGTCACAAAAGGGTTTAATTGTACAACAATTTCAAGAGCGATCCAAGGGGTATGTCATCTATATAAAAAGATCCTTTATATTAAATGATGGGATGGAACATTAAAAGTGTTAAGAAAGTGGAAAAAGCCAATAATTTCAACAACGATTTATCAAATTTCCATACAAGAAAAGCCTTTTTAAGCAACTGTTTGAAACCAACCAAAGACAGGGCTAACCATAAATTTTTTTGGAAAAGCTTGTATTAAAGCTAACTTATCAGACAACAATCCAGTAATCTCACTAGACTACTTTCAGAAGGGATGAAAACATATAAGAAAACAAAGTGTAGCTTAAGATCAAGCAAGGTGCATTAAAATCAAAGCCTGCTTTATCATACTCTTAGGGAAACTTTCAAAACAACCTTCGGAGATAAAACTAGAAAATAGGGCAAACCATAAACTTTTCTAGTTTGAACTCTACTTAGCATGTAATGAAAATATTATTCAAGAAATTCCTTTCAAGTTTTGCACATCAAGACATGGAATAACCGACATTCCTTGATAATTTTTACACTTAACTTAATTCATTCTTAAATACATAATTGGAGGAAAACATAAAGATAAAGCTTATCAGTGAGAGTAGGGTACTTTTAACGGTAAATCCTAGCTCTATATTTTATGTTCTTTATCAGAGAAAAGTGAAAAAAATGGCATAGATGAAAGGAAAACAATAACAACAAAAGGTTCTTCACCAATGATATAGACCAGGATCCAAAAAACCAACTTGTATATTGATTTTCAATCCAGTTACATACTTCAAGTCCAACGTTTCATCACAGCAACAACTTCTCTTCTCAGCCTAACTTCTTCAGTAACTTAACAGAGCTTCAGAGCTTCAGAATTTATTTACATTCAACAATGATTCGATACAACAACTATTACATGAGAAATCCAATAACCAACCACATCTCATCTTCTTTAGAAGTATTTATAGAAGAAAGAGGAGGTGGGATCAAAAATAAAATCTCTAGTTCAATTAATACAAATTTAAATGCTTCTCTATCTTTGAAAGGCTCAAATAGAAGAGAGCTCTGATATTTTTCATTTATTAATTGGTTTTCATTAAGTATTTAGCTTCTTGTCAGTTTTTGTTGACTTTAAACTCCTTTAGGTAGGCTGGCAGTAACTCTGGCTATCTTTAGGAAAAATATCACTGACTAGGCAATAAATTTGCCTTATTTTGATTTATGAAAGCAGTAGGTGGCACTTTGGTAGCTGAAGAGGATTAAATTAGCCTTTGATGTGGCAGTGGAGGCCTTTTGGACTGATATATCTATTTGTTTCTCCTTAAAATACCTTTAATGTGCTTTTGGTTTGTGTTTAGGCTTAATTAGGCCTTGATATTTATCTTTGGGTCTTTTATTCCTTAACACTATATCTATCTTTTTAAACCTTTAAGACTAAAACTCTAATATTTTGGCTTTGGCTTAAGTCACCTTTTAAACTTGATTCTTCATTACTGATACACTTTTTTTGGCTTTTTTACACAGGTGGCTTTATGTAGTTGGAGGGCTTCTACTAAAGGTCAATGGTCAGGATGCATCGACAAACCTAGAATTAAAACCCTGCTAGTCCCATTTCTGAATAAATAATGGCCTGTGGATCATCATCCCTAGCCTTCATTTCATTTTTAAAACTATTGAAAAACCCATATAACCTGTACAAAACAAACAAAAATTATAAAAATCTTGTGAAAATAGGTCTAGAACTGCTTTGGAGGTTTTGGGCATGAGGGCGAACAGGAGCCGTTGGATTAGAATAATCAACGGTGGAGATTGCTCGATCAAGTCATTTGGGAGAAGTTTGGGTGAAAAGTGAATGGGGGTGAGATTAAAATAGGACCGTTCGATCTCAGAGATCGACGACTAGGACTAGAAGATGAAAAAGTGACGTTGGCGGAGGGAGCGGTATAGTGGAAAAATGGTAGCGGTTTTCGTGTTGCGTTTGGGGTGTAAGCGGTATTGTAAAAAAAAATGTGATTCCATACAATGAATGACATGTGGAAAATGAACACCACCTATTTCACGCGGAAGTAATACACTGGGAAGCGGGGTAAAAAATTACGTGATATGCAGTTTGAGCCGTTGGATGATGGGTAGCAGATCCAACGGCACGGGTTGAGCACGATGGATGAAGAGCTGAGGGGTAATAGTGTATGCGGGGTCCATGGTGACATTAGCAAAATTGGCGCATATTGGACGAGTGCAATTATTGAGTTGAAGTCCTCATCGTTAGATTTCTTTGATGGATGGTTGGATTTAAGAGAAGAAGCAGATATGAATAAATGAAGGGAAAGGGAATGGGCAGAAAGGAGGATTGATGGGAGCCGTCAGATCATGAGGATCGATGGCCGAGATCTATCAACAGAGGAGAAAAATAAGGGCGGGGTTGAAAAACAGAAGTATTGTGGGCCGTTGGATTTGAGAAGATCAACGGAGGAGATTGCATCGCATAATTGCGCAGGACGTAAATGGTGCGAGGGGAGGGGAGAAAGGCAATGATACGATTGAGTGCAGAACTTCCAATCAAACTTGATCGATGGTGGAGATTTCATCTCAAGATCGCATCGGCGGGAGGAAAGGGAAAAGTGGCAATGTGATGTGTCGATGCGATTGAGTGCGGACCGTTCGATCTAAGAGAGATCAACGGTCAGGATTAAATCGGCAGTTTGATGTCAGAGGGCTATGAGTAGAGTGTGATTGAATCTTAGCTGTTATTTTTTATGGATTCGATGGGTGAGATTAAATTGGGGGATCGACATCGGAGGAGGGAAAGGAAAGGACAAAGGGAAAATGCAATTGCCGATTTGAATGGAGCAAGAGCCCTTGATATGAAAACTAGATCGGTGGGGGATATTTAACGATGAAGAAAAAGGAGGAATGGTGGGTTTTGGAATGGGAAGAAATATGGGCCTTTAGATTTGGGCATAACAGATTAGATCAACGGTGGAAAATTGATCGCGAGATCGTATCGGTGGGAGGAAAATAACCATGAAAAACAAGTAAAATGTGTTTTGTGATTTGATGAATACTTGCGATGCGATGAGCACTTCACACCCAGTCACAATGCCACTCATATGCGGAAAAATGGGTTGGGGCTAAGGCCAAAAGGGGCTTAAGGCCTTTAGAGAAAAATGAAGGTTTTTAGTCCAAAATAAAGGTTTTTGAAGGGTTTTCGAGGGTTCCGATAAATGAAAGAAGGGATTTTTAAACCAAATGAAAGGGAGATATAAGGTTTAAAGAGGATTTTGGGATGGTTTAGAGGCTAAAAGAAGGTATTTTGAGGGTTAAATTGAAAGGGAAAAATGGGTGAGAATGGATAATTGAGATGATGGAAAATGGAGTTTTAAGCAGTCTTTCTCTTGGTAATCAGCAGGTTATTTAGGGCTAAAAAAGTGAAACAATAGTGAAGATTAACTCCAAGTATAATTATCATCATAAGACTTCAAGAAATCACAAATTTGGACATAAATTGTTTCTTTAAGGCTAAAAAATATTTAGCCACCATTTGATATGAAATTTTTTTAGAGGTGGCTAACAGCGGCTCCAACGTGGGATGGTAGCTCCTTGGAGGTGTCAAGAACCTCAGACAATTTTCTCTGGAAGCTGATCAGTGCCTTAAACTGTGATAACATTTTTATTAGCTACTAAAAAAGATTAGAACTTGTTACATTAGCAAAAAGTATTTCCCAATCAACTACTAACACAACCTACTTCCTAGCATTTTTTCTTCAGCAGGTGCATTTGGACTTGCAAACCTTTTCATCAATCATTTTATTTTTTTATTGAAAACATGAAACTAATCTAAATCTACCCTTATTTCTCCATGAACTCAGATTGAACAGTTTAGTTCATAATTTTCTCTACCTAAATTACAATCTGTCAGGATTAGACTGTCTGACAGACTTTTATTCTCTATTTTATAGAAAAGAAATTTAAAAACAGCCAAGCCAGAATTGAGCAGTGTGACTTGCTGTGATCTATGGCATAAAAACAAACTACACATAGCCTAAAAATTTGCAGAAAATTTAAAACAAAATGGTGAAGGCTTAAGATCTAAAAATTTAAAAACATCCTTCATTATTTCTTTAGCTCTGTTTTGAATTTGTTTGAGCTACTTCCTCTTTCTTTCCTGGTTCAAGTTTTGAGCTTTTTAGAACTATTTCTTCCATCTTTGGCTCAATATTTAAATAGATTAGAGCTATTCTTCTTTTTGAAACTCATATGTTCAGATTTTGAACTTGTTTGAACCTTTGTTTTTCTATCCTAATCTACCTTACTGATAAGCCAGGATTGAGTTGTTTGGCTAATCTAATTCACTAACCTATCAATAGTAAATTGAAAAGCTAATTCGTCATGATTGGGCTGCATGACTAACTAGAAGTGTGTTTTTGGGAGTGGCATTTGAGCTTGCACACTTTCAGATTTTGTTTCTCTTTTTTGGTATGGGGCTGTACCTTTATTATTTTCATCTTGCCCTCTTTTTCACTTTTTATTGTTTTTGCAATTTTTTCTTTTTCTAACTTTAAATGCAATGATGGATATGATATTTACAATGAGGAAAAAATAAAAATCTTCAAACTGGTATAGTTAAGAAAAATAATGTTTGAGCATCTTGCCATTGAGAGGACCTCCAAAAAGTTCAGTTCCATTCAATTATTGCAAGAAAGAATCATTTTTTCCAGTAGTAGAATGAAAAAGATAAGGGCCTAGCCATAAGTTATCAAAATTTCCATGTTTTCCCTTATCTTTTCTCCTGGAATCCCACTTCAAAAAAATTTCACCAATGCTGAAATCACTGGCCTTTGTCCTTTTATCAAACAACTTCTTGATGTTTTCTTGCTTATGCAGTGCTCTATTGTAGACTTCCTCTATGGGTTGTTGAAGATGTATAGTCTGATTGATTATTCTTGTCATATCATTATCCTCATACTGTAATTCTTGGATCAGCTTCATGACTGGCACTCCTAGACTGGTTGGAAAAATTGCATCTGTTCCATAAACTAGTTGGTAGGGTGACATTCCAATTGATTTCTTAAGTGTTAATCTGTCAGCCCAAAGTGCATGTACTAGCTTTGTGTGCCATGATTTTTTATTGTCTTCCAGCAAATTTTTGATTATATTTACCAAACTTTTGTTTAAGGATTCTGCCAACCCATTACCTTGAGGGTAATAAGCAGTAGAATGGCCCAATGTAATCTAATATTTGTGACAGAATTCAGCCATATTTTTGGATCCAAATGTAGCAGCATTGTCAGTGATAATCTTCCTAGGACAGCCAAATCTAGATAGGATATGATTTTCAAGGAATTTTATGATAAAAGAGTCAGTGAATTTCCTAGAAGGGATGGCTTCTATCGATTTTGGTAAAGTACTCTGTTGCAGTGAGGATCCATGTATGTTGGGTAGATGAGGCTGGATGGATTTCCCCAATGAAGTCTAGACCCCACTATTGAAAAGGGGCTTCCACAGTGATTGGTTGCAGACGTAAAGGAAGCAATTTTCTTTTGCCTTCAAAGAGTTGACATTTATGACAGGAAATAATCATTTTATGGACATCTTGAAAGAGGGTGGGCCAATAGTAACCAGCTCTAAGGATTTTATTGGCAGTTGTCTTCCAATAGAGGTGGCCCCCACATTCTCCTTCATGGAACTCATGCTTGATCTTATCTGCATCATTCTCAGGAAAAAATTTAAGAAATAATCTTCTAGCATTTTTCCAATATAGACATTTATCCAAAATGCAGTAGTTAATAGCTTTCAACTTTAAAAATCTTTCCTTTGCTTTACACAAACCAGGAGGTTTATTCAAATTGAGAAAAACATATAAAATATTAGCATACCAAGATGAATTCAGAAAATGATATTAAACAGTTGGAGTTGACAACTCCTCCTGTTCATCTAAAGCATCTAAAATGTTTATGTCAAGAGCTTCAAAATTAGACTCAGCCATTAATCTTGCTAGTCCTTGGCCTTTTATGAGCTTAGTGGGCTTGATCTCTAAATCATATTCAAGTATCACAACAATCCCGTTTCCTCTTTTTCCATCTGGATCTTGGGTTAAAATGTCTTTTACAACTGAATTTGGCACAAATGAAATTATGTGGAAACGTAAAATGTAAACTCTGAAGTCCTTTAAGGCTTTGACTAAAGAAAAGGATTGTTTTTCCATGATATTATACTTCATAGGTGCACCTCTCAATGCCTTACTAAAGAATGCAATTGGATACTCTTTTCCCTTCAATTTTTTCTGTAATAGGACAGCAGCCACTGTGTGTTGTGATGCAAATAAAAAAATGAAAAAATCCTTTGTAAAATCAGGGCTAATGAGAACTGGTATTTTGGTTAGTGCTTGTTTTACCAGTTCAAATTATTTCTTTGCTTCTAAGGTCCATTTAACTCCTTCTTCTTTTTTCAGCATGTTTGTTATGTTTCTAAGGAGTTCAGCTAGATTGGGTATGAACCTTCTCAAGAAATTAATCTTCCCAATGAAATATTGAAGTTCTTTGATGTTTCTAGGATGATTGATTTGCAATATACCATCAATCCTTTTTGGGTCTATCTTTATCCCTTCTTCTGATATGATGTGTCCAAGTAGTTTGCCTTCTTGGAGACCAAACATTGTTTTCTTTGGATTTACAGATAACCCATATCTTCTGCATTTCTCAAAGACTTTTCTCAAGTGTTCTAGGTGTTCTTCATCTGTTTTGGAAAAAAAAGTGATATCATCAAGTTAAATAATGATGAAGTATCCTAATTCTTCTGAGATTGCAATATCCAGGGCTCTCTGAAATGTGGCACCAACATTCATTAAACCAAAGGGCATTTTCACATACATGAAAGTACCCCAAGGTGTAGTAAAGGCTGCTTTGATTTGATCATCAGGATGTACTAGAATTTGATTGTAACTTGAGAAGCCATCTAAAAAAGAAATCTTTTTAGAACCAACTACCTTTTGTAAAATATGATCCATCTTGGGTAAAGGGTAGTTGTCTTTCAATGAGGCTCTGTTTAAGTTCCTAAAATCAATACAAAGCCTTATTTATCCTGTTTTCTTCCTCACTGACACAAGATTAGATACCCAATCTGAATATCTAACAGGGACTATAATTCCAGCATCATACATTTTCTTAATTTCTTTCTCAACCATGGGTAATTGAACAGGGTTTATTCTGCGCAATTTTTGTTTATAGGGCTTCTGGTTTTCCTTGAGGGGTATCTTATGCTAAATTATCTCTGTGTCATATGATTTTAGATCTTCATAACTCCATGCAAATACATCAGAAAATTCCTTAAAGAGCTTAATATATTTCAGTTTAATGTGAGTTGGCAAGGTTTTAGAAAGTTTAATCATTTTTGGCTTTTTTTCACTGCCTATGTTACATTCTTCTATTTCAATTTCAACAGGCTCGAATTTTGGTTTTTTGGCAACATCATTGAAATCAAACAATTATTCTAATAGGACCAGTCCTTTTGGCAAGTTTTGAGCGTTAGATTATAGCATTTCTAGTTCTTCTTTTCCTAAATCTGCACTAATTTCGGTGGTATGTTCAAGTTTATTTGATAACAGATTTAAATCAACAATCTCTGGAGAGTTTACTTCTTCATTAAGTATATTTTATTCAATAGAACAGTCATTTTCATACTCTAAATCTGAAATTGATGGCTCAAATTTATTTTTGGACTGTAGGAAGTCTTCTATTTGTCTATCTCCCTCAAACACCTGCCAATTTTTTTCATTGTCTGCGACAACTGTTCTAAATTTGACTTGGGTAGTGCATTTTTTGGTTTCATAAGGAGTTAGAAAAGTTCTAGTGGCAAAGGCTAAACCATTAGCAAGGACATTTTGGTTTCTTGGGACAAAGACAAGTTGGAATTCATCAAATGTTTTCAATAAGTCCATGACATCATTTATATAGGCTCTAAGTCTGGGGTTTTTAGCACTATATTCCCCATTCAGTTGCCTAACAATCAACTCTGAATCCCCATGAAATTTTATCCTTTTGGCCCCTAATTTCTTCAATAAGTGTAGGCCTAAAAGGAGGGCTTCATACTCAGCTATGTTATTTGAACATTGAAAACTTAACCTGTAGGAGTTCCCTTCAGCATGATTTTTTTCAGGGTTGTGTATCCATATGCCTACTCCAACATTATTCTTAGTGCAAGATCCATCAAAATGCATACTCCAAAGAGGACTAGTTTCAGATTTACTAGTTTGACTACTATCCTCTTTATCTTGTGTGCTTTTAAATTTCTTTTGTAAGTCAACACTATGTTGAGATTGGTTTGATCCCTCATGTTCTTCATTATGTTGAGGGTTTTTCTCTTGACCTTCAAGGTTGAAAACCAATGGATGATTGTTCTGTGGCTCTAGACCTGTGACTAGTTTGTTGTGGTTTTCTATCTGCCACTATGTTACAGTGAGAAGTGGCCACTAAGTCAGTTAAATTTTCCTGCTCATTAAATGTTTCATGATTGAAGGGAATAAATGAGTCAAGGCTTGTATGCACAGAATAAAGAGGAGAGTTTTTTGGTCTCTCTTGGCTACTAACCATGTATTGCATGTGATATTCCCTATAAATTCTTCTGGTTTGATTAAAAACAGGGATGGTAGGATATGTCATATCCATTTGCATTTGTTCCTTATAACTTAGCTCCCCATGATCTTGATAACATCATAACATACTTGGGGGGTACATCAGCCACTACAATATCCATTAATAAACACTTAGCTGGAATTTGTGCTAAGTTTACACAAAGGTCTTTGATCAAACCTAAACATTTCACTCTACTGGAGTAAAAGGATTATAGATCTTTGTATGGTCTGGTGATTTCAAGGCCTAGACTCTCCATTACTGCTTTGGGCATTAAGTCATGAGAGGCCCCTAAATCATGCATGGAATTGTGTAAAATTTTGTCATGAATTTTCAAACTAACATAAAAAGGAGGAACTGGTCCTTCTTGGTATCTTCCTTCAATATTAGGATAAAATAAGAGCTTTGGTTGGTCATCATTGAGGTTTACAGTGTCATTATTTTCTGCTATGTTGAAAGCTTTCAAAATTTGTTATCTATATACATCTTGGGTGACTAATTCTGTGAGGGGAACAGAGATTTTAATCTTGGAAATTTCTTATTCTAAACTGAAAGGAATTTGAATTTTTACAATGTTTGTTTCAGCCTTGTTAATCACAATCCTATCAGCAAAATCAGTTAGCTGATTTCTTCTATTTACATTGGTTAAAATTGTTTTAATAGGAGCACTAGCTGAAGTAATAACACTGCTAAGGTTTGCACTCTGTTTTTCATTAATTTGAGTGTCTTTCTCTTTGTTTTGATCCAAATTTACAGCCACTGTTTTATCTTTTTGTTTTGTAATTTTGGGTTTGTTGACAGGGTTGTTTTTCGAAAAAAATTTAGAGGTCTTAGTTTTGGGAGTTTCCTGATTATTTTTACTCCTAAGGTGATATTCTTTTGGAGTCTCTATGATGACATTTTACAGCTCTTGATAATAATGTTCATCCTCCATTCTTCCATCATCATAGGGTGTATATAAACCTTGTTTCCTACTATGAGGAACATCAAAAGTATCAATGTCTACTCCCAGCATGTTTATGTCATCTTCCTCTGTTTGTTAAATTGTCTCTTCAACCTCACTTACATAGTTTTGATGAAAATGAGGAATAATCTCCTGGTCAGAGTCTCTTGGTCTGTTTTAAGGTTGATTTCTCCTGAAATTCTGATTTTGATTTTGAGATTGATTTTTGTTTTGGGGAGTTGATTGGTTTTCTCTAGATTGTGCCCTTTCAAGTATGTTCATATTTTTCATCATCTCTTCCATCATCCTTTCCATTTTTGAGCTAGATGTGGAGGGTGCAGATTCCTCCCTAAATGATACTTTCTTCTCATTCCTCATCCTGGCTCTTTTCTCCGTCAGATTTACTTCCACAGCTATGGCTCCTTTCTGCATATCTTCTAAAGTCAAAGGATCTCTTTCTCTCAGCTGATAGGCCATTTTAGGGTCAAATCCTTCAGAAAATTTGTTTAAATCTGAGCCTTGTGGAGGTTTCAATTCTGGTGGTAGTGCATTATAAACACTATTGAACCTAGTGCAATAATTTTGGACACTTTCCCCATTGTTTCTTTTGAGGTTATTGTAATTTGAAAGTATTTGGAGAGGGTTTTTTCTAACTTCTCACTTGTTTAAGAATAACTGATGAAGGCTTGGAGGTCATTAATACTGTTAGGGGTTAAGCTTTTGAACCATTTTATTGCTTCTCCCCCTAGACTTTGAGCATATAACCTAAGTTTGACAGTTTCATCATCAATATCATTCCTATCAAAATAGTCATTCATATTTTCCACATGTTGTGAAGTAGAAGTAGCACTACTGGCATCATATAATGGTATCTTGGACTAATAGTCTTGTGGAAAATTGACTAAAGGTAAAGGAAGGACTAGGGGAGTATACCATGTTGCCATGATAGGAGATTGCGGAAAAAGTGGGGGGTTTACAAGTGGAGGATGTAGAGAGGGAGGGGGTTGATGAAATGGTGTGGTTTGAATAGTGGATGTGTGGATAACAGAAGTGGATGGACCAGCAAGAGATTTTTGAGCAGATCTAGGATGAGAGAAACCAAAATTATGAAGGAAATGCAAATTAGGTGGAGTAGTTTCTCTGCTACCAGGATGTTCACTTCTATCTAGGGATGAAGGTGAAGGCTCAAAATCTATCTGATCTATATCCTCAAGTGACATAGTTCTGAATGGGTTTCTTAAGTCAACTTATGAATCTTGTAGAGCTGTAAGGTTTTTAGGAACATAATTAGCTCTAACAATTGGTTTGACAATAGTTGGATTTTTAACTTTAGAATATTTTCTAAGAATTATTTCAGGGTTATCAACTATCTCAGGAGGATTTGGGTCAGGATTGCTCCTAGTATGAATTCTTTTTGAAGCCACAGTGTTGTTTCTTAGACCCACTATTTAGAAAAGTTCAACCAAATATGAAAATCTTTGAGAGGCTAATTGATATTTAGCAAGAAAACTTTAATCCTCAAAGTATTCTTAATTGATTTTGAATGATGTTATGATAAAGGGTTTCCCAGTGGAGTCTTTAGTTCTATTTAGGATTGTGGAGTCACCAGGTGGAAATTTTTAGTTTTAGAAGGTAAAATGTTTTATGGTCCACCACCATTAATAGGTTCGAATACCAAAGAACATCAGCAGGCCTACTGATCTTCAATGGAGTCACCAGGTGAAGAGTTTATACTTGATTTCAGGGCTTTGAAAGTTGTTAAACATAAACAATTAAAATCACTCTAGGAAGACACTTGGTTCATTGTTGAAAATGGAATTATCTGAGTGTATAAGTTATCTATTACTTCAGAAAGTCCCTAGTATGGTCACTAGAAATGTTAGGTCTCTGTAATTTAGTAAAGTGACAAGACTAAACGCTGCAGAGACTACATCAAAAACCATTTTGGGATTCTAGGATCTAGCCCTCCTATATCCAGAGAGGGATCTCTCTATAAGTGTAAAGATTAATTTATCTTTTAAGGTTTTAATATGATATTAGGCTAGTTATTAAGAACAAGGGTTTTTTGTTTTGTTTGGTTGGTCAGGTATGATATTTAATTGGATGGAATATCACAAAATGAAAGAGTTAAAAAGAGTTGAAGATGTAAGTATATTGAGAAGTGTTCAGCAGATAGGATTATTATGAAAACAACTTTAAACCATTGGGAGAAGGAGTCACAAAAGGGTTTAATTTTACAACAATTTCAAGAGTGATCCAAGGGGAAAGTCATATATATCAAAATATCCTTTAGATTGAATGATGGGCTAGAACATTAAAAGTGTTAAGAAAGTGGAAAAGTCCAATAATTTCAACAACGATTTATCAACATTCCATACAAAAAAAACCTTTTTAAGCAACTGTTTGAAACCAACCAAAGATAGGGCTAACCATAAACTTCTTTGGACAAGCTTGTATTAAAGCTAACTTATTAGACAACAATCCAGTAATCTCACTAGACTACTTTTAGAAGGGATGAAAATAGATAAGAAAACAGAGTGCAGCTTAAGATCAAGCAAGATGCATTAAAATCAAAGCCTGCTTTAGCATACTCTTAGGGAAACTTTCAAAACAACCTTCGGAGATAAAACTAGAAGACAGGGAAAACCATAAACTTTTCTAGTTTGAACTCTACTTAGCATGTAATGAAAATATCATTCAAGAATTTCCTTTCAAGTTTTGCACATGAAGACATGGCCTAACCAACATTCCTTGATAATGTTTACACTTAACTTAAGTCATTCTTAAATACACAATTGGAGGAAAACATAAAGATAAAGCTTATCAGTTAGAGTAGGGTACTTTTAATGGTAAATCCTAGCTCTATATTTTCTATTATTTATCAGAGAAAAGTGAACAAAATGGCATAGATGAAAGGAAAATAATAACAGTAATAGGTAGTTCACCAATGATATAGACCAGGATCCCAAAAACCAACTTGTATATTGATTTTCAATCCAGTTACATACTTCAAGTCCAACGTTTCATCATAGCAACAACTTCTCTTCTCAGCCTAACTTCTTCATTAACTTAACAGAGCTTCAGAGCTTCATAATTTATTTACATACAACAATGATTCGATACAAAAACTATTACATCAGAAATCCAATAACCAACCACATCTCATCTTCTTCAGAAGTATTTATAGAAGAAAGAGGAGGTGGGATGAAAAATAAAATCTATAGTTCAATTAATAAAAGTTTAAATGCTTCTATGTCTTTGAAAGGCTCAAAAAGAAGAGAGCTCTGATATTTTTCATGTATTAATAGGTTTTCATTAAGTATTTAGCTTCTTGTCAGTTTTTGTTGACTTTAAACTCCTTTAGGTAGGCTGGCAGTAACTCTAGCTGTATTTAGGCAAAATATCACTGACTAGGCAATAACTCCGCCTTCTATTGATTTATGAAAGAAGCAGGTGGCACTTTGGTAGCTAAAGAGGATTCAATCAGCCTCCGATGTGGCAGTGGAGGCCTTTTGGACTGATATATCTCTTTTTTTCTCCTTAAAACACCTTTAATATGCTTTTGGTCTGTGTTTAGGCTTAATTAGGCCTTGATCTTTATCTTTGGGTCTTTAATTCCTTAACACTATCTCTATCTCTTTAAACCTTTAATATTAAAACTATGATCTTCTGGATTTGGCTTAAATTTCCTTTTAACCTTGATTCTTCATTACTGATACACTTTGTTTGGCTTGTTTACACAGGTGGCTTTATGCAGTTGGAGGGTTTCTACTAAAGGTTGATGGTCAGGATGCATCGAAAAACTTGGAATTAAAACCCTGCTGGTCCCCTTTCTGCATAAATAATGGCTCGTGGATCGTCATCCATGGCCTTCATTTCATTTTTAAAATTGTGGAAAAACCCATATAACCTATACAAAACAAACAAAAATTATGAAAATCCTGCGAAAATAGGTGTAGAACTGCTTTGGAGGTTTTGGGTGCGGGGGCGAACAGGAGCCGTTGGATTAGAATAATCAATGGTGGAGATTGCTCGATCAAGTCGTTTGGGAGAAGGTTGGGTGAAAAGTGAATGGGGGCGAGATTAAAACAGGACCGTCCGATCTCAGATATTGACGTCTAGAACTAAAATATGAAAAAGCAACGTTGACGGAGGGAGCGGTATAGCGGAAAAATGGTAGTGGTTTTCACGTTGCGTTTGGGGGGTAAGCGGTATTGTAAAAAAAAAACACGATTCCATACAATGAATGACCCATGGAAAATGAAAACCACCTATTTCGCGCAGAAGTAGCGCACTGGGAAGAGGGGTAAAAAGTTATGCAATATGCAGTTTGAGCCGTTGGATGATGGGTAGCAGATCCAATGGTGTGGGTTGAGCATGATGGATGAAGAGCTGAGGGGTAATAGTGTATGTGGGGTCCATGGTGACGTCAACAAAATTGGCGCGTAGTGGACGGGTGCAATTATAGGGTTGAAGTCCCGATCGTTAGATTTCTTTGATGGATGGTTGGATTTAAAACAAGAAGTAGATATGAAGAAATGAAGGGAAAAGGAACGGGTGGAAAGGAGGATCGATGGGAGCCATCAGATCATGAGTATCGACGGACAAGATCTCTCGATGGAGGAGAAAAAGAATGGCGGTGTTGAAAAACAGAAGTATTGTGGGCCGTTGGATTTGAGAAGATCAACAGTGGAGATTGCATCGCAAAATTGCGCAGGATGTGAATGGTGCGATGGGAGGGGAGAAAGGCGATGATTCGATTGAGCGCGGACCATCTGATCAAAATTGATCGACAATGGAGATTTCATTGGAAGATCACATCGGCAGGAGGAAAGGGAAAAGTGGCAATGCGATTGAGCGCGAACCGTTCGATCTAAGAGAGATCAGTGGTCAAGATTAAACCGAAGGTTTGATGTCGGAGGGCTATGGGTGGAGCGTGATTGAATCTTAGCTGTCGGTTCTTGTGGATTCGACAATTGAGATTAAATCAGGGGATCGGCATTCGAGGAGGGAAAAGAGAGGAGAAAGGGAAAATGTGATTGTCGATTTGCGATGGAGTGAGAGCCGTTGATCTGAAAACTAGATCGACGGGGGAGATTTAACGATGAAGAAAAAGGAGGAATGGTGGGTTTTGGAATGGGAAGAAATATGGGCCGTTAGATCTGGGCGTAGCAGATCAGATCAATGGTGGAGAATTGATCGTGAGATCGCATTGGTGGGAGGCAAATAACCATGAAAAACAAGATGTGTGTTTCGATGATGCGATGAGCGCTTCACGCTCGATCACAACATGGGTCATATGCGAAAAAGGGGCCGAGGCTAACGCCGAAAGGGGATTAAGGCCTTTAAGAACTCACAATTTGGACATAAATTGTTTCTTGAAGGCTAAAAAATATTTAGCCACCATTTGATATGAAAAATTTTCATAGGTGGATAAGAGTGGCTCCACATGGGGATGGCATCTTCTTGAAGGTGTCAAGAACTTCAGACAATTTTCTCTGGAAGCTGATCAGTGCCTTGCACTTTGATAATTTTTTTATCAACTGCTAACAGAAATGATTAGAACTTGTTACATTAGCAAAAAATATTTCCCAAACAACTACCTACTTCCTAGCATTTTTTCTTCAGTAGGTGCATTTGGACTTGCAAACCTTTTCATCAATCATTTTATTCTTTTATTGAAAACATGAAACTAATCTAAATCTACCCTTATTTCTCCATGAACTTAGATTGAACAGTTGAGTTCATAAGTTTCTCTACCTAAACTACAATCTGTCAGGATTGGACTGTCTGGTAGACTTTTATTCTCTATTTTCTATAACAGAAATTTAAAAACAGCCAAGCCAGGATTGAGCAGTGTGACTTGCTGTGATCTATGCCATAAAAACAAACTACACATAGCCTAAAAATTTGCAGAAAATTTTAAAAAAAATGGTGAAGGCTTAAGATCTAAAAATTTAAAAACATCCTTCATTATTTCTTCAACTCTGTTTTGAATTTATTTGAGCTACTTCCTCTTTCTTTCCTGGTTCAAGTTTTGAGC
Source organism: Pinus albicaulis (assembly GCA_034641835.2). NCBI lineage: Eukaryota > Viridiplantae > Streptophyta > Pinopsida > Pinales > Pinaceae > Pinus > Pinus albicaulis. The sequence continues at coordinate 446,839,294 of CM076575.1, read as the reverse complement.
TTTTTAGAACTTGTTCTTCCATCTTTGGCTCAATATTTAAATAGATTAGACTTCAAGAACTTCAAGTACTCACAAATTTGGACATAAATTTTTTCTTGAAGGCTAAAAAATATTTAGCCATCATTTGATATGACAGATTTTTATAGGTGGCTAACAAGGGAAATATCAAGTCGGTCCTTATGGGTCAATTCCTTTAAGTACCATGTCAACTGGACTCCCAACATTTGGAAAGCAATATTTTCCGTCTTATTATCCTCCCTATGCTCGGGGGAAACCTATTGTCACCCAATACGACAATACTAAGTCACATTTTGGTCAAACTAATGTTGGCATGAATGTTTGTCAATGGCAGCCCACTCTGCCTATCCAACCACAAACAGTTGTCCAATCGTATCAACCAATTCAACCTGTTACACCCACTTCAATACCACTTGTTAATACATCTATACCCCTGTTATAGAATCAAAATCTTGTACATCAACCTTATTAGGTGAGTTCTTCAACTCAATATCAAAATCCTTTGGTTAATTTACAACAACCTGTATCAGGGATCATTTATTCATAAGTTGGTCCACCATTTTATGGGATGTCACAAACACAATCTGGTTATACATATCAACCGAATCCAACTTATACTAATTTGGGTTATAACATTGGTGGACAGACCCCTTGGCAACCACAAACGCAAATTCCTCAAACTTCATATCAACAAGTACCGTATCCAAGTTTTGGTCAACAGAACTCTCAAGTGTTTGCTATGCAAAAGAACCCCTATCTGGGTTACCAACAACAAATCCCATATGATGGTGCTCAAAGACCTATTGCCCAAGAAATTCCATCTTATCCTAGCTATGCTCAACCTGACCTTAATAAACAATTGCCTTTTGTTGCAACCTTGGAACTACCAGATTTAAATCGGTTAACCAATTATCCTATCAATTATGCTCCTTGGTGGGCGGTGATACCACATAAATTACCATCCGACATTCCTAAATTCAATGGAAACGGTGGAGAAGACCCATCAACTCATGTTATGACTTATCATTTATGGTGTTCATCAAATTCCCTAAATTATGATTCTGTTCGATTACGTCTTTTCTAGCGAACACTCACAGGTTCGACAGCTAAATGGTACATTGAATTACCTAGAGATTCTTTCGATAATTTCACTGCTTTGGCTACTGTATTTTTGACCCATTTTCAGTTACCGATCAGATAAGAAACTGGAACGAAACTCTTAACCAATTTCAAACAGAGTAATGCTACTCACATTTCAGATCATATTCATGAGTGGCGTTGTTCCCGATCAGCTCCTTGCTGAATGGTTCATCACGTTAGTGTCACATAATCTGGCAGATTGGTAAACCAAATGGTAGGGTAACATCAAACCAAGCTTTGGAGCCCTAGGACCTAGACTTCCTGGACTTAGAGAGGGCTCTCTCTATTATGCAAAGGATGTAAACTTGTTTGCTTCTATATATTTGATTTTAGGGTAGTTGTTAAGTATGTTCTGGTTTGTTTTGGGTTTTTTGAGGGGAACTGATCAAAAGGACAAATAGATATGGAGTTCATCAAATCAACTAGGCTATGGGGTCAGATAAGGTCAAGACTGTCTTAATGATGGAAAAGGTATTACTGCAGGACCGATTTAGTCGAGGTAAATGGATTCTTTGCGTGAAAGTGAAATGAGATGAACATTAAGTTTGTGAAAGACAAAGAGATTTTAATCATAAATAGTTAAACACCAAGCATTCATGATTTAGGTTTGACCATTAATCTCTATGAACGAAACTCAAAACTGATAGATGCAGAAAATAAACAATCCAGTGATACACAGAAGTATAAGACCCTCTAACTTTGGGATAATCACCTTCAGAATTTTGGGAAAAAAAATAAGATAAAAAAACAACTCAATCTATGAAGAGGGAACTCCAAAACATCATATCTTGAGCTATTGGTAACTTTTAAATAAGACTGCAAAGCATGGGCAAAGGGAAAGATCGAAACAAGACCTCTTTGACTTAACTAAAACAACCAATAATTCAGAGAGAGATTTCAGAAATGGAGTTTTGATTAGCTATGAGTAAGTAGGGCATGTCGTGAATCATTCTAGAAAACATACATAATACCCATTAATGAAACTGATAACAAGTTCTTAGGGAACCAAAGAGCAATTAAGAATTCTTTGAAATAACCAAGAAAGATGAAGAAAATTTAAGTCATGATGAATCAGGAAGTTTGAGGTGCCTCCATGGGCATATCTCAAACTTATTCTTTACTGAACTACAACAAGAAATAAGTATGAAAACATATATTAGAAACTAAGAAAAAATAACAAATAAGAAACACAATACCATTCACCAAGCCATGGAATCCTACACACAATCCTCCTCCACCATCAAGCCAAGCAAGAGATCATCCACTTCATAAAACAAGTATTTCGTCAAAGCTCATAGTGCTATGTATTGCTCTCTATAACACAAGTTCTCCCTCTGGTTACAATAAGTCCTCTTGGATTATATAAGCCAAAGAGGAGGAAACCCACCTAGAGCAACTAGAAGGCCATTGGCTAAAAACAAATATCTAAAACTGTCCTTGAGGCCTTAAAAGGTCCAAGGCACAAAATATCCTCTAAAAATATATTTTTGGACTAAAATAGAAAAAATAAATCACTTTTTAGGCCTAACACATGAAATGAACTTGCCCAACGCACATTTGGCCAGTCATACTCAGAAAACTAGTTTTTAGCAAAATCCTACGAGAGCGTAGCAGCAGAAACAAAAGTATGTATTACATAGGACTTTGGAGGGACTTCCCGATGTCTAAAAGAGGCCCGTAATGGCTCGTTGGAAAGCCCTCGATGTCTAATTTTTGGAACTACTTGATTTTTTCAAAACTGATGTAGGAGAGTCAGCCAAAAAGTGAAAGGAGTGAAAAAATCCAGGAGTGTAGCGAATGCTGATATGTGAGGCAGAAAGGTAAAAATTGACTGTTTTTTTCCCTTTTGAGGTATCAAAACATCTTCTTTTGATTTGAAAATTTCTGAGTACATTCCCTCCAATTTAATGCATTCAAAAATATAACATTCATCAGTTGAGGATGATCCAAACAAAAACGTCAGCGCCCATGAATTTGTGCAATTAGGCCCAAAAATCACAAAAAACAAGATCATGTCAAAAAATGCTCAATTTTGGTGTGCAAACCCCGTAAGGGTTTCTAGAAACATGCATGGAAGCTTGAGCTAGGATATCAAGCCGAGATTGGCCTTTTCCTCTTTTTCCGCTAGGCGCCTCCTTTGGGCAGTTTTGAGCTTGGCTTGGGCAATTTTGAGCTTCTTTCGGGAAAATTGATTTAGTTTCTTATAATGCCCAGTCATCCTCCTCTATAGGTCCAAATCCTTGTTGGCCTCGTACAATTTAGTCTCCAAATTTTTATTTTCTCTCTCAAGCCAAGACTCCTTGTCATTTTCTATCTCTTGAGCAAGTAGGTGTGTAAGAGGGTACTGCTGTGCAAGGGTTGATTCCTCTTCACTTTGCTTTTCCAATACTTTCCTAACACCCATGGTCCTAGGCCTTTTCCTTGTTGTTTCTTCATCCTCATAATCATCATTAAACTTGCCCATGTATTCATCAAGTTTTACCTGAGCCTTTTGAGCTTCCCTCTTATATTTAAGTGCTCGGGCTTCATAGATGGCCATTTGCCCGCTCATCTGTTTATTTTGAATTTGTAGAAAGTGTATGAGGTCTTTTGACCTTTCAAGGTCAATCACTAAATCCTTAATTTGAGCTTCCTTGTTTTTCAAAAGTGACCTAAGGATTCTGTCTTCATCATCCTTAGCATCACTATCCAATTGTATGATGTCAAATTCTTTTTCATGCTCATGGCTACTCTACTACTGTTCAACTCTTTCTTTGCCTTTGCTTTGGATAGTCTTCTTTGCTCTTCTTCTCTTTGGCAATTCAACAATACTTTGCTTAGGCAGTTTGCCTCTACTCCTTAGCGCCCTAGTGACATTACTAGTCACCGCTTAAGTAGTTTTCTTCTTTGCAGATTTGGTGATTTTAGTCTTTTTCATATTTGAGGAAAGAATCATGGCCCCTTGCCTAGGAGAGGCAGTAAGAACATGTCCTTGAGGGCTATGTTGAGGAGAAGAGAGAGGAAGCTTCAGCATTTGTTTAGCTTGATCTTTCATACTACTACCTCCTTCATCACCTGCTTTTCTACTTTTTTCACTGTTTTCATGTTCTTCTTTAGGGCTATCATCATCTTGCTCCCTGTTTTGGACCTCTTTTTGACTTTCTCTTTTATTAGTTTGAACCATTTTTCTCCAATATAGGGTATCTTAGTTGCCTTTTACACTACTTTAGGAGTAAGCACAAAGTCTAGACCTGCAATGTGAACCTTCTCTCCATCTAATATCAGGGAAAATAGCTCAGTTAGGAGAGGGTAGCTAGTGACCTCTTGGATTTTGTTGCAAAAGTAAAGGCAACCCACTTCTTGAAAGTAGGACAAGATTGAAGAGGATGCAGTGATCTCCCGAATGGTAGTGGGTTCAAACCTATTATGGTGGCCCCCCTTCTTAACCCCTTTCTTCTTTGGAGGCATCTTGGTTTTAGTTTTCTTCACCCACTCAACACATAGGTTTTCAAAACTAAAATAGGCCTCTTCTTTTAAAACTGTTTTCTCTTTTCCTTGAAATTTGATTTCAAAATATTTTTTAAGACCAAAATATTGAGGTATAAGGAAATGATGAATACCTTTGAAAATCTCCTGCATATTGAAAAACCAGTTTCTGTGCCCGAAATCTAAATTATGGCAATTTTGAGGCCTCTTAAGAGGTGCTACGCTCCTGTGCACAGGCGCGTAGCACCTGCACATTGCTGTGGGAGCCCGGGCGCCTTATGAATGCCAGGCCAGGCAGGGAGTGTTATGGGCCATGCAACCAGAGTGAAAGAGGTGCCAAAGCTATGCAAAGGAGGGAAAATATTGTGGTGAATAGGGGTAACAAACTTGTGTAGAGGCCAGTGGAAAAATTATGCAAGTATCTGGGCAGACTAGGGCAGAGGGCTACATGTAGTGCATCGGGCGCCAGGCAGAAAAGTCTGCACGCTGTCAGAGAGCCCAGGTGCATCGCTCCACCCTACAGGTGTGTCATGCTGTGTGAAAAATCCTTCGGAGGCTGACTACAAGCACGTCGTGACCATGATTTTTTTCACGATGGTTGCTCAGGGTTTGAAAAAGAGATTCTTCTTTGCCAGTTTGAAAATAGAATGAAAAAAAAACTCGTTGAGGCTTTATAAGTTTTTTTGTTTTTTTTGGAGTGTTTGAATCATGAATTTTCCCCCCTTTAAAATACTTCTCACCTTTTTCCTTAGTATTTTTGAAAACAAAGATTACATCATTTTTCACTTTCTGTTTTGGAGCGCCCTGTTTCTCCTTTGAAGATTGTCTTTTTCATCACCTGTTTTGGGCTCTCTGAGATTGTGCCTTTACCTTCTGCTTATGACTGAAGGGGGTAATGCATCCAAAACTACCTAAACCCTTAAATAACATGTGTTTATCATTCAATTCTTTAGCCCCTTTTAAAAAGATTTAAACCTGTTTTTTGTTTCTCAATGGAAGGTTTCAAACCTGTAAACAAAGTATTACCTTCTACTTATGATTGAAGGAGGCTGCTTCTACATCAAATTTTGGGCCTTCTGAGACTGTGTCTTTGTTTTCTGGGTAATGATTTAAGGAGGTAATCCAAACACAGTGTCTGTTTATGCCCTTTGCTACCCTTTGAAGGAGGTATGTCACAAAAAATTTTCTTACCCTTTGTTTATCATTAAAAACTTTCTCAAACAAGATATTAAACCTGGTGATTGCCCTCTGCTCATATTTTGGAGGAGGCAATGCAAAATTCACCTACCTAGGTTCTTCAAATCCAATGTGTAGGCCCTCTACTTATGATTGAAGGAGGCTTTTTCATACGAATTGTGTTTTGACCCTCTGCTAATGCTTTTGAGGAAACTTGAAAACTTGTGTTTTTTGCCATATGCCTGCGTATCAAGGAGGCACTGTAAACAAAAAAGTTTTCTTTCATCTCTGCTACATCATTCGAAGATTTGTCTTTTGAGCCAGTTGTCTGTGGGCCCTCTTCTTGTCATGAAGGAGGCAATTTTGAAAAACTGCATGGGCACTTATTTGACCTCTGTTAACCAACTGAATAATGTTTATGAACAAACTATTTGTGGGCTCTTTAGACGAACTGTGTTTATCGTTAGAAAGAGACCCTGTGCTTGTCATTCGAAGGAGGATTCTTTAGAATTGTGAGGGGTGCCATTTCTTCTCTGGAAGGAGCCCTTCAATTTGACAGTGTTAACCCTTGAAGGAGGCTATCTATTCAAAATCTAGGCCCTATGAGTCTGTGCCTTTACCCTCTGCTTATGATTGAAGGAGGTTCTTTAAAACACAATCTGTATTACCTCTGTAGGATTTCCTTTGAACAATCGGAAACCCCGGTATGCATACTTGAAAGAGTCTATTTCAGACAAATTTTTATGAGTGATTTAGTTGTTTTAGTTTTACCCCTTGAAAGAAGTTATTACAACAACATATAACCTTTGTTTGGGTCCTCTGAGACTATGCCATTTGCCCTCTACTTATCTTTTTGAAGGAGGCTTCCAAAACACAATATTTGTGACCCTTTAGACCACTATGAGGCCCCTTTTTATCCTTGGGAGGAGGCACTTTGAAAAAAAATTGTCTGAGGCCCTCTACTTATCATGAAGGAGGCCTTAAAAACACAATATGTATTATCTTTGCACCATTTTCCTATAAAACATGTTTTTATAGAATTTTACTATGAAATCTATAGGTAGGTAATATTTTTGCAAATGATAAATGTTTGCTACCTGTCTTTGGACTAATATTTATTTGTAGTAGTTGTAGATCCTTCGTTGCTGTAGTGCTTTTGATGCTTTTAGAGGCTAAGCTAAATAAGGATAAAGGGCAGTTTTTCCTTTTACACCTTTCATGCTGATGCCTGGTCTACTAGAGGCTCTCTTTTGCCAAAGACTGCCACTCTTAGCTTCATGAGACTATTTTTAAGAGGTGGCCGACATGTTTAGAATAAATGAAAAAATGCCATTTTGAGTTGTTGGATGCAGACATTTCCCAAGCTTTGTATCTTTTGCCATGATGGGGGACTTTTGACCTTTTTGGTGTTTTGACTTTGCAGGGAGGAATCTTGAAGGTCTTTTTTTCTTTAAACTTTGTATTCTCCGTGATTTCAACAGTGAAATGCTATAGCTTGAATTTTTATCCTGAAGTGTTCTCTTGCTCATACTGATTAGAGCCATTCATACTAGCACCCCCGCAGGGATGCATTGTTAAGATAGCTTTGATCATTGGAGTTTCTTCTTGTAGTGTCATGATGATAATACCTGAAATTTTAGTTGATCTTCTTTCTTTAGACATAAGACGTAAAAAACTCTGTTTTTTTTTTCTTCTGAATTTAACATTATAAGCTCTACTGAAAAAAATACAGCTACCATTCTGATGGTGTATGACCGAAGTATAAACTATGAATTGTTTCTATCAGATAATAAGAAATGATGGTTGACTGGTGCTGAAAACAGGGTATTTGACTAGAGATAGTTTTTGTCAAGGTATTTGCCTTAAACACCACCACCTAGACCTATAGAATTTGTCATAGTTTCTGAAGAGTTTCTTAGGCATATTCAATAGGTTATCATATGACAAAATGATCAGTGAAAGAGGGGTAGACACTTTGTCAAATGTTGGACAGTGGGTTGTATGAAAAACAAGGGATTTTGATAGTAGAGAAACAAAACTTATGACAGCTATAGACATGGAGGCTTTTCTAAATTGTGATAGGAGTGGAAAACTAAAGAACATTTATATCATAGGTTGAAAGAGAAGGGTGGGAAGACAAAAATTGTTTGGGGTGTTTTCTAGATGAAAAATTTTCAGATTGAGATTAGCTTCTAGAAAACTTAGTCAAGGAATCTAGTAATCAAAACATGCATAAAATATTGATCACTAACAGTGGCTCCATTTAGGGACGGAAACTCCTTTTCAGGAGGTGTCTAGAATTGTATATCTCAGGCTTACGAAGACGTGTGCCTCATCCATTGGCGCAAAATTTCTCTTCTTTTTGATGCTATTCCTGGAAATAATGCTTTTCTGAAAAATTTACAGCATGATTAGCATCAACATCATCTTTACCTACCCAGCTATATTTCCTAGCATTTTTTCTTCTCTAGGTGTGTTTGGACTAGCAACCCTTTGACATGATATTTTTGAAAAAGAAAACTATCTAATTCTACACTCTTATCCTCCGGTAGTTCAGATTAAACTGATGAACTCCTTTGACTCTCTACCTATACTAGATCAACTATCAAGATTAATCTTTTGGACAGGATTTCATTTGCTAGACTATAACATGAAATTGAAAAAATGATCGAATCAGGATTAGACAGTCTGATTTTTCATGTGTTTGTGGCATAAAGACAAGCTGGACACAAATGCTATTTTTGTACAAAATGAGATTTAGAAAAATCAGGGCTAGGAAACATAGTTTTCTTTTCATCCCTATTTTTCTCTTTGGTTCTGTTTTGAGCGTGTGGAACCAGCATTTTTGTTTCTTAATCTACTTTATTTGATAAGTCAAGCTGTCATATTTCGACTATCATTATTTTTCACTAACTTATCAGCAATAAATTTAAAACATGCTCAGTTATGATTAGGCTATATAACTGAACAATACATCTTTTGAGCACTAGTAGTGGCATCTAGACTTGTGCACTTTCAGGATGACTATTTTTTGGGTATGGGGTTGTATCATTTCTTTAGAAACTGCCCTCTTTTTCTACTTTTCCTGTTGTGTTTGTGTTTTCTATTTTTCTCAAAACAAACTGAAAGAAAGATGCTCATGGGGCTGAGCTTATTTTTCACACCTATCTATCTATCCTAATCTAACCTATACATAATATACATTTATTTAGTGAAATCTCTTTTCCAACAAAGCCAATCAAGAAGATGATTCCATGAGGGATTTTGTTTCAGCTTTTTGAGAGTGTTAAAGAAATAAAAAGGCCACTTCACCCTCAATTGTTTTGGGACAGTAGTGCTTAAGTTTTTTCTCACACTTTGCAACAAATTGTTCATGGTAGAACACACTCCTCCTTTACATTTATCAAGGAAAACAACAAATTGATTTTGGAATGATACCTGATCTTGAGGAATTGAGACATAAGCTTCATCCAGGACTACTCCTTCTTCCACTTGGCTATGCTTGAGGCTCTTTTGGGAAATAAACTCCTCCTCTTCCTCATGATCACCTGAACTGTTAGAATCATCATATATTTTAGTGTAGTCCTCCTTTCAAGCTGATGTGCTCTTATTGAGTGGGCTGGAATCTGTGTGAAGGTCATAATGTTGATGAGCATGGAAACTCTTTGGCAGTAAATCCTCTTGAGAAGGTGGTGCAACAACTATCATGTGATTATCAACTTCTATGCCTTCATCTGCAATTTGTAATCCAAAGGAACTTGGTGACTGCTTATCTGGAGCTAAGGAGGATTACATGTCCAAAATTATTTCCTCAACCATTTCAGGAAAAGGCTTCTCATTGACAACTTGCTCAAGAATTTCATCATCCTCCTCAACCTCATCATCAAAGCTGAAATACTGGTGATTTCCAATTATGTGAAAGTTATTTCTGATGGACTGAAGTGAAGTTGAGAAAAGAGTAAGAGACTCTTCACTTACTTCTAAACTCTCAAGTCTTTCTTCATCAGTGTCATAGATGACCTATCTTAGCTGATTACTACTTTCAATCTGATGATAGTGAACTTCATCCCACAAATCAACTGTTGATGGCTTTGCAAGGTTAGCTTCTGCTTGAATATCATAATCATCAATATATTGATCAAACCTTGGAGAATCATTAATATAAGTAATGTCACCAGCCATACATATTGGACTATCATATTGTTTTTCTTCGAATTGATTTACAAATCTATTTTTTGACTTATGGTATGCAAGATTAGCAGGAGAATGATAAAAAAAAAAAATTTCATATGAAGTTTTAGAGGCTGTTTGCATGTTTATGAGCTGATCTATATCCTCTTCAGTTAAAAAGGGAGGCATTTTTATCTCTCTTTGGATATAACTATAATAATCCTCTTTCTCTTGGGAAAGATGATTTAGAGGATAAATGTCTTTTTGGGCCTTACCTAAGAGATATGATGAATCATCACTTGTGCCTTTAGAGAGATCATGTGGGTTCTCTTTCATTTCTTGATTGGTTTCATAGTCAACCAACTCTTCTTGATGTTTGAGAAAATAATAATGGGATTCATGAGTTGCCTCTGATTGATTCTCAAGAGGCCAATTTGCTTGTATAATCTGAAATGACTTAAAGCACAAAGGTAGAGATCCTAAAGGTTTTGTTTTTTATTCCATTTCAAATTTGATTTCATTCTCAACCAACTCTTCTTGATGTTCGGGAAAATAATCATGGGATTCATGAGTTGCCTCTGATAGATTCTTAGGAGGCCAATTTTCTTGTATAATCTGAAATGACTCAAAACACAAAGGTAGAGATCCTAAAGGTTTTGATTTTTCTTCCATTTCAGATTTGATTTCATCCTCAACCTACTCTTATTGATGTTCGGGACAACAAGCATGGGATTCATGAGTTGCCTCTGATAGATTCTCAAGAGGCCAATTTTCTCGTATAATCTGAAATGACTCAAAGCACAAACGTAGAGATCCTAAAGATTTTTTTTTTTCTTCCATTTCAGATTTAATTTCATTCTCAACCAACTCTTCTTGATTTATGTGAGAGTTAACTTGAGCATGGGTTTCATGAATAGCTGCTAAGAGATCTTCAGGATGAAAATTTCCTTTTAAAATCTGGAATGAATTAAAGCATAAGGGTAGAGATCCTAAAGGTTTTGTTTCTTCTTCCATTTCAGATTCTGTGATTTCAAGATGGTTGATTGATTCTTTAGAGCACTCCTCTATGTTTTTATTTGCAACTTGCTCATTAGGCACATTTTGTTTGTTACTCTTGTCTTGTAATGGTTTAGTATGTTCTTCCTGAGGAAAAAAGTGTAGGTTGTTTGAATAAGAAGCATTAACCTTATCTTTGTGTTTTTCTCTTTTCCTGTCAAGCAGATGCATCAGTTTTCTGAATGTATCTATCAACCTTTCCAAATTTTCCTCTATGTTCACACTTGGATCCATATTTGTTTACCAGAAAGGGTTACTGTGTCCTTTCAACCATTTTAGAGTTCTCTACTAGTGGAGTCTTTTGGTATATTGAGGGTTGTGGAGTCACCAGGTGGAAGATTTGAACTTTGCTATCAACCATCAGCATGATTGGGATTTCTTAATGCATTCCCAAGAGATTTTATAAGGACTAGTGGAGTGATAGGCCTATTAGAGGCTAGTGGAGTCACCAGGTGGATGTTTTTAGTTGTTTTTAGAGATAGGTATTTATGGTCCACCACAAATAATTGATAAAAATCCAATCTAGGGATGTTTTGGGGTTTTCTGAGTTTCTATATGTAGCCCTAAGCTTTTTAAGAGTGTCTTATAGCAGAATCATCATTTTGCTAAGATGGTGAAAGAGCTAGTTTCTACTCTTCAGACAACACTTAAGTTTTCTAAGTTTGACTGAGACTTTGAGAGTTCCTAAGGGATACCTAGGATGTTTTGACTCAATTTAATGTTCCCAATTTTATCCTCAAGCTAAAATGGAACATTATAGTTTCATATTTTATTTTTTCTTAATAAAATGGGTAAGGAGACACCTTAGCCCCCTTTTAATGAAGAAATAACACTCCTTGTGTGAAAGGAGGACAAATAAGCAGCTGAAATAAACACCTAAGGGTGTGAATGGAACCCAAATTACTTGATTTAGTCACCTTTGACTTGTTAGGAAAAATAATGAGAGGGGGGGGGGGTGAATCGGTATTTAGATCTTACTGAAAACTTTTTCTCAGAGATCTTATTATTTAATTCTTTACTTAGATTATTGCATCATTCGTTTGTCAGAAGTTTAGTAAGCAGTAAGCATGTGCAGTAATAACATAATTAGCCATCACACATAAGCAACACACATGAACACCAGTATTTAAGGTGGAAACCCAATTTGGGAGAAAACCACCACTGCTGTTGTCTCTGTCTTCAATATTTATTATAAAGAAAACTTCTTACAATTTTTGTGCTAGCGCGGACTTATACCAGCACGCAGGCACCCACCTACAGAAGGCTACAACCTTCTCTCGTTCTCTAGTTACTACTAGAAGGCAACTCCAACTCCCTGATTTTAACACCAGCTTATACTGGCAGAAAGATTCCACTTCAATCCTTAGATCCACCACATTTCTTCAATTTCTTCATCGAACTTGTGTTAGGTCTTCATTATTTCTTTGCATATCTTCCTAGAGATTCATAATTTTCTCGATCTAGAGGTCTTGAACCTTCATTAAATCCATAGGTGCATCATAGATTCAGCTTTATCAGAAAATAGAGTTCAATCATGCAGATATCTCTTAAAGATATTTATTCATTAACAACCCTTATGCATGCACACCTTGTACTATAATCATCTTCTCCTTATATAGTTTTTGCCTTTATTAAATCCATGAGTCAAAACCACCAAACCACTGATGGTATTCCTGGACGGGATCAATTAGATAATCTAGCGGGGTCTACCCAAGCCCCAAACACTTTCTTATTGTTCTATTTTCTTGATTTTGCAATTAGATAATTAATCTAAGGCTTTTTAATATCTCAATCTGAGATTGAGATATTAATCCAAAATTTCTCCTTTAGTAATGACCTTCATATGTCAACCCTCAGGTTTATTCGTTCCACCAATTTTGGAATAACATACAAAATGATGGCCCAATCGCTTTTCGTCATAAATTATATTTAATTTAAACAAACCTTGGTTAAACCCGAAAACATTGATTTGAAATGTCCCAATCAATAAAATTTAAATTGGGCCCACATATATATATATATATATATATATATATAACCAACGACCCAATCACATACTCGCACCGTACCGGTTATCCTTCGCGCACCTTCCTCATACGGACACCGTCCGATGGCTTCCTTCCAGATCGACGATGCATAACAATATCGCGCGAAATCCTTGGTTGGACATTAACGAGCGATGGCGCGTAGTGGAGGCGGTTTTCAAAATTCGCTCGGGGACACGCGTCAGTCGATCTATGGAATCGCTCCCCCCTCCTCAATTACCGCTTTCGCTGCAAAGGTGGTGCGATAAAAACCACTTCCAGCCTTAAACCACGTTCACTGTTCATTCGCAAGTTTTCGCCCCTCTACTCCAGATTCTGTCAGCGTACTTTCACCAATTCGTTTCTCCGTGTTATCAGTTCATATAACCACAATTACGGTTATACAGTTCCGATGAAATCCTTTCGGACTGTTTGTAATTCCGAAGAGTTGTTCCAATGAAAGTTCGACAGCCTATATTCACATAATTCAGTCACCGAGTTCCGAGTTGGTTGCAAGAATTCACAATTCCTTCATCAAGAACACGTTCATATATTACACTCGCTAAATTCAATAAAGGCATAGACAATTCTGAGTTCAATCCCCAACATTGATCCCAATTTACCTTCAGTCTTATATTCAACGAATATATATAACTCCACTGTCTACCAGTTTGGGATACACAGTCGACCATATTAGCATCGGTTCCTCGAACTATATACAGAGCACCATTAATCCCCTCATAGGGTTTCTTACTTATCACGAATTTCAATTATCCTCCATCAGGATGCATACATATGTTCACACATGAATTAATTCCACAGGGAATCAAATATCCTTCCTACTGAATTCAATTTTCTCCTTGACTGATACTGCTCTCTGTAGATGCACTCTTTCTCTATTCTTCTCTTTCTGACCTTTTTTGTTTGCTATATTTCTTTTCTCTGTTCCTAGTTACTATTTCAGATGCCAATTCCTTTGCCATCAATGACAACATTTCCAAAAATCTCCCTTTTTGGCATTAATGGCAATACTCTTCCTCTGTTTGTCTTATAGAAGCCCCCTCTTTTTTTTGCTTTTCCTCCCCCTTTGACATCAATGGCAAAGGGTTGATCAAGATCCTCTATACCGACAATACCATGCTCCCCCTGAGATTATGTTGCATCTTAAAACATAATATTCAAGGAAATAACAAAAAAATGACTCAAGATGAGATCAGACTACAATAAATCATTAGAATGCCAACAATGCATCCTTGCCACATGACCAATGCTCCCCCTTAGCTTGTGCATCCTGAACACTTTCAACAGGAGCGTATCCAATTTAGTCTTCTAAATTTAAGTAGATCTGATCTTCTGCATGGCAGAGATTACTGCCAGCTTCTGTCTGATATATTCGAATGCTTCCCTAGGTAAAGGTTTGGTAAATATATCAGCAACTTGTTCTTTGGAGGGAACATACTCCAATTTCACCTTTTGTTCAAGCACTTGTTCTCGTAAGAAATGATACTTGATGGGAATGTGCTTGGTCTTGGAATGCATAAGAGGATTCTTTGAAATACTGATGGAACTTGTATTATCACACATAATGGAGATAGGAGGTGAACATTTGATTTGAATGTCTTATAAAGTCTGCATCATCCAAAGAATTTGAATGCAACATGATGCAGCAGCCACATATTTTGCTTCTGCTATAGATAAGGCAATAGAGCTTTGATTCTTACTGAACCAAGATACTAACCAGGGCCCCATATAGAATGCACCACCACTAGTTCTTTTCTGATCATCAACATTTCCAGCCCAATCTGCATCAGTGTAAGCATGAAGAGTAAGATCAGCATTCTTTGGATACCATAGTCCAAAGTCTTGAGTTCCTTGTAGATATTTGAATATTATTTTCATAGCCTGAAGGTGAGACTCTTTTGGATTAGCTTGGAATCGTCCAACAATCCCAACTACATGCATAATGTCTGGTCTTGTCCCAGTGAGATAAAGTAGACTTCCTATCATAGATCTGTATTCTGGTTGATTCACCGTGGGGGAATCATCATTAGAACTGAGATTACATCCGGTTATCATTGGTGTACTTACAGGTTTGCAATCTTCCATGCCATACTTCTTCAAGATTTGCTTAAGATATTTTTCATGTGATAAGAATATGCCATATGTTTCTTGTTGCACTTGCAAGCCAAGAAAGAATGTTAGTTCCCCAAGTAAAGACATTTCAAATTCTTGCTGCATATCAGAAGAAAATTTCTGACTCATAGACTCTTCATTACTTCCAAAAATGATATCATCAACATATAAAACCACAATCAATAGTTTATATTTTTCAGTTTTTGTGTATAAGTTGAAATCAGTAGATCCCTTTGAAAATCCTTGTTGATGAAGATATTTGTCAAGACAATAGTACCATGCCCTTGGAGCTTGTTTGAGACCATATAGAGCCTTTTTAAGTCTACAAACAAGTTTTTCATCATTTCCAAAAATGAATCCTTCTGGTTGTTCTATATAAACTTCTTCTTCTAGATCACCATTGAGAAAAGTAGATTTAACATCCATTTGATAAACTTTGATTTGTTGAAAGCTTGAAAAAGCAAGAAACATTCTTATGGCTTCAAGTCTGGCTACAGGAGCAAAAGTTTCTTCAAAGTCTATACCTTCTTGTTGAGCATACCCCTTGCAAACAAGTCTAGCTTTATTTCTTATAACATCCCCATTCTCATTTAACTTGTTTTTGAATATCCATTTAGTTCCAATGACATTTTTGTCATGAGGTCTTAGTACTAATTCCCAAGTGTGATTCTTTTCAATTTGATCAAGCTCTTCATTCATGGCTTGAATCCAACATTCATCTTTGCTAGCTTGATTGACATTGTGTGGTTCAATAGTGGATAGAAATGCCAGATAGCTAGAATATCCCACAAGAGTCCTTCTTGTTTGTACACCTGATCCCTTTTCTCCCAAAATTTGAGATTCTGGATGATTCTTTTGAACATATCTGGATGGAGCTTTTTCAGATAAATCATCTTCGGGTTCTTCATTGGGTTCACTATCTATATCATTCCTATTTGATGTAGATGGATATATGTCATCATCGTCTTCATCTGTTGTTTGTTTTTCTTATTTTGTAGCTGCAGGAGACTCATCAATAATAACATCAATGCATTCAACAATCTTCCAAAGTCTTTTATTGTAACATTTATATGCCTTACTCCTAGAGGAGTAACCAAGAAATATTCCTTCATCTGCTCTAGGTTCAAACTTGCCAAGTTTTTCATCATTATTTTTGATAAAGCATTTGCTCCCAAAGACTCTAAAGTGCTTCACGGTGGGAGGATTACCATACCATAGTTCATATTTAGTTTTATCACTATTCACACGAACATGTGCCTTGTTAATAATATTTACCGCTGAATGTGCTGCTTCTCGCCAAAATGTGTCAGGTGTTCCAGAATCATCAAGCATAGATCTAGCCATTTTTTGAACTGTTCTATTCATTCTTTCTGCTACACCATTTTGTTGTGGAGTGCCAGCGACATAAAACTGTCTTTTTATGCCATGTTGTTCACAACATTCAAGGAATTCATCTGATGTATATTCTCCTCCTCGATCAGATCTAAGACACTTGATTTTTAGATCTAATTCATTTTCAACCAGTGCTTTGAAGATCTGAAATTTCTCAAATGCTTCATCTTTTTGTTTAATCAACCCAATCCAACGCATTCTAGAGAAATCATCAATAAATAAGATATAGTATTGTTCACCACGTGGTGAATTTTTCTTCACAGGTCCACATATGTCAGTATGAATGAGTTCAAGAGGCTTACTTGATGAACCTTCCTTGGCATTAAATTGCACTCTGGTTTGCTTACCGAATTGGCAAGATTTGCATATGATACTTTTAGGTGGTGTAATATTGGGAAGATCATGAACATCTTTAAGTATGCTTGATTTGTTGATTTGAGAGAAGCTCAGATGCCCCAACCTTCTATGCCATAGCCAGTTTTCTGAATATTTACTCATGTAACATTGTTCTTTGCAGTTCTTTAATACATATAGATTGCTTGGAGTTCTGTTTCCTTTTATAATTTTTTTACCTGTATCAAGATCATGTACCACACATTCTTTTGAACTAAAGACAACTTCAGTTCCTTGATCACACATTTGACTTACACTTAACAGGTTATGCTTTAATCCATCCACATACATGACATTATTAGCTTTCACCTTTTCTTTTAGAAATATAGATCCTTTTCCCTTAATGACAGTAGGAGTGTCATTTCCAAATGTAACATTCTTTTCTTTTTCTAGAGCACTATATGCAAGAAGTTTGTTTTTGTCACCTGTCATGTGTTTTGAGCATCCACTATCAATGTACCATTGATTTTCTTCTCCTTCTGCAAATAAAGCTATGCCACAATTTTCAACCTATAATTCCTTCTTTTTCCATACTTTGGAGCTTGAAGGAAGATGCTCTTTTGGCTGGACTTTGCTCCTGCATTCAGATTCTTCATGGCCAAAGTTATTGCAATAAGCACATTCAACTTCATTTTGAAGAGGAGAAAAGTTGTTATATGTATTATTCTTTGTTCCAATATCAATTCTTTTCTTTCTTGCTTCTCTTGTCATGATGGTTTTATATGCGACACATTGAACAGCTTTATGACCAAAATTGTGACATGAGAAACATTGTCCATTGAAGAAGAAATTTCTGCGATCATGAAATATTCTACTTGAATTTACCTATTGATTGGTGTTTCTTTGAAAGGTACTCCTGTTAGTGTTCTTTGAATTGAGATGGTCATGCCTTATCTGTAGAGATTCTTTACTCTCTTGCTGAGGGGCAGAATGTTGTGTATTGGCTGTAGCTGCTTTTAGATAATTTGGTGCTGAAGCCTGAGAAGATTCTCCGATATATCCAAGACCTATCTTTAGAAGAGGAGAACGTTGTACCTTGATAATCTCATCCAAGGTTTCAGATCCTTTAGCAAATCTAAGATTCAAAATCTTTACTTTCTCAATTTCCTTTCTTAGACTTACTATTTCACATTCTAATTTCTCATTATGTTTCTCCTTTTCTTGAAGCTGGTTCTTCAGAGTTTCTATGGATATTTTACTTTCTTCTAAGCATATTTTGAGTTGATTGATTTCATCAAGAAAATCATTGTCCTCTAAAGCATCCATAAAAGTATCCTTTTCTTCTCTAGACTCTTTTTCAAATGCCATGAGAAGTCTAAGATCTTGTTCACATTCTTCCTCACTGTCTAATAACCCATCACTATCTTCATGAGTATAGTAACTTTTTCTAGTGCTAAACCGATTCTTATTCCTTCTTGCTACTTCCTTTCCTTTTTCATGTGTTTCTTTGTGAGGACACTTAGCAGCATAATGACTAACTCTTCCACAAGCAAAACATTTGAAAGGAAGCTTACCTCTGAACCATCCTATACTAAGTTGGAGTTTCTTTACAAAATTTACCTCATCTTCTTCTGAGATATACCCTGATCCTTCTGTCTCTTGTACTTCTTTCCCTTTTTTAGAAGCTCTAAAGACAGCTTCTTTGACTTCATATGGTCCTCCTCTTCTCATTTCATATGCAGTTAGTATGCCATGAAGTTGCACCACAGTAAGATTTTGAAGATCCTGCTTTTCTTCAAGAGCAGAAACTTTTGAGTCAAATTTTTTCGTTAGTGATCTTAAAAATTTCTCAACCAAAGTAGATTCGGTTATTGTTTCTCCCAGATTTCTCATACGATTTACAATATCATCAGTCGTAAAAATGAATTAGCAATTCTCTCCTCATTATGCATTTTTAGGTTCTCATATTGAATTCTGAGAGTTTGGAGTTTAGCACTTTTTACCTTTGCATCACCTTCATAGCTTAGAATGATTTTGTCCCATATTTCCTTTGTTGTATTCAACTCCATGACTTTGACAAATTCTAATTCAGTTAGACTTCCCAATAGAGCATTAACCGTCTTTGCATTTGTTTCATAATTCTTTCTTTCTGTTGGATCTGTTGGTACTGTAGCTGGATATTAATATCCTAATTCAACAATAACCCATACATCTGCACCCAGAGACTCAAGAGTGGAGACCTGATAGATGCTATTCCATCTTGATTTCTCATCTTGATTGATCTTACTTCTAGCGGCTAAGCTTTTCAATTGGACCTTCTTTGATACCAATTGTTAGGAAAAATACTGAGAGGGGGGGGTGAATCAGTATTTAGATCTTACTGAAAACTTTTTCTCAGAGATCTTATTATTTAATTCTTTACTTAGATTATTGCATCATTCATTTGTCAGAAGTTTAGTAAGTAGTAAGCATGTGTAGTAATAACAGAATTAGCCATCACACATAAGAAACACACATGAACACCAGTATTTAAGGTGGAAACCCAATTTGGGAGAAAACCACTGTTGTTGTCATCTCTGTCTTCAATATTTATTATAAAGAAAACTTCTTACAATTTTTGTGTTGGCGCAGACTTATACCAGCACGCAGGCACCCACCTGCAGAAGGCTACAACCTTCTCTCGTTCTCCAGTCACTACTGGAAGGGAGCTCCAACCCCCTGATTTTAACACCAACTTGTACTGGCAGAAAGCTTCCACTTCAATCCTCAGATCCACCACATTTCTTCAATTTCTTCATCGGACTTGTGTCAGGTCTTCATTATTTCTTTGCAGATCTTCCTAGAGATTCATCATTTTCTCGATCTAGAGGTCTTGAACCTTCATTAACTCCATAGGTGCATCATAGATTCAGCTTTATCAGAAAACAGAGTTCAATCATGTAGATATCTCTTAAAGAGATTTATTCATCAACAACCCTTATGCATGCACACCTTGTACTATAATCCTCTTCTCCTTATATAGTTTTTTCCTTTATTAAAACCATGAGTCAAAACCACCAAACCGCTGATGGTATTCCTGGATGGGATCAATTAGATAATCCAGCGGGGTCTACCCAAGCCCCAAACACTTTATTATTGTTCTATTTTCTTGATTTTTCAATTAGATAATTAATCTAAGGCTTTTTAATATCTCAATCTGAGATTGAGATATTAATCCAAAATTTCTCCTTTAGTAATGACCTTCATATGTCGACCCTCAGGTTTAATCGTTCCACCAATTTTGGAATAACATACAAAATGATGGCCCAATCGCTTTTCGTCATAAATTATATTTAATTTAAACAAACCTTGGTTAAACCTGCAAACATTGATTTGAAATGTCCCAATCAATATAATTTAAACTAGGCCCACATATATATATATAACCAACGACCCAATCACATACTCGCACCGTACCGGTTATCCTTCACGCACCTTCCTCATATGGACACCGTTCGATGGCTTCCTTCCGTATCGACAAATAAGATAAAAAAATATCGCGCGGCATCCTTGGTCGGACATTAACGCGCGATGGAACGCAGTGGAGGTGGTTTTCAAAAGTCGCTCGGGGACATGCGTTAGTTGATCTATGGAATCGCTCCCCCCTCCTCAATTACTGCTTTCGCTGCAAAGGTGGTGCGATAAAAACCACTTCTAGCCTTAAACCATGTTCACTATTCATTCGCAAGTTTCCGCCCCTCTACTCTAGGTTCTGTCAGCGTACTTTCACAAATTCATTTCTCCTCATTATCAGTTCATATAACCATGATTACTGTTATACAGTTCCGATGAAATCCTTTTGGACTGTTCGTAATTTCGAAGAGTTGTTCCAATGAAAGTTCAACAGCCTATATTCACATAATTCAGTCACTGAGTTCCGTGTTGGTTGCAGGAATTCATAATTCCTTCATCTAGAACACGTTCATATATTACACTCGCTAAATTCAATAAAGGCACAGAAAATTCCGAGATCAATCCCCAACATTGATCTCAATTTACCTTCAGTCTTATATTCAACGAATATATATAACTCCACTATCTACCAGTTTAGGATACACAGTCAACCGTATTAGCATCAGTTCCTCAAACTACATACAGAGCACCATTAATCTCCTCATAGGGTTTCTTACTTGTCACGGATTTCAATTATCCTCCATCAAGATGCATACATATGTTCACGCATGAATTAATTCCACAGGGACTCAAATATCCTTCCTACTAAATTCAGTTTGCTCCTTGACTGATACTTCTCTCTGTAGATGCACTCTTTCTCTGTTCTTCTCTTCTGACCTTTGTTCTTTGCTATATTTCTTTTCTCTATTCCTAGCTATTGTTTCAGATGCCAATTCATTTGGCATCAATGACAACATTTCCAACAATAATGTCAACAACACTGCCCAAGGAGGAGAGGCTTCCTAGAGAAGCTGTGCAGTTTTGGAGGGAGGACATTCACATGAGGGTGGAAACCCTAATTGGTGGGACCATAATGGAGAAAAGGTTCCTTGCTTTATAAGGAGGAAATGACATCCCATTTGCATTATGTTTGGAGTTTTATACTTGGGTCTGTAAAGGCTTGCATCCTCGGGCTGTTTAGCAGGGTGATGGTGCCCTTGGGCACTAGGGTGTTCCCGATCGGGAATCCCTACCTCTTCCTCAAGGAAGGATGAGGATTGAGCTGATTTTCCTCAATATAGTATTGGTCACAGCTACATTCATCTTCTACAACATTAGATCTGTAGCAGGGAGGACGTTGTGTTGCTGGGTGCAACAAGAGAGGAACTTATGGAGTCATTCTTGGCTTGCTATTTCAGTGGAGGAGATGAAAAGGAGACTCCCAGGCTTCATTTTCATATCTTTGGTACTTGGCCAAGTATTCACCATCTCCTATTGTGCAGTCCATGGTAGAACTGTGTTATTTTATGATGGCAGTGTGAGGAGGGTTCATAGCGCTCATCAGGACTATGTTTTTGAGACAAAGGGATCAGCCCTTTGTGCTTAGAGACATTATCAGAGGAGGTAAATCACATTTTAGATCTACCATGGCCTCATTCATATTTCAGTTTAGTTGCAGTGACAACTCAGTTGTCACATTTTATATTTTCCGGCATTTCTAGCAATCTCTCCTAGATTAGCTAGAAATCCCATAGTTTAGCCCATTTCATTATTATTAGGCATTATTTTTTATTCCTTAAGCTATATGTACATTTTATGCATATTCAACAACTTCTATTCTCATAGAGAGTATGTAGGCATGGTCCTCCGACATTTTGTGTAGTTCCAATAACTTGTGTATTTTAGGGTTTAATCATTGGAGATTGATTCCCATGGAAAAGGGGATTCATTCCTCATGATGTTTCTGTATATTATTGTTGATATTATAATATGATGATGGCTGTAATAGTTTCCCTATTATGGTGTGTTTGGGTTCCTGAGTTTTGATAGATTGGCTAACCAAAATACAAGACAACATCAGAACCAATCTTTAGAGTTCCAGGATCTAGTCCTCCTATTCTTAGAGAGGGATCTCTCAAATTTAATTATTTTGCAAAAGTTTATCTTGTTTGATTTTGAGTATTGGTTTTAGACTAGTTATTAAGTGCAGGTGTTTGTTTGGTTTTTTTGTTTGTTTGGTTGAATTGGCACAACAGAGCATGAAAGGTCTAAGTAGTATATATAGAAAGAACAAGTGTCAAATTCATTGGGAAATGGAGTCAAGAAGAGGTTTATGACAAAATCATCAATGGATATGGGATATCAAAGGGCAAATACAACTTGGCCACATGATCCTTTAGTTTTGTGAATGAGATGGACATTAATGATTTGGAAAGAGAAATTGAATTCTAAACAAAGGGAACTTAAAACATAATTTGAATAATAAAGAAGTATTTGATAGACAGGGCTAACCATGAATACTACAAACCACACTTTAAGAAAATAATGACTTCAAGACAACTTTTAAAATGAAATCTAAGATTCGGGGAACACCCTATTTCCTCAAAGACTTTATTTCAAAGGAATTAGAAAACATAAAATATTCACTGATAATTGCAGTCATAGAAGAGGGAAGACCTAACACATCCATGATTACAACTATAAATACCTTTAAAACAATTGTTCAAGCAGGGAAAAAGGGTATGATCAAAACAGACCTCCTTGGCTAACTGTAAACAATGGTACTTCAAAGGGAGACTTCAAAAACAGCTTTCAAGTGGCACTCAGACAAGCAGGGAAAATCATAAATCATGTTGGAACCAACTATTTGAACTATTTGAGAAATGAACGAGAATAAGGGTTCAAGAGAATGATTAAAGACTTTAAATACCTCAGCAGAAGAAAACATAAAACAGTGAAGGATAAACAGGTCTAAGGTGCTTCCAGGGGTCATCTCTTAGCCTAAACTTTTCATCCTACTGTAGTAAGAATTTATGAAACATAATGAAAATAGGAAAAATAGCAGACAATTCAAAATACATCACCAACAACCAAGCTCAGGGATCCAATGATAGAGCCTTCTCAAGAACATGCATGTCAAAACATAATCCAGCTTCCAGGACTTTAATTTCTTCTTCAACTTCAATAGACTATGTATTATTTCAGAGAGTTCCAATGTTACAACTAGTGACCAACCAACCAACCACCAACAACCACTTCTCATCTTCTTCATAAGTATTTATAGAAGAAATGAGGAGGTGGAAGAGTTATAGGGTTTATTATCATTAATTTCATACTAAATGCAACTTATAGCCTTGAAAACCATGCAAGGCATAGGGCAGGAACGCATTGAATTACAACTCAGTCTTATTTACTCTGTTTCTACTTTTTAGGCTTTGTGGGTAAAAATATTGACTTTAAGACACTTTCTTATCTTTACAATAACTTTACTGATAGTTTAAAATATGTTCTTTTGTTTGTAATAATTATTAGCTGTCTTTGGCCTTAATGTTTCTGACTGAGATTTGATCTGGGTATTCCTTTGAGGCAGAGAGGTTGTAGGTGAAAATTTTGGTAGCTGGGGATTCAATTAGCCCCTGTGATGTGGCATTCGAGGCTTTTCTGGAAATTTTTCTTCATTCTGTGGATCTGGAATTTGATATTAAATTTGTGCCTTGATCCTTTCAAACTTTGATTATATCTTTAAACCTTTTATTATGTTCTTATTTTCATCTTGATGCTAATACTCTTTAATTAATTGATGTTTACTGTGTTTTCTATTTGCAGGTGCGCAGAGGGTTTGTCGGAGAAATTGTTTGAAAAGCTGATGATCATGACTCATCGACCCTTCCAAACTGAGAAATTTAAACCTCTGATCTTCTTAATTTGTATTTAGGGCTATGAGGATCGTCATCCTCGACCCATAACACTGTAATTACCTGTGGGAGGGTTTTAACCTTATAACCCATCAAATCTGCATAAAACAAACAAAAGTTAATTTAAATCCTGCGAAGATTTGGTTTAAAATTGCTTTGGAGGGTTTATGGAGGCGGTTTGGAACTGCACGAATGGGAAAATGTAGCAGTAGGAAGAAGAAATCATGGCAGAAAACAACTAACGAGGTTTGATTTTGAATTTGACGTGAAATTGGAGAAGGGTGGTTTCAGAAAATCGATAGTAGTTTTCGCATTGCATTTGGGGGGTAGGCGGTATTTTGCGGATGAAGTGTGATACGATACATCGGTCAACACGTGGATTTTCAATACCACCTATTTCGCAAAATTTTTGAGCATTAAACTTTGGGCGCAAAAGTTTCGCGACATGTAACGTCAACCATTGGATTGGAGGCTCCAGATCCATTGATGCAGAATGAGCGCGATGAGGGATAAGAAGCATCGTCTGGGAAAGTAGTGGGACCTACGATGAATTTGTTTTTTGTAGTGTAGCAGGAAAGTGTTGGGTTAAAGCACAAGGATCGGGTTTATTCTCGTCCGTTAGATCTAATGACCAAGCAGCGGGGATGTAAAAGGAAAATGGATAGGAGGTAATGGGTGGATGAACAAGCGGACGAAAGGTGGTCTGATGGCCGTTGATCAGTTTATATCAATGGTCAAGATTTGCTCAGGACCAGAACATTGGGAAAAGAAAAATAGAGGAAATGTAGGGTTATGATGGGGTGTTTAGGCCTTTTAGCACCCAATTGCGGGGCTTTAGAACGCATGGAGGAAGGGGCTAAAGGAAATAAGCCCTCAGGGGCTTAATGATTTTAGAAGTGCAAAGGGATGTTTTTAGGCCAAAAACAGAGATTTTAAGGCCAAAAGAGGGTCCTGATAAGTGAGATAAGGGTTTTTAAACCAAATGAAAGGGAGATATAAGGTTTAAAGAGGGTTTTGGAAGGTTTAAAGAGTCAAATGAAGGTTTTATGGATAAAATAGAGAATGAAATGGAGAAGTATAGTGAGGGAAAATGGAGCTTCTCAAGCAGTCTTTCTCCTAGTAAACAACAGGTACTTTAGGACTGATAGTGAAACAACAGTGAAGATTAATTCAAAGGATAAAGAACATCATAATACTTCAAAAAGATGATAGGTTTTCAAAGGAAACTATCTCTTGAAGGCTTGAATACAAAGTCTAGACACCTCTTGTTATAATAAAATTTATAGGTGGCTAACAGTGGCTCCACTTGGGGAGGATAGTTGGTTCTTTTAGGTGTCCAAAAACTCAGCTAATGATCTCTGGCTTTTCAGTAAACCAGTGCCTTAATCCATTGGGCATCAATTTTTTTTTCCTTTAGTTGACCTTTCTTTGATTTGATAATTTCTACAACAATCTAAAACAATAGAATTCTACCAAAAAAACATCTCTACCTACCTATTCCTAATGATCCTAACATTTTTTCTTCTTTCAGAGTGCATTTGGACTAGCAAATTCTCTTCATCAACATTTTATTCTTTTGAAAAAATAGGAAACTAATTTATTTCTGCTCTTATTTCACCATGAACTCAGTTTAAATAGTTGAGTTCATAAGTTTCTCTACCTAACTACTATCTTTCAGGATTAGACTGTCTAACAGAACTTTATTCTCTAAATTCTAAACAGGAAATTTAAAAGCAGCCAAGCTAGGATTAAGCAGTTTGACTTGCTATAGATCTATGGCATAAAAACAAGCTGGACATAGATTTTATTTGCAGAAAATTAAAACAAAATTCTGAAGGATTAAGATCTGAAAACTAAAACATCCTTCATTATTTCTTCATCTCTGATTTTGATTTTACTTGAGCTGTGTTTTCTCTCTCATCTGGTTCAAGTTTTGAGCATATTGGAACCAGTTTGTTTTCTATCTTTGGCTCAAGATTTAATCTAATTAGAGCCATTCCTATTTTGAGATTCATAGGTCCAGATATTGAATTTTTTTGAATCTTTGTTTCCTTTATCATAATCTACTTTACTGATAAGCCAAGATTGAGCTGTTTGGAAAATATGATTTACTAACCTATCAACAGTAAATTGAAAAGCTAATTAGTCATGATTAGGCTGTATGACTAACTAGAAGTGTGTTTTTAGGAGTAGCATTTGAGCTTGCACACTTTCAGATTTTGTCTCTCTTTTTTGGTATTGGGCTGTACCTTTCTTGTTTTCATTCTGCCCTCTTTTCTATGTTTTATTCTTTTTGTATTTTTCTCATTTTTCTTCTTCAGAGAAATAAAAAAAGACTAACTAGATGCTCAAGAGACGAGCTTTATTGACATTCCTACCTACCCTAATCTAACTTGGAATATTTACATGTTTAGCTGATGAAATCTCTTTTCCATTTCAACCAATCCAGTAGATGATTCCATGATTGGTCCTTCTTTATCTCTTTGGGCAGGCTGGAAAAATAGGGCCACTCCCATTCCTTTTGTTTCTTAGCAACAGTGCTAAAAAATCTTCTTGCTTTTGGTAATACACTGCTCCCAATAACCTTTATCCCTTCTTCAAATAACTTTAAGAAGTGAGCATAGGCATCTTGAAACAATGCCTGGTTATGAATATTTTTAAGATAGGTTTCAACTAGGGTTACCTTTTCCTCCACTGGATCAAGATTAAGATTTTCTTGAGAAAGAAAAACTTCCTCATCTTCATTATTATCTGAAATGGAGGACTCATCATATATTGCAGTGTTGTTCTCTTATAGTCCTAGTATGCTCTGATTTAGTGGGTTGTACTTTGTGAAGAGATCATCATGTTCTTGAGTAGGGGTATCTTTTATAACCTCAATCCTCTCAGGAGAAGGTTCTTTATCTTCATCCTGCTCAAGAAATTCCTCTTCTTTTTCAATGTCAACATTACAACTAATATATTGTTGATTTCCAATTATGTGAAAGTTATTTCTGATGGGCTGCATTATCTGATTACTACTTCCAAGCTAATGATAATGAAATTCCTGACACCAATCAACTGTTGGTTGCCCCTCATGATTAGTTTTTTCTTGAAGCTCATCATCATCATCAGATTTATCAAAAATTGGAAAATCATTAGTATAAACCATATCACCAATCAAGCCTATTGGGTTATCAGTTGGATTTTCTTTAAGCTGATCTACAAGCTTATATTCTGGTTTAAGACAACAAGGTTCACTAGGCAGATGAGTAGAATTTTTTTGTTCAAATGAGGTTTCGAGGGTTGGCTATTTGTTTAATATTTGGTCAATTTCTCTTTCTATCAAAAGAGGAATTTTCCATTTTCTTTGGAAAGAAGTACAACAGTCCTCTTTCTCTTGTATTGACTGATTTTGAGGCTGGATGTCTTCTTGAGCCTCTTCTAGGGAATCATTACTTGTGCTTGCAGGGAAACTTTGAGGACTTTCTCCTTTTTCCTGACCTATCTCAGTTTCAAACAAATCCTCATGATTTTCATGACAATTACTTTGAATATAAGGTTCATGAGTTGTTTCTAATAGATTTTCAGAATTCCATTCCTTTTTAATAATCTGAAATGAGTCATAAAATAAAGGCAGAGACTCTAGTTGTGCTGTCTCTTCTCCTATTTCAGATTTTGTGAGTTCAAGATGGCTTATGTTTTCCTCAGGGCAATGCTCACTTTCTGCCTTTGCATTTTGGTCATAAGTTCCCTTAACAACATAATACAAGATAAAGGTAGGCTATCAGGATTTTCTTGATAGCTTTCTTCATTGTTTTCTTTGTAATCTTGTTCATCATACATATTTTTCTTGTTGTATATGTCTTGTAGTGGTTGAGTTTGTATTTGACCCGAAAAAAACATAGGTTGCTCTGGATAATCAACATTTGTATCAACCTCATGCCTTTCCAATATTTTATCAAGTATGTACATCATTTTTTCCATTATGTCCAATAATGTATATAATTTAGCTTCTCTGTCTATACTTGGATCCATATTTGTAATAAAGAGGTCACTGTATCTTTTCAACCAGTTCAGAGTCTTCTATCAGTGGACTCATTAGGTCTTTTGGGATTGTGGAGTCTCTAGGTGGCAGATTTTGAACTTTTTTGTCCACCAACAACATGATTGGGTTTGCTAAATGCATTCCCGGGAGAGTTTACAAGGACTAGTGAAGTAATAGGACTACTGGAGGCCAGTGGAGTCGCCAGGTGGAAAATTTTTAGCTTTTGTGAAGGAAAAATGTTTTATGGTTCCACCACCATGTTTATTATGAAGCCAATCTAAAATATTTTTGGATTTTGTATATTTCTATGGTTATGAGAATGTCCTAGGTCTGATTTTAACACTTAGCTAAGGTGCTCAAACAAACAGAGTCTATTTTATGGCTTATTGACTGATTTTGTTAGATATTTGTAGGAATAAAGAGTTATAATAGTTTTATAGGCTATCATATATTCAATAGGTCCCACCGTGATCACCATTATGTTGGTGCTGAGGTGGGATAAAAAATTCCTAGGATATTCTTTGTTAAGCTAAGATCATCAGATAGTATCAGTTTTAAGGATATGTGGGTCTTCTAAGGGATGTTTAAGTATGTTTAGTTTTAGAAGGTCCCACCATGATTGCCATTATGTTGGTGTTCCTGAGTTTTTATAGATTGGCTAACCAAAAGACAAGACAACATCAGAACCAATATTTAGAGTTCCATGATCTAGTCCTCCTGTTCTCAGAGAGGGATCTCTCAAATTTACTTATTTTGCAAAGGTTTATCTTGTTTTATTTTGAGTATTGGTTTTAGAATAGTTATTAAGTGCAGATGTTTGTTTGGTTTGTTTGCTTTTTTGGTTGAATTGGCATAGCAGAACATGAAAGGTATAAGTAGTATAGATAGAAAGAAGAAGTGTCAAATTCATTGGGAAATGGAGTCAAGAAGAGGTTTATGACAAACTCATCAATGGATATGGGATATCAAAGGGAAATTCTAACTTGGCCACAGATCCTTTAGTTTTGTGAATGAGATGGAAATTAATGATTTGGAAAGAGAAATTGAATTCTCAACAAAGGGAACTTAAAACATAATTTGAACAATAAAGAAGTATTTTATAGACAGGGCTAACCATGAATTCTACAAACCACACTTTAAGAAAATAATGACTTCAAGACAACTTTTAAAATGAAATATAAGATTTGGGGAACACCCTATTTCCTCAAAGACTTTATCTCAAAGGAATTAGAAAACATAAAATATTCACTGATAATTGCAGTCATAGAAGAGGGAACACCTAACACATCCATGATTACAACTATAAAGACCTTTAAAACAATTTTTCAAGCAGGGAAAAAGGGTATGATCAAAACAGACCTCCTTGGCTAACTGTAAACAATGGTACTTGAAAGGGAGACTTCAAAAATATATTTCAAGTGGCATGTAGACAAGCAGGGAAAACCATAAATCATGCTGGAACCAACTATTTGAACTATTTGAGAAATAAACGAGCATAAGAGTTCAAGAGAATGATTAAAGACTCTAAAATGCCTCAGCAGAAGAAAACATAAAATAGTGAAGGATAAACAGGTCTAAGGTGCTTCCAGGAGTCATTGCTTAACCTAAACTTTTCATCCTATTGTAGTAAGAATTTATGAAACATAATGAAAATAGGAAAAACAACAGACAGTTCATAATACATCACCAACAGCCAAGCTCAGGGATCCAATGATAGAGCCTTCTCAAGAACAAGCATGCAAAAACATAATATAGCTTCAAAGACTTCAATTACTTCTTTAACTTCAACAGACTATGTATTATTTCAGAGAGTTCCAACGTTACAACTAGTGACCAACAAACCAACCACCAACAACCACTTCTCATCTTCTTCACAAGTATTTATAGAAGAAATGAGGAGGTGGAAGATTTCTAGGGTTGAGTACCATTAATTTCATACTAAATGCAACTTCCAGCCTTGAAAACCATGCAAGGCATAAGGCAGAAATGCATTGAATTACAACTCAGTCTTATTTACTCTGTTTCTGCTTTTTAGGCTTAGTGGGTAAAAAGATTGAATTTAAGGCACTTTATTATCTTTACAATAACTTTAATGATAGTTTAAAATATGTTCTTTTGTTTGTAATAACTGTTAGCTGTCTTTGGCCTTAATGTTTCTGACTGAGATTTGATCTGGGTATTCCTTTGAGGCAGAGAGGTTGCAGGTGGCAATTTTGGTAGCTGGGGATTCAATTAGCCCCTGTGATGTGGCAGTCGAGGCTTTTCTGGAGATTTTTCTTCATTCTGTGGATCTGGCCTTTGATATTCAATTTCTACCTTGATCCTTTCAAGCTTTGATTATATCTTTAAACCTTTGATTATGCTCTTATTTTCATTTTGATGCTGATACTCTTTAATTAATTGATGCTTACTGTGTTTGTTGTTTGCAGGTGCGTAGAGGGTTTGTCGGAGAAATTGTTTGAAAAGCCGATGATCATGACTCATCGACCCTTCCAAACCGCGAAATTTAAACCCCTGATCTCTTTAATTTGTATTCAAGGCTATGAGGATTGTCATCCTCTGCTCATAACACTGTAATTGCCTGTGGGAGGTTTTTAACCTTGCAACCCATTAAATCTGCATAAAACAAACAAAAGTTAATTTAAATCCTACGAAGATTTGGTTTAAAATTTCTTTGGAGGGTTTATGGAGGCGGTTTGGAGCTGCGCGAATGGGAAAATACAGCAGTAGGAGGAAGAAATCTTGGCAGAAAACAACTAACCAGGTTTAATTATTAATTTGGCGCGAAATTGGAGAAGGGTGGTTTCAGAAAACCGGCAGCAGTTTTCGCATTGCATTTGGGGGGTAGGCGGTATTTTTCGGATGGAGTGCGATACGATACATTAGTCGACACGTGGATTTTCAATACCACCTATTTCGAAAAAAAATTGAGCGTTAAACTTGAGTGCAAAATTTTTGTGACATGCAACGTCAACCATTGGATTGGAGGCTCCATATCCAACGATGCGGAATGAGTGCGATGAGGGATAAGAGCATGGTTAGGGAAAGTAGTGGGGCCTACGATGACGTTTTTTTTTGTCGTGTAGCGGAAAAGTGTTGGGTTAAAGCACAAGGATTGGGTTTATTCTCGTCCGTTAGATCTGATGATCGAGCAGAGAGGATATTAAAGGAAAATGGATGGGAGGTAATGGGTGGATGAACGGGCGGACGGAAGGTGGTTTGATGGCCGTTGATCAGTTTTTATCAACGATCTAGATTCGCTCAGGACCATAATGTCAGGAAAATAAAAATATAGGAAAGGTAGGGTTATGACGGGGTGTTTAGGGCTTTTAGCACCCGATTGCGGGGCTTTAGGATGCATGGAGGAAGGTGCTAAAGGAAATAATCCCTCAGGGGCTTAATGATTTCAGAAGTGCAAAGGGTTGTTTTTAGTCCAAAAACAGAGATTTTAAGGCCAAAAGAGGGTCTTGATAGGTGAGATAAGGGTTTTTAAACTAAATGAAAGGGAGATATAAGGTTTAAAGAGGGTTTTGGAAGGTTTAAAGAGTCAAATGAAGGTTTTATGGATAAAATAGAGAATGAAATGGAGAAGTATAATGAGGGAAAATGGAGCTTCTCAAGCAGTCTTTCTCCTAGTAAAAAATAGGTACTTTAGGACTGATAGTGAAACAGCAGTGAAGATTAATTCAAAGGATAAAGAACATCATAAGACTTCAAAAATATGATAGGTTTTCAAAGGAAACTATCTCTTGAAGGCTTGAAGACAAAGTCTAGCCACCTCTTGGTATAACAAAATTTATAGGTGGCTAACATGGTGTATTTCATATTTGCAGAGTTCATGAGATGTCCATGTATTGTTGTAAGCTCTCTCATTGAGCATTTTTTTAGAGATCTAGATTGGGGAGATCTGAATAACCCATCTAGATTTATTTATTTGAGCTCATTTTCTGCATAGGAGTTGTATGATGTGTGTTCTAAGACATCCCAGCAGTGGTTTGTCTTATTTTTATAGCAGCTTCCTTATACAGTGTTCTCGAGGACCCTGTAGCAGAAATTCCTGAGTTGGAATATTGCATATCCATAGACAGAGTCTGTGAAGGGCCAGCTAGCCTCAAGATATCTCCCTTCTTTGGAAGGAGACATATCCTATAAATGCCCCCACAGTAAATCTTTGGAATGGACTTGTGGTGTCTCACTGAAGAAGGAATTGGAATATCCTAAGATATTCCCGATGGAGCAGAGAATTCCAGATTCAGAACATTACAGTGGTATCAGAGCATCAATCTTGGCTCAGCCTATGCACAAGATTTAATGCCATCAGAAAGAGGAGCTTCTCTCTAATGAGAGGATATTGACAGAGGAAACAAGGGAAAAGGAATTACGGAAGAGGAGGTCTCCCTTCTTCTTTTCTAGACCATTGAAGGAATCATTGAAAATCTTGATGAAAGGGAAAATCTGGAGAAGATTTTCTGAGAGGGTTTGTTGATGGGACAAATCCTAGCTATTTTCATGAAGGGTGTTGGCATTCATCCACACATGTAGATCCACAACGTAGTCCTTTGTTCACTTGCATTGCAAGGGAGTAAAGGGAGAAGATGAGGCCATGGGAGGAGCAGCGCTACAACTCAAAGGTATGGCTCATGGTTGTTGGTTTGACGGTTCCATTTTTCCCTGTCATGCAAATACAAAAACATATGATGCATTCACTAAGGGTTTGATGGAAAAACTTGGTGAAACTCATTTTTTCATAAACACAAACACTTTTCATACATTAGAAAAAAACCAACAACGCTATCACATTAGGAGGAGATACATCACCACATGGAGGTGAAAGGGGAGCCATTGCTTCCACTAGAGTAACCTTTGTGTCTTTACAAGGAGTTCCAAATATTTTTACATGTGGGTACTAAGGCACAATTCCAGAGCCATATGTAGCATTTGTTGGGGATTGTGAGATGGAGAAAGAGGAGCAGAAGGATCAACACGAAGGGATGATGAGCATTCTCCCTTATCTATTTCAGAAATTTTTTTCACAAAGGAAAGAGACTGCACTGCGTAAAGGAGAGAGGGACAAATCAGTCCACTCATACATGCAGTCTATTTCAGATCTTGATGTCTCATTATATGGAGGCATTCCACATGGGAGGCCACATGATCTAGAGATGATGAGAGGCATCATGTCATTTGGTTCACCACTCTTGGATTCTGAAGAGGTGGAGACATTAGAGGAATCCATCATAGCATAGAGAGTTTGGGATAAGCTCAGGGAGGAGAGATACATTCTCTCATTTTCAGTACCACCCATTCTCATCAATTCTACTGCGCAGGTAGAGTTTGCTGCATGCATGAAGGATAGCATCTCCATGATGCAGGATGGCTGCTCCATATATTTGGTGAGAGAGAGGATACTTCCTTTGAGGAAGGACTCTTTCATGCATTGGAGTATATGGAGGCCACTCATGCTTACATTGGCCATGATCGGGAGATTCTTTGGAGGTGATAGTCTCTCATAGGAGGCTCATTTTCAAAAATCATCATTTCTATTTGAGCATGAGCAGCAACTTGGAGGATGAATTTGGCATGGGGGATGTCAAAGTAGCAGGCAACAGTGTGAGGGAGCACTATATTGCAAAACACCAACACTGTTTATGTGGAGGATTGATCTAGGGTGGAGGACTTAGCCTTTGGTTGAGTATTCCCAGGATCTTGGTGCATGCATGATTCTTGATGACTAGGAGGGAGATGACAGATACATGGTTGATCATAGGGTCATCTATTGTTATGGCGGGATCTTCTTGACTAGATTTTCTAGTCTCAAGGAGAAACTATTGCATGCAGCACATGAGGACTTCCTAGCTATGCATTTGGATGCATACTTTTCTTTTCTAGAGGATTTCACTTGGGAGGGCATTCAGTATGATCTACATCAGCATATGGATAGATGCATAGCTTGGATGATTTTGGAAAGGTTGGCACAACCATTCCCTTACTCATTGGAGGAGAGGGAGAACATTCAGATGAACCATTTTAGCTCAAGGTCTCAAGTACATGGTAGAGAAGGTATAATCTCCCATTATATTTTGTACCTCTTTATTTCATATGAGCAACATATTGTCTGAAGAAGTATCATCCCTTCTTGCACTTGGTATAATGTACTTGTAGCTACTTGTAGCCTTGATTTTAGCTATTCTTATGATGGTTTGTGGGGGAAGCCACATGCTTCTTGGTGTGTACCATTGGCACCAAATTGTGATTTCATGTTTTCATCTTATGAGGAGATGTTATGGCAGAAAACAAGTGGCTAGTACATCACTTGTTACTTTTGATTTTTGAGGCAAGCCAAGGAGGCACTGTGCAGGTTCCATGAGTGGAACTTTGAACCACTCTCCGGTTGTCATTTGACAACTTGCTTTTATTGTATATTGCTCCTTGTATTTCTGATGTTTGTACACTCATGAGGAGCATTATTTGGAGAGTATTTGATGTACAGCCCATTGGGAGCATGATTCTCCCCATTATATATGTCTTATCTTGCAGGATACACCATGGGAAAACCATGATTGCCACATTGCTACTTGTACCTTCTTGTGGGAGGGACCACTTAGAGAATTTGCAGAGGCATTTCATGGCTGATTTTCTTGATGGGGTAGCTTGGGCCATTCTTGGAGGCCATACCATTTCAGCCCAAGGACAGAGGCAGCACCATGGACACTTCAAATGGAGAGAGGGCCATCATGGGAAATCAAAACAACTCTCCATTCAGCCCCAACACATTGCAGAAACCGGGGGTTGACATTTTTATTTGGATGATTGCATGGATGAGAGGATCATCATTGGGAGACAAATTTTCCCATGCATATCATCACTCCTACCTTTAAGGAGGCCATAGCACAGCAAGAAGGATTCCACTACACCTTCTATCTTTCCATGAGGAGCATCATTTTCAGCTTGCATATTTGGGAGAGAGCATTGGAGGATATATTTATTGCAGCATGTTTGAGCAGTGGTGGAGATCATTGATGAAGAGGCCACAAGAGAAGAAGGGGGAGAAATTTTTTTTCTCTCTATGCAGTTGCTTGAGGGCAAGAAAAATGTGGGAGGGGAGGACTATAATGTTCCCAATTTTAGCCTCAAGCTAAAATGGAACATTATAGTTGCATATTTTACTTTTTCTTAATAAAATGGGTAAGGAGACACCTTAGCCCCCTTTTAATGAAGAAATAACACTCCTTTTGTGAAAGGAGGACAAATAAGAAACTAAAATAAGCACCTAAGGGTGTGAATGGAACCCATCTTACTTGATTTAGTCACCTTTGACAAAATTCAACAGTGTTGCCCAAGGAGGAGTGGCTTCCTAGAGAAGTTGCACAGTTTTGGAGGGAGGACATTCACATGGGGGTGGAAACCCTAATTGGTGGGACCATGATGGAGAAAAGGTTCCTTGATTTATAAGGAGGAGATGGCAGCCCATTTGCATTATGTTTGGAGTTTTAGACTTGGCTTTGCAAAGGCTTGCATCCCCGGGCTGTTTAGTAGGGTGATGGTGCCCTCGGGCACTAGGGTGTTCCCGGTTGAGAATCCCTACCTATTCCTCAAGGAAGGATGAGGATTGAGATGATTTTCCTCAATATGGCATTAGCCATAGCTACAATATTATTCTACAACATTAGCTCTGTAGTAGGGGGGACGTTGTGTTGCTGGGTGCAACAAGAGAGGAACTTATGCAGTCATTCTTGGCTTGCTATTTCAGTGGAGGAGTGATCTATTCATTGGAGGAGCTGCAAAGGAGACTCCCGGGCTTCATTTTAATATCTTTGGCACTTGGCCAAGTATTCACCATCTCCCACTGTGCAGTCCATGGTAGAACTGCGTTATTTTATGATGGTAGTGTGAGGAGGGTTCATAGAGCTGATCAGGAGTGTGTTTTTGAGACAAAAGGATCAGTCCTTCGTGCTTAGAGATATTATCAAAGGAGGGAAATCAAATTTTAGATCTGCCATGGCCTCATTCATATTTCAATTTAGTTACAGTGACAACTCAATTGTCACATTTTGTATGTTCCGACATTTCTAGCAATCTCTCCTAGATTGGCTAGAAATCCCATAGTTCAACCCATTTCATTGTTATTGGGAATTATTTTTTATTCCTTTAGCCATATGTACATTTTATGCATATTCAACAGCTGCTATTCTCATAGAGACTGTGCAGGCATGGTCCTCCCAAATGTTTTGTAGCTGCAACAACTTGTATATTTTAGGGTTTAATCATTGGAGATTGATTCCCATGGAAAAGGGGATTCATTCCTCATGATATTTATGTATATTATTGCTGATATTATAATATGATGATGGCTGTATTATTTTCCCTCTTATGGTGTATTTCAGATTTGTAGAGTTCATGAGATGTCTATGTATTACTGTAAGCTCTCTCAATGAGCATTGTTTTAGAGACCTAGTTTGGGGAGATCTGAATAACC
Source organism: Pinus albicaulis (assembly GCA_034641835.2). Taxonomy (NCBI): domain Eukaryota; kingdom Viridiplantae; phylum Streptophyta; class Pinopsida; order Pinales; family Pinaceae; genus Pinus; species Pinus albicaulis. The sequence goes on along the minus strand of CM076575.1, from coordinate 446,802,538 downwards.
CATCTAGATGTATTTATTTGAGCTCATTTTCTGCATAGGAGTTTTAAGATGTGTGTTATAAGGCATCCCAACAATGGTTTGTCTTATTTTTATAGCAGCTTCCTTATACAGCGTCCCCAAGGACCCTGTAGCAAAAATTCCCGAGGTGGAATATTGCATATCCATAGATAGAGTCTGTAAAGGGCCAGCTAGCCCCAGGATCTCTCCCTTCTTTGGAAGGAGACATATCCTATAAATTCCCCCACAGTCAATCTCTGGAATGGACTTGTGGTGTCTCATTGAAGAAGGAATTGGAATATCCTCAAATATTCTTGATGGAGCAGAGAATTCCAAATTTGGAACATTACACTCAAGGTCCCACTGTGATCGCCATTATGTTAAAGAGCGATGGGATGGATCAATAGGATAGCATGCTTAGTTTGACAGGTGTTTCCATGAGTCTTGAAAGGTATTCAGATTAATATGAACTCAGAAAATTCCCACCGTGATCACCGTTATGTTAGAGAGTGGTGGGATAAATCAACCGGATAGTATTCCTATGGGACTATTCAAGAATTTAGTGGAGTAATAAGCCTACTGGAGGCTAGTGGAGTCACCAGGTGGATGAGTTTTGTTGTTTTTAGAGATAAGTTTTTATGGTCCACCATCAATGATTGATAGAAACCAATCTAAGGATGTTTTTGTGAGGTTTTTTGTAGAGTTTTTATATGTAGCCTAGTTTGTAAGAGTGTCCTATACCTGGTTCATCACTTAGCTAAGGTGGTGAAACAAAGAGAGTTTACTCTAAATGGCTTTATAGGCTGCTTGTCTGATTTTAATTTTGAAGGACTAATGAGTCTACAAGAGTTTGCTAGGCTGTTATGTACTCATTGTGTCCCACCGTGATCGCCATTATGTTAGTGTCCCATAATTTGGTAGATTGGTAAACCAAATGACAGGGTAACATCAGACCAAGCTTTGGAGCCCTAGGACCTAGCCTTCCTAGACTCAGAGAGGGCTCTCTCTATTATGCAAAGGATGTAAACTTGTTTTCTTCTGTATATTTGATTTTATCCTAGTTGTTAAGTATGCTTTGGTTTGTTTTGGGTTTTTTGGGGGGGAACTGCTCAAAGGGAAAAATAGATATGGATTTCGTCAAATCAACTGGGCTATGGGGTCAGATAAGGTCAACACTGTCTTAATGATGGACAAGGTATTACTGCAGGGCCGATTTAGTTGAGGTAAATGGATTCTTTGGGTGAAAGTGAAATGAGATGAACATTAAGTTTGTGAAAGACAAAGATATTTTAAGCATAAATAGTTAAAAAATGAGCATTCATGAGTTAGGGCTGACCATTAATCTCAATGAACACAACTCAAACTGATAGATGCAGAAAATAAAAAATCTAGTGATACATAGAAGTATAAGACCCTCTAAATTTGGGAAAATCACCTTCAGAATTTTTGGAAAACAAATAAGATAAACAAACAACTCAATATATGGAGATTTAACTCCTAAACATCATATCTTGAGCTATCGAGAACTTTGAAATAAGACTGCAAAGCATGGACAAGGGGAAAGATTGAAACAAGACCTCTTTGACTTAACTAAAACAACCAATAATTTAGACAGAGATTCATAAATGGAGTTTTGATTAGCTATGAGTAAGTAGGGCATACCGTGAATCATACTAGACAACATACATAATAACCATTATTGAAACTGATAACAGGTTCTTATGGAACCAAATATCAATTAAGAATTCTTTGACATAACCAAGAAAGATGAAGAACATTTAAGCTATGATGAATTAGGAGGTTTGAGGTGCCTCCATGGGAATATCTCAAACTTATTCTTTACTGAACTACAACAAGAAATAAGCATGAAAAAATATATGAGAAACTAATAAAACATAACAAATAAGAAACACAATACCATTCACCAAGCCATGGAATCCTACAACCAATCCTCCTCCACCATCAAGCCAAGCAAGAGATCATCCACTTCATAAAACAAGTATTTCTTCAAAGTTCATAGTGCTATGTATTGCTCTCTATAACTCAAGTTCTTCCTCTGGTTACAATGAATCCTCTTGGATTATATAGGCCAAAGAGGAGGAAACCCACCTAGAGCAACTAGAAGGCCATTGGCCAAAAACAAATATCTAAAACTGTCATCGAGGCCTTACAAGGTCCAAGGCACAAAATATCCTCTAAAAATATCTTTTTCAGAATAAAATAGAAAAAAGGAATCACTTTTTAGGCCTAACACATGAAATAAACTTTCCTAACACACATTTGGCCAGTCATACTCAGAAAACTTCTTTTCAGCAAAATCTTACAGGAGCGTAGCAGCAGAAAAAAGTATGTATTGCAGAGGACTTTTGAGGGACGTCCTGATGTCGAAACAAGGCCTGTGATGGCTCGTTGGAAAGCCCTAGATGTCTAATTTCTGGAACTACTTGATTTTTTGAAAATAATTCTATAAATTATGTCAAAAAGTGAAATGAGTGAAAAAACGCAGGAGTGTAGCGCCTGCTGATATGTGAGGCAGAAAGGTAAAAATTTACTTTTTTTGCCCTTTTGAGGGATCAAAACATCTTCTTTTGATCTGAAAATTTCTGATTATATTCCTTTCAATTTAATGCATCCAAAAATATAACTTTCATTAGCTGAGGATGCTCCAAACAAAAATGAAAACACCCATGAATTTGTGCAATTAGGCCCAAAAATCACAAAAAACAAGATCATGTTAAAAAATGCTCAATTTTGTTGAGAAAACCCCTTAAGGGTTTCTAGAAACATGCATGGAAGCTTGAGCTAGGATTCCAAGTTGAGATTGGCCTATTCCTCTTTTTTTCGCCGGGCACCTTCTTTGGGTAGTTTTGAGCTTGGCTTGGGAAATTTTGAGCTTCTTTCACGTAAATTGATATAGTTTCTTATAATACCCAGTCATCCTCCTCTGTATGTCCAAATCCTTGTTGGCCTTATCCAATTTAGTCTCCAAATTTTTATTTGCTCTCTCAAGCCAAGACTCCTTGTCATTTTTGTTAGAAAATTAAATATTACAGAGCAATGCAACACATAAAATATGCTGAAAAATACAAGCACACAAAACACATAAAACCAGAGAGACACAGATATACGTGGTTCACCTAGCTTGGGCTACGTCCACCCCGAACATCCAGTCCTTCTTTTCTATTATCCAGCAAAAATGAAGAGACAAAACCTACAGCAGATCCGCTATAATATCCTCTGTTCTCTCGCACAGTCTCCCTCTCTGTTTCTCGCTCCGAGAATACACTCATAATACACAGCCGTAATACAATACCCTCATATATACAAGGGGGTTGCCTTCTTGGGAAAAAAACCCTAATCTAAACATAACTTCTACTCTCAGATCATTTGCGTAATGAACGGCCCAGATTGACTAGAAATTACTATACTTTTACAAGGCAATTTTACATATGTTTTTAGCTTCAGGGGCACTGCCCCTGAAACCCTCACCAGGGGGGGGGGCTCCGAAAAGCGCTGCCTCCCCCCCTGGACCCCCCACGGCAGTGATTAATTACGAGTGGCGTTGCCTCCCCTTTTAAGCTATAGGGGTCCAATGCTGTGATACAAATTAAACAAGATAATCAGGCTCCACACCCAACAATATCCCACTTGGAGACTGATTGTAGCAACTCCACCGCTGCTTCATTTGCTGGACAATGACTCCTCTTTGGACCTGGATATTTCTCATCTTCATCTTCATCCTTGAATACCAATTGAAACTGAGCATGTTCTCATTTTCTCCCTGGTTACAAATTTTGTTAGCATATCTGCAGGATTCTGGCTAGTGTGTATCTTTTTCAGCTTCAACTCTCCATCTTCCAATACTGACCGTATGAAATGGTACTTGAGATGTATGTGTTTAGTCTTGGAATGAAATGTTGAGTTCTTTGCAAGATGAATAGCACTTTGGCTATCACTGTATAGTGTGCCCATATCATGCTTCTTACCCAATTCATCCATAAACCTTTGTAACCAAATCATTTCTTTACTAGCCTCTGTAGTAGAAACATACTCGGCTTCTGTTGTTGAAAGTGCAACAACACTTTGGATTTTTGAAACCCAACTGACAGCTGTTCCACCTACAGTAAATACATATCCTGTAGTGCTCCTCCTGTTATCTCTGCCACCTGCCATATCTACATCAACATATCCCTGTAGAGCAATGTTTTAACCACCAAAGCATAATGCTTGATTTGTGGTACCTCTCAAATATCTGAGAATCCATTTTACTGCCATCCAATGTTCTTTTCCTGGATTGTTCATGTACCTACTTACAACTCCCACTGCATGTGCAATATCAGGCCTTGTGCAGACCATTGCATACATTAAGCTTCCAACTACAGACGCATATGGAACTTTAGACATATAATCCATGTCTTCTTGGGTCTTTGGGCACATCTCCTTACTAAGTTTGAAATGGATAGAAAAAGGTGTACTAATTGGTTTTGCATTGTGCATATTAAATCTTTTCAACACCTTTTCTATGTACTCATTCTAAGACAGTGTTAATTTTTTATTTTTCCTGTCTCTAGTTATCCTCATACTAAGGATTTGTTTTGCAGCTCCCAAATCCTTCATTGCAAATGAATTTGCCAATTTTATTTTGAGCACATTTGTTTCCTGCATGTTAGATCTCGCAACAAGCATGTCATCTACATACAATAACAATATAATAGAGCTGCCATCATTTTGCCTTTTTAGATAAACACAATGATCAGAGTGACATCTAGTATAACCTTGTTCAGACATAAACTTGTCAAATTTTAGATACCACTGCCTTGGAGCCTGTTTTAAGCCATACAAGCTCTTCTTTAACCTGCACACCAATTTTTCTTTCCCTTTTACCTCATATGCTTCTGGTTTCTTCATGTATATATCTTCCTCAAAATATCCATGGAGAAATGATGTCTTTACATCTAACTGTTCAAGATGTAAATCTTCCGCTGCTACAAGACTTAAGATAGTTATGATTGAATTCATCTTAACAACAGGAGAAAATATTTCATCAAAATCAATACCTTTCTTTTGTGCAAACCCCTTCACCACAAGTCTAGCTTTGTACCTCTGTTTTCCTCCATCTTCTTCCTTCAGCCTGTAAACCCATTTATTTTGCAATGTACTTTTACCTGCAAGCAACTTGACTAAGTCCCAAGTCTGGTTATGCATTAAGGAGTCCATCTCTTCTTCCATGGCTAGCTCCCACTTCTTCCTACTTTCAACCTGCATTGCTTCTTCATAACATTCAGGTTCACCAGAATCAGTCAGCAATGAATAATATAATGAAGGAGAGTATCTTTCAGGGGGTCTACTTATCCTGGTAGATCTTGTAACACCACTTTCAGGTGTTTGAGGTGCCTGTTGCTGTTGTGGTGGTTGCTACTACTGTGGTTGTTGATCATTATTATTTTCAGGCACCTTTACTTTTTCAGATATGTCATCAAGAACCGTGTATTCCTTGCTTTCTTTTTCCTGTTTCTTTTCCTACAACTGATTCTTATACAAGACCTTTTCATTGAATATTACATCTCTTCTCCTAATGGTTTTGTGATTTTCATAATCATATAAGCGATAACCAAAATCATTAGCACCATATCCAATAAAGGTACATTTATTTTATTTTTCCTCAAGCTTTGTTCTCTTTTCTTTATTAATATGGACAAAGGCCTCATAACCAAAAGGCTTTAAAAAAGAGTAGTTTACCTTTTTACCTATCCATGCTTCCTCTAGAATACCACCATCCAAGGAACTTGAAGGCCCTCTGTTTATTAGATAAACAACAGTATCTTCAGCATCTACCCAAAATTGTAAAGGCAATCCCAAATGCAATCTCATGCACCTTGCATGCTCCATGATTTTTCTGTTCATCCTTTCTGACACACCATTTTCTTGTGGTGTTCTTGGAACTGTCTTCTCTCTGCAAATTCCAAGCTCTGAACAGTACCTATCAAACTCTTTGCTGCAATATTCACCTCCATTGTCTGATCTGAGACGCTTCAACTTCTTTCCTGTCTCAATCTCAACCAAAGCTTTCCATTTCTTGAAAGTATCAAATACATCAAATTTATTTTGAATACAATAAATCCATGTTTTTCTAGTTGCATCATCAATAAAAGTAACATAATAATGAGAGCCACCGAGAGATGATACCTGAGCAGGTCCCCATACATCTGTATGCACAAGCTCCAATTTTTCGCTCTTCTTTTCTTTCCCAATTCTAAGAAATCTGACTCTCTTCTGTTTTCCATAAATGTAATTCTCACAAAAATCCAAATCAACATTTTTCAAACCTGGCAGCAAATTTCTTGAGTGAAGAATTTTCATCCCCTTCTCACTCATGTGTCCGAGCCTATGATGCCATAATGCTGCATTTGCTCCTTTGGAATTTAAAGAATTAACAGAGTTATAAATACCATTGCATAAATACAATGTACCAACCTTTTTTCCTTTTGCTATTACTAGGGCTCCTTTGGTGACCTTCCAAGTTTTATCTGTGAAAGTTGTCACACAACCTTCACTGCCTAATTGCCCTGTTGAAATCAGATTTTTCTTAAGATCTGGAACATGACTTACCTCCTTTAGTAGCCATTGGTTTCCATTCTGTTTTTTTACAAGAACTTTACCCATTCCAACAATTTTACCCAGTCCGCTATAATATCCTCTGTTCTCTCTCACAGTCTCCCTCATAATACACAGCTGCAATACAGTCATAATACACAGCCGCAATACAATACCCTCATATATAAAAGGGGGTTTCCTTCTAAAGCAAAAAGCCCTAATCTAAACATAACTTCTACCGTCAGATCATTTGCCTAATGAACGGCCCAGATTGAATAGAAAATACTATACTATTACAAGGCAATTTTACATTTGCTTTTAGCTTCGGGGGCACTGCCTCCAAAACCCCACCAGAGGGGGGCTCCGAAAAGTGTTTCCGCCCCCCCTAGACCCTCCATGGCAGCGATTAATTATGGGTGGCGTTGCTTCCCCTTTTAAGGTACAGGGGTCCAATGCTGTGATACAAAGTAAACAAGATAATCAGGCTCCACACCCAACAATATCCCACTTGGAGACTGATTGTAGCAACTCCACCGCTGCTTCATTTGCTGGACAATGACTCCTCTTTGGACTTGGCTGTTTCTCATCTTCATCGTCATCCTTGAATACCAATTGAAACTAAGCATGTTCTAATTCTTCCTGGTTACAACTTTTGTTAGCATATTTGCAGGATTCTGGCTAGTGTGTATCTTTTTCAGCTTCAACTCTCCATCTTCCAATACTGACCGTATGAAATGGTACTTGAGATGTATGTGTTTAGTCCTGGAATGAAATGTTGAGTTCTTTGCAAGATGAATAGAACTTTGGCTATCACTGTATAGTGTGCCCATATCATGCTTCTTACCCAATTCATCCATAAACCTTTGTAACCAAATCATTTCTTTACTAGCCTCTGTAGCAGCAACATACTCGGCTTCTATTGTTGAAAGTGCAACAACACTTTGGATTTTGAAACCCAACTAACAGTTGTTCCACCTACAGTAAATACATATCTTGTAGTGCTCCTCCTGTTATCTCTGTCACCTGCCATATCTGCATCAACATATCCCTGTAGAGCAATGTTTGAACCACCAAAGCATAATGCTTGATTTGTGGTACCTCTCAAATATCTGAGAATCCATTTTACTGCCATCCAATGTTCTTTACCTGGATTTTTCATGTACCTTCTTACAACTCCCATTGCATGTGCAATATCAGGCCTTGTGCAGACCATTGCATACATTAAGCTTCCAACTGCAGATGCATATGGAACTTTAGACATTTAATCCATGTCTTCTTGGGTCTTTGAACACATCTCCTTACTAAGTTTGAAATGGCTAGAAAAAGGTGTACTAACTGGTTTTTCATTGTGCATATTAAATCTTTTCAACACCTTTTCTATGTACTAATTCTGATACAGTGTTAATTATGATTTTTCCTGTCTCTAGTTATCCTCATACCAACGATTTGTTTTGCATCTCCCAAATCCTTCATTGCAAATGAAGTTTCCAATTTTCTTTTGAGCACATTTATTTCTTGCATGTTAGATCCTGAAACAAGCATGTCATCTACATACAATAACAATATAATATAGCTGCCATCATTTTTCCTTTTTAGATAAACACAATGATCAGAGTGACATCTAGTATAACCTTGTTCTGACATAAACTTGTCAAATTTTAGATAACACTACCTTAGAGCTTGTTTTAAGCCACACAAGCTCTTCTTTAACATGCACACCAATTTTTCTTTCCCTTTTACCTCATATCCTTTTGGTTGCTGCATGTATATCTATTCCTCCAAATCTCCATGGAGAAATGATGTCTTTATATCTTACTGTTCAGGATGTAAATATTCCGCTGCTACAAGAATTAAGATAGTTCTGATTGAATTCATCTTAACAACAGGAGAAAATATTTCATCAAAATCAATACCTTTATTTTGTGCAAACCCCTTCACCATAAGTCTAGCTTTGTACCTCTGTTTTCCTCCATCTTCTTCCTTTAGCCCGTAAACCCATTTATTCTGCAATATAGTTTTACCTGCAGGCAACTTGACTAAGTCCCAAGTCTGGTTATGCATTAAGGAGTCCATCTCTTCTTCCATGTCTAGCTCCCACTTCTTCCTACTTTCAACCTGCATTGCTTCTTCATAACATTTAGGTTCACCAGAATCAGTCAGCAATAAATAATATAATGAAGGAGAGTATCGTTCAGGGGGTCTACTTATCCTGGTAGATCTTATAACACCACTTTCAGGTGTTTGAGGTGCATGTTGCTGTTGTGGTGGTTGCTGCTGCTGTGGTTGTTGATTATTATTATTTTCAGGCACCTTTACTTTTTCAGATATCTCATCAAGAACCGCGTATTCCTTTCTTTCTTTTTCCTGTTTCTTTTCCTACAACTGATTCTTATACAAGACCTTTTCATTGAATATTACATCTCTGCTCCTAATGATTTTGTGATTTTCATAATCATATAAGCGATAACCAAAGTCATTAGCACCATATCCAATAAAGGTACATTTCTTTGATTTTGCCTCAAGATTTGTTCTCTTTTCTTTATTAATATGGACAAAGGCCTTACAACCAAAAGGCTTTAAAAAAGAATAGTTTACCTTTTTACCTGTCCATGCTTCCTCTGGAATACCACCATCCAAGGAACTTGAAGGCCCTCTGTTTATTAGATAAACAACAGTATCTTCAGCATCTGCACAAAATTGTAAAGGCAATCCTGCATGCAATGTCATGCACCTTGCATGCTCCATGATTGTTCTGTTCATCCTTTCTGACACACCATTTTCTTGTGGTGTTTTTGGAACTGTCTTCTCTCTGTGAATTCCATGCTATGAACAGTACCTATCAAACTCTTTGCTGCAATATTCACCTCCATTGTCTGATTTCAGACGCTTCAACTTCTTTCCTATCTCAATCTCAACCAAAGCTTTCCATTTCTTGAAAGTATCAAATACATCAGATTTATTATGAATACAATAAATCCATTTTTTTCTATTTGCATCATCAATAAAAGTAACATAATAACGAGAGCCACCGAGAGATGATACCTGAGAATTTCCCCATACATCTGTATGCACAAGCTCCAATTTTTTGCTCTTCTTTTCTTTCCCAACTCTGAGAAATCTGACTCTCTTCTGTTTTCCATAAATTCAATTCTCACAGAAATCCAAATCAACATTCTTCAAATCTGGCAGAAAATTTCTTGAGTGAAGAATTTTCATCCCCTTCTCACTCATGTGTCCGAGCCTATGATGCCATAATGCTGCATCTGCTCCTTTGGAAGTTAAAGCATTAACAGAGTTAGAAATACCATTGCATAAATACAATTTACCAACCTTTTTGCCTTTTGCTATTACCAGGGCTCCTTTGGTGACCTTCCAAGTTTTATCTGTGAAAGTTGTCACATAACCTTCACCGCCTAACTGCCCTGTTGAAATCATATTTTTCTTAAGATCTGGAACATGCCTTACCTCCTTTTGTAGCCATTGGTTTCCATTCTGTTGTTTTACAAGAAATTTACCCATTCCAACAATTTTACAGGGTTTATCATCACCCAAATGAACTTTTCCAAAATCTCCTTGAACATAGTCATGAAAATATTTCTTATCAGGTGTGGCATGGACTGAAGCCCCTGAATCTACAACCCAAGAATCAGTAACATTTTCGAAATAAAGAATCAAAGCATCTTGTAACACATCACCTGTCAAATTTGATTCATGATTGTTTTCTTGCTGTGTGTCTCCTTCTTTTCCCTTCCGAGATCTACAGTCTTTCTTTAGGTGTCATTTCTTTCCGCAATTCCAGCACACTATTCCTGATCTGGACTTGGATCTGCCTTTCCTTGATTTACTGCGATATCCTGAGCTCTTTCCTCTTTCCATTCTTCTTCCCCTAGAATCTGCACTCAAAGCATTACCTGATGTCTCTCAGGAGATTTTCCATCGCATTTCCTCGCTAAGGATAGCACCAAAAACATCATCAAACTTTAAAGTACTAGATCCAGAGACAGAGTTACTAATGGCCATTACTAAACCATTCCAACTCTCTGGCAATGAGCACAAGAATAACAGAGCTCTAACTTCATCATCAAAGTTTACCCCTACAGAACCTAACTGACTGGTAACTGTATTAAATTCATTTAAATGGTCTGCAACAGATCCACCTTCCGACATCTTCATATTAAATAGTCGTTTCATAAGAAATACCTTGTTTGAGGACGAGGGTTTTTCATATAGTTTTTCCAATGTCTGCATCAAACCCTTTGTTGTTGTTTCCTTCGAAATATTGAAGGCGAATGATGCCGCAAGACACAACCATACTGTTCTGAGTGCCTTTCTATCGAGAATGTTCCATTCTGTGTCTGTCATGGCCACCGACTTCTTTGTTTTTCCGCTCAATGGTAGGTATAGATCTTTCTGATACAGATAATCTTCCATCTACATCTTCCACAGCGGAAAGTTTTGGCCATTAAATTTTTCGACCCTGAACTTACCATCTTCCGCCATTACTCCCACTCAAACCAGGAACCCTTCCTTCCTGCGAGTTTATCAACCAAATATACCTTCGGCTCTAATACCAGTTGTTAGAAAATTAAATATTACAGAGCAATGCAACACATAAAATATGCGGAAAAATACAAGCACACAAAACACATAAAACCAGAGAGACACAAATATACGTGGTTCACCCAGTTTGGGCTACGTCCACCCTGAACAGCCAGTCCTTCCTTTCTATTATCCAACAAAAATGAAGAGGCAAAACCTACAATAGAGCCGTTGTAATATCCTCTGTTCTCTCTCACAGTCTCCCTCTCTGTTTCTCGCTCCGAGAATACACTCATAATACACAGCCGTAATACAATACCCTCATATATACAAGGGGGTTGCCTTCTAGGGCAAAAATTCCTAATCTAAACATAACTTCTACCGTCAGATCATTTTCCTAATGAACGGCCCAGATTGACTAGAAATTACTATACTTTTACAAGGCAATTTTACATCTGTTTTTTGCTTCGGGGCCGCTGCCCCCAAAACCCCTGCCAGGGGGGGGGGCTCCGAAAAGCGCTGCCGCCTCCCCTAGACCCCCCATGATAGCGATTAATTACGGGCGGCGTTGCCACCCCTTTTAAGGTACAGGGGTCCAATGCTGTGATACAAAGTAAACAAGATAATCAGGCTCCACACCCAACAATCTCCCACTTGGAGACTGATTGTAGCAACTCCATCGCTGCTTCATTTGCTGGAAAATGACTCCTCTTTGGACCTGGCTATTTCTCATCTTCATCTTCATCGTTGAAGACCAATTGAAACTGAGCATGATCTCAGTTTCTCCCTGGTTACAACTTTTGTTAGCATATCTACAAGATTCTGGCTAGTGTGTATCTTTTTCAGCTTCAACTCTCCATCTTACAATACTGACTGTATGAAATGGTACTTGAGATGTATGTGTTTATTCCTAGAATGAAATTATGAGTTCTTTGCAAGATGAATATCACTTTGGCTATCACTGTATAGTGTGACCATATCATGCTTCTTACCCAATTCATCCATAAACCTTTGTAACCAAATCATTTCTTTACTAGCCTCTGTAGCAGCAACATACTCCGCTTCTGTTGTTGAAAGTGCAACAACACTTTGGATTTTTGAAACCCAACTGACAGTTGTTCCACCTACAGTAAATACATATCCTGTAGTGATCCTCCTGTTATCTCTGTCACCTGCCATATCTGCATCAACATATCCCTGTAGAGCAATGTTTGAACCACCAAAGCATAATGCTTGATTTGTGGTACCTCTCAAATATCTGAGAATCCATTTTACTGCCATCCAAGGTTCTTTTCCTGGATTGTTCATGTACCTGCTTACAAATTCCACTGCATGTGCAATATCAAGCCTTGTGCAGACCATTGCATACATTAAGCTTCCAACTGCAGACGCATATGGAACTTTAGACATATAATCCATGTCTTATTGGGTCTTTGGGCACATCTCCTTACTAAGTTTGAAATGGCTAGCAAAAGGTGTACTAATTGGTTTTGCATTGTGCATATTAAATCTTTTCAACACCTTTTCTATGTACTCATTCTGATACAGTGTTAATTTATGATTTTTCCTATCTCTAGTTATCCTCATACCAAGGATTTTTTTTGCAGCTCCCAAATCCTTCATCGCAAATGAATTTGCCAATTTTCTTTTGACCACATTTATTTCCTGCATGTTAGATCCTGCAACAAGCATGTCATCTACATACAATAACAATATAATATTGCTTCCATCATTTTTCCTTTTTAGATAAACACAATGATCAGAGTGACATCTAGTATAACCTTGTTCAGACATAAACTTGTCAAATTTTAGATACCACTGCCTTGGAGCCTGTTTTAAGCCATACAAGCTCTTCTTTAACCTGCACACCAATTTTTCTTTCCCTTTTACCTCATATCCTTATGGTTGTTGCATGTATATCTCTTCCTCAAAATCTCCATGGAGAAATGATGTCTTTACATATAACTATTCAAGATGTAAATCTTCCGCTGTTACAAGACTTAAGATAGTTCTGATTGAATTCATCTTAACAACAGGAAAAAATATTTCATCAAAGTCAATACCTTTATTTTGTGCAAACCCCTTCACCACAAGTCTAGATTTGTACCTCTGTTTTCCTCCATCTTCTTCCTTCAGCCTGTAAACCCATTTATTCTGCAATGTAGTTTTACCTACAGGAAACTTCACTAAGTCCCAAGTCTGGTTATGCATTAAGGAGTCCATCTCTTCTTCCATGGCTAGCTCCCACTTCTTCCTACTTTCAACCTGCATTGCTTCTTCATAACATTCAGGTTCACCAGAATCAGTCAGCAATAAATAATATAATGAAGGAGAGTATCGTTCAGGGGGTCTAGTTATCCTGGTAGATCTTGTAACACCACTTTCAGGTGTTTGAGGTGCCTGTTGCTGTTGTGGTGGTTGCTACTGTTGTGGTTGTTGATTATTATTATTTTCAGGCACCTTTACTTTTACAGATATCTCATAAAGAACCACGTATTCCTTGCTTTCTTTTTCCTGTTTCTTTTCCTACAACTGATTCTTATACAAGACCTTTTCATTGAATATTACATCTCTGCTCCTAATGATTTTGTGATTTTCATCATCATATAAGTGATAACAAAAATCATTAGCACCATATCCAATAAAGGTACATTTCTTTGATTTTTCCTCAAGCTTTTTTCTCTTTTCTTTATTAATATGGACAAAGGCCTCACAACCAAAAGGCTTTAAAAAAGAGTAGTTTACCTTTTTACCTATCCATGCTTCCTCTGGAATACCACCATCCAAGGAACTTGAAGGCCCTTTGTTTATTAGATAAACAACAGTATCTACAGCATCTTCCCAAAATTTTAAAGGAAATCCTGCATGCAATCTCATGCACCTTGCACGCTCCATGATTGTTCTGTTCATCCTTTCTGACACACCATTTTCTTGTGGTGTTCTTGGAACTGTCTTCTCTCTACGAATTCCATGCTCTGAACAGTACCTATCAAACTCTTTGCCGCAATATTCACCTCCATTGTCTGATCTGAGACACTTCAACTTCTTTCCTGTCTCAATCTCAACCAAAGCTTTCCATTTCTTGAAAGTATCAAATACATCAGATTTATTCTGAATACAATAAATCCATGTTTTTCTAGTTGCATCATCAATAAAAGTAACATAATAACGAGACCCACCGAGAGATGATACCTGAGCAGGTCCCCATACATCTGTATGCACAAGCTCCAATTTTTCGCTCTTCTTTTCTTTCCCAGCTCTGAGAAATCTGACTCTCTTCTGTTTTCCGTAAATTCAATTCTCACAGAAATCCAAATCAGCATTCTTCAAACCTGGCAGCAGATTTCTTGAGTGAAGAATTTTCATCCCCTTATCACTCATGTGTCCGAGCCTATGATGCCATAATGCGGCATCTGCTCCTTTGGAAGTTAAAGCATTAACAAAGTTAGAAATACCATTGCATAAATACAATGTACCAACCTTTTCGCCTTTTGTTATTACCAGGGCTCCTTTGGTGACCTTCCAAGTTTTATCTGTGAAAGTTGTCACAGAACCTTCACCGCCTAACTGCCCTGTTGAAATCATATTTTTCTTAAGATATGGAACATGCCTTACCTCCTTTAGTAGCCATTGGTCTCCATTATGTTGTTTTACAAGAACTTTACCCATTCCAACAATTTTACAGGGTTTATCATCACCCAAACGAAATTTTCTAAAATCTCCTTGAACATAGTCATGAAAATATTTCTTATCAGGTGTGGCATGGAATGAAGCCCCTGAATCTACAACCCAAGAATCAGTAACATTTTCGAAAGAAAGAATCAAAGCATCTTGTAACACATCACCTGTCACATTTTCTTCATGATTTTTTTCTTGTTGTGTGTCTCCTTCTTTTCCCTTCCGAGATCTACAGTCTTTCTTTAGGTGTCCTTTCTTTCCGCAATTCCAGCACACTATCCCCGATCTGGACTTGGATCTGCCTTTCCTTGATTTACTGCGATATCTCGAGCTCTTTCCTCTTTCCATTCTTCTTCCCCTAGACTCTGCACTCAAAGCATTACCTGATGTCTCACCAGAGCTTTTCCGTCGCATTTCCTCGCTAAGGATAGAACCAACAACATCATCAAACTTTAAAGTACTAGATCCAGAGACAGAGTTACTAATGGCCATTACTAAACCATTCCAACTCTCTGGCAATGAGCACAAGAATAACAGAGCTCTAACTTCATCATCAAAGTTTACCTCTACAGAACTTAACTGACTGGTAACTGTATTAAATTCATTTAAATGGTCTGCAACAGATCCACCTTCCGACATCTTCATATTAAATAGTCGTTTCATAAGAAATACCTTGTTTGAGGCCAAGGGATTTTCATATAGTTTCGCCAACGTCTGCATCAAACCCTATGTTGCTTTTTCCTTCGAAATATTGAAGGCGACTGACACCGCAAGACACAACCGTACTGTTCCGAGTGCCTTTCTATCGAGAATGTTCCATTCCGCGTCTGTCATGGCCGCCGACTTCTTTGTTTTTCCGCTCAATGGTAGGTACAGATCTTTCTGATACAGATAATCTTCCATCTGCATCTTCCACAGCGCAAAGTTTTGGCCGTTAAATTTCTCGACCCTAAACTTACCATCGTCCGCCATTTCTCCCACTCGAACCAGGAACCCTTCTTTCCTGCGAGTTTATCAGCCAAATATACCTTCGGCTCTGATACCAGTTGTTAGAAAATTATATATTATGGAGCAATGCAACACATAAAATATGTGAAAAATACAAGCACACAAAACACATAAAACCAGAGAGACACAGATATACGTGGTTCACCCAGTTTGGGCTACGTCCACCCCGAACAGCCAGTCCTTCCTTTCTATTATCCAGCAAAAATTGAAGAGACAAAACCTACAGTAGATCCGCTGTAATATCCTCTGTTCTCTCTCACAGTCTCCCTCTCTGTTTCTCGCTCCGAGAATACACTCATAATACACAGCCGCAATACAATGCCCTCATATATACAAGGGGGTTGCCTTCTAGGGAAAAAAACCCTAATCTAAACATAACTTCTACCATCAGATCATTTGCCTAATGAACGACCCAGATTGACTAGAAATTACTATACTTTTACAAGGCAATTTTACATATGTTTTTAGCTTCGCGGGGGCTGCCCCCGAAAGCCCCGCCAGGGGGCGCAAGCGATTAATTACGGGCGGCGTTGCCGCCCCTTTTAAGGTATAGGGTTCCAATGCTGTGATACAAAGTAAACTAGATAATCAGGCTCCACACCCAACAATTTTCTATCTCTTGAGCAAGTAGGTGTGTAAGAGAGTACTGTTGTGCAAGGGCTGATTCCTCTTCCCTTTGCTTTTCCAATGCTTTCCTAACACCCATGGTTCTAGGCCTTTTCTTCTTTGTTTCTTCATCCTCCTCATCATCATTAAACTCGCCCATGTATTCATCAAGTTTTACTAAGCCTTTTGAGCTTCAATGTTATATTTAAGTGCCCGAGGCTTAACGGATGACTAATTTGCCGCTCAAGATTGTTTTGCATTTGTAGAAAGTGTATGAGGTCCTTCGACCTTACTAGATCAGTTTCTAAGTCCTGGATTTGGGCTTCTCTGTTTTGTAAAAGTGACTCAAGGATTCCGAATTCATCATCTTCAACATCACTGTCTATTTGTATGATGTCAAATTACTTTTCATGCTCATGGCTACTCTCCTGATGTTCAACTTTTTCTTTTCCCTTGCTTTGGATAGTCTTCTTTGCTCTTGTTCTCTTTGGTAATTCAACATTACTCTGCTTAGGCAGTTTGCCTCTACTCCTTAGCGCCCTAGTGACATTACTTGTCACTACTTAAGTAGTTTTCTTCTTTGCAGATTTGGTGATTTTAGTCTTTGTCATCTTTGAGGAAAGAGTCATGGCCCCTTGCCTAGGAAAGGCAGTAAGCACATGTCCTTGAGGGCTATGTTGAGATGAAGAGAGAGGAAGCTTCAGCATTTGTTTAGCTTGATCTTTCAATTTCTACCTCCTTCATCACCTGCTTTTCTCCTTTGTTCACTGTTTTCGTGTTCTTCTTTAGGGCTGTCATCATCTTGCTCACTATTTTGGACCTCTTTTTGACTGTTTCTTTTATTAGTTTGAACCATTTTTCTCCAATATAGGGGATCTTAGTTTCCTTTGACACTACTTTAGGAGTAAGCACAAAGTCTAGACCTGCAATGTGAACCTGCTCTCCATCTAATCTCAGGGAAAATAGCTCATTTAGAAGAGGGTAGCTAGTGACCTCTTGGATTTTGTTGTAAAAGTAAAGGTAGCCCACTTCTTGAAAATAGGACAAGATTGAAGAGGATGCAGTGATCTCTCGAATAGTAGTGGGTTCAAACCTATTATGGTGGCCCCCCTTATTAATCCCTTTCTTCTTTGGAGGCATCTTGGTTTTATTTTTCTTCACCCACTCAACGCACAAGTTTTCAAAACTAAAATAGGCCTCTTCTTTTAAAACTTTTTTCTCTTTTCCTTGAAGTTTGATTTCAAAATATTTTTTAAGACCAAAATACTGAGGTGTAAGGAAATGATGAATACCTTTGAAAATCTCCCTTGCAGCTTGAAAAACTAGTTTCTGTGTCCAAAATCCAAATTATGGAAATTTGGAGGCCTCTTGAGAGGTGCTACGCTCCTGTGCACAGGCGCGTAGCACCTGCATGTTGCTGTGGGCGCCCGGGCGCCTTCTGAACGCTGGGCCGGGCAGGGAGTGTTATGGGTCGTACAAACAGAGTGAAAGAGGTGCCAAAGCTATGCGAAGGAGGGAAAATATCATGGTGAATAGGGGTAACAAACTTGTGTAGAGGCCAGTGGAAAAATCATGCAAGGAGCTGGGCAGACTAGGGCTGACGGCTACATGCAGTGGGCCCAGCGCCGGGCGAAAAAGTCTGCACATCGTTAAAGAGCCCAAGCGCATCACTCCACCCTACAGGTGTGTCACACCGTGTGAAAAATCCTTCGAAGGCTGACTACATGCGTGTCGTGTCCAAATCGAAGTGTGTCGCGACCCTGATTTTTTGCACAATGGTTGCCTGGGGTTTGAAAAACAACTTATTCTTTGCCAGTTTGAAAATAGAATGAGAAAAAACACTTGCTGAGGCTTTATAATTTTTTTTATTTTTTTTTGGAGTGTTTGAATCATGACTTTTTCCCCCTTTAAAATACTTCTCACCTTTTTCCTTAATTTTTTTCAAAACAAAGATTACATCCTTTTGCACTTTGTGTTTTCGGGCGCCTTGTTTCTCCTTTGAAGATTGTATTTTTCATAACCTGTTTTGGGCTCTCTGATATTGTGACTTTACCTTATGCTTATCATTGAAGGGGGTAATGCATACAGAATGACCTAAACCCTTAAACAACATGTGTCTATCATTCAATTCTTCAACCCCTTTTAAAAATCTTTAAACCTGTTTTTTGTTTCTCAATGGAAGGTTTCAAACCTGTAAACAAAGTATTGCCTTCTACTTATGATTGAAGGAGGCTACTTCTACATCAACTTTAGGGCCTTCTGAGACTGTGTATTTGTTTTATGTGTAATTATTTAAGGAGGTAATGCAGACACAGTGTCTGTTTATGCCCTTTGCTGGCGTTTGAAGGAGGTATGTCACAAAAACTATTCTTACCCTTTGTTTATCATTAAAAACTTTCTCAAACAATTTATTAAACCTCGTGATTTCCCTCTGCTCATATTTTGGAGGAGGCAATGCAAAATGCAACTACCTAGGTTCTTGAAAGCCATTGTGTAGGCCCTCTACTTATGATTGAAGGAGGGTTTTTCATACAAATTGTGTTTTGACCCTCTGCTAATGCTTTTAAGGAGGCAACTTGAAAACTTGTGTTTTTTTCTATCTGCTCATGATTGAAGGAGGCACTGTAAACACAAAATTTTTCTTTCATCTCTGCTAAATCATTTGAAGATTTTTCTTTTGAACCAATTGTCTGTGGGCGCTCTGCTTGTCATGAAGGAGGAAATTTTGACAAACTGCATGGGTGCTTATTTGACCTCTGTTAACCAACTGAAGAATGTCTATGAACAAATTGTTTTTGGGCTCTTTAGACAAACTGTGTTTATCATTCAAAAGAGACCTTGTGCTTTTCATTCGAAGGAGGCATCTTTAGAACTGTGAGGGGTGCCCTTTCTTCTCTGGAAGGAGACCTTTAATATGACAGTGTTAACCCTTGAAGGAGGCTACCTGTTCCAAATCCGGGCCCTTTGAGACTGTGCCTTTAACCTCTGCTTATGATTGAGGGAGGTTCTTTAAAACACAATCTGTATTACCTCTGTAGGATTGCCTTTGAACAATTGGAAACCCAGGTATGCATACTTGAAAGAGTCTATTTCAGAAAAATTGTTATGAGTGCTTTATTTGTTTTAGTTTCACCCCTTGAAATAAGTTATTACAACAACATATAACCTCTATTTGGGCCCTCTGAGACTGTGCCATTTTCCCTCTTCTTATCTTTTTGAAGGAGGCTTCCAAGACACAATATTTGTGACCCTTTAGACCACTATGAGGCCCCATTTTATCCTTGGTAGGAGGCACTTTGCAAACAAATTTTCTGAGGCTGTCTACTTATCATGAAGGAGGCAAGCTCAAAACACAATATGTATTATCTTTGCACCATTTGCCTATAAAACATGTTTTTGTAGAATTTTACTGTGAAATATATAGGTAGGTAATGTTTTTGAAAATGATAAATGTCTACTATCTGTCTTTGGACTAATATTTCTTTATAGTAGTTGTAACTCCTTTGGTGCTGTAGTGCTTTTGATGCTTTTAGAGGCTAGGCTAAATAATGATAAAAGGCATTTTTTCCTTTTACACCTTTCATGATGATGCCTAGTCTGCTAGAGGCTCTCTTTTGCCAAAGACTGCCACTCTTAGCTTCATCAGACTGTTTTTCAGAGGTGGCCCACATGTTTGGAATAAATGAAAAATTCCATTTTGAGTTGCTGGATGCAGACATTTCCCAAGCTTTGTATCTTTTCCCATGATGGGGGACTTTTGACCTTTTTGGTGTTTTGACTTTGCAGGGAGGAATCTTGAAGGTCTTTTTTTCTTTAAACTCTGTATTCTCCCTGATTTCAACAGTGAAATGCTACAGCTTGAAGTTTTATCCTGAAGCGTTCTCTTTCTCATACTGATTAGAGCCATTCATACTAGCACACTTGTGGGGATGCATTGTTAATATAGCTTTGATCATTGGAGTTTCTTCTTGTAGTGTCATGATGATAATACCTGAAATTTCAGTTAATCTTCTTTCTTTGGACATGAGACCTAAAATCTCTAATTTTTTTCTGAATTTAACATTATAAGATCTGCTGAAACAAAATATAGCGACCATTCTAATGGTGTATGACCTAAGGATAAACCAGGGATTGTTTCTATCAGATAATAAGAAATGATGGCTGACTGGTGCTAAAAACAGGGTCTTTGACTAGAGATAGATTTTGTCAAGGTATTTGCCTTAAACACCACCACCTAGACCTATAGAATTTGTCATAGTTTCTGAAGAGTTTCTTAGGCATATTCAATAGGTTATCATATGACAAAATGATCAGTGAAAGAGGGGTAGACAATTTGTCAAATGTTGGACAGTGGGTTGTATGAAAAACAAGGGATTTTCATAGTAGAGAAACAAAACTTATGACAACTATAGACAGGGAGGCTTTTCTAAATTGTGATAGGTATGGAAAAATGAAGACCATTCATATCATAGGCTGAAAGAGAAGGGTGGGAAAAAATAAATTGTTTGGGGTGTTTTCTAGATGACAAATTTTCAGATTGAGATTAGCTTCTAGACAACTTAGTCAAGGAATCTAGTCATCAAAACATGCATAAAATATTGATGACTAACAGTGGCTCCATTTGGGGAGGGAAACTACTTTTCAGGAGGTGTCGAGAACTGTAGATCTCAGGCTTACGAAGATGAGTGCCTCATCCATTGGCGCAAAATTTCTCTTCTTTTTGATGCTATTCCTGAAAATGATGCTTTTTTGAAAAATTTACAGCATGGTTAGCATCAACCTCATCTTTACGTACCCAGCTATATTTCCTAGCATAATTTTCTACAGTGCGTTTGGACTAGAAACCACTTTGACATGATATTTTTTGAAAAAAGAAAATTCTCTTCTACACTTATATCATCGGAGATTTTAGATTCAACTGATGAAATCCTTTGATTTTCTAACTATACTATATCAACTGTCAAGATTAAGCTGTTTGACAGGATTTCATTCGCTAGACTAAAAAATGAAATTGAAAAATGATCAAATCAGGATTAGACAGTCTAATTTGTCATGTGTTTGTGGCATAAAGACAAGCTACACAGAAATGTTATTTTCGTACAAATGAGATTTAGAAAAATCAGGGCTAGGATACATAGTTTGCTTTTCATCCCTATTTTTCTCTTTGGTTCTGTTTTGAGCGTGTGCAACCAACATCTTTGTTTCCTAATCTACTTTATTTGATAAGTCAAGCTGTCATATTTTGGCTATCATTCTTTTTCACTAACTTATCAGCAATCAATTCAAAACATGCTCAGTTATGATTAGGCTATATAACTGAACAAGACATCTTTTGAGCACTAGTAGTGGCATTTAGACTTGCACACTTTCAGCATGACTATTTTTTGGGTATGGGGCTGTACCGTTTCTTTAGAAACTGCCCTCTTTTTCTACTTTTCCTGTTGTTTTTGTGTTTTTTGTTTTTTTCAAAACAAACTGAAAGAAAGATGCTCATGGGGCTGAGCTTATTTTTCACACCTATCTATCTATCCTAATCTAACCTATACATAATATACATTTATTTAGTGAAATCTCTTTCCCAAAAAATCCAATCAAGTAGATGATTCCATGAGGGATTTTGTTTCAGCTTTTTGAGAGTGCTGAAGAAATAAAAAGGCCATTTCCCCCTCACTTGTTTTGGGACAGTAGTGCTTAAGTTTTTTCTCACACTTTGCAACAAACTGTTCGTGGTAGAACACACTCCTCCTTTACATTTCTCAAGGAAAACAGGAAATGGATCTTGGAATGATACCTGATCTTGAGGACTTGAGACATAAGCTTCATCCAAGACTACTCCTTCTTCCACTTGGCTATGCTTGAGGCTATTTTGGGAAAGAAACTCCTCCTCTTACTCATGATCAGCTGAACTGTTAGACTCATCATATATTGCAGTGTAGTCCTCTTGCCAAGCTGATGTGCTCTTATTGAGTGGGATGGAATTTGTGTGAAGGTCATCATGTTGATGAGTAGGGAAAATCTTTGGTAGTAAATCCTCTTGAGAAGGTGGTGCAACAACTATCATGTGATTATCAACTTCTATGCCTTCATCTGAAATTTGTAATCTAGAGGAACTTGGTGACTGCTTATCTGGAGCTAAGGAGGATTCCATGTCCAAAATGATTTCCTCAACCATTTCAGGAAAAGGCTTCTCATTGATAACTTGCTCAATACTTTCATCATCCTCCTCAACCTCATCATCAAAGCTAAAATACTGTTGATTTAAAATTATTTGAAAGTTATTTCTGATGGAATGAAGTGAAGTAGAGAAAATATTCAGAGACTCTTCACTTACTTCTAAACTCTCAAGGATTTCCTCATCAGTGTCATAGGTGACCTGTCTTAGTTGATTACTACTTTAAATTTGATGATAGTGAACTTCATCCCACAAATCAACTGCTAATGGCTCTGCAAGGTTAGCTTCTCCTTGAATATCATAATCATCGATATATTGATTAAACCTTGGAGAATCATTAATATAAGTAATGTCACCAGCCATACATATTGGACTATTAGATTGTTTCTCTTCGAATTGATTTACAAATCTATTTTTTGACTTATGGTATGCAATATTAGCAGGAGAATGATCAGAAAAGTTTTGGTCATATGAAGTTTTAGAGGATTTCTACATGTTTATGAGCTGATCGATCTCCTCTTCAGTTAAAAAGAGAGGCATTTTTATCTCTCTTTGGATATAACTATAATAATCTTCTTTCTCTTGGGAAAGCTGATTTAGAGGATGAATGTCTTTTGGGGCCTTACCTAAGAGATATGATGAATCATCACTTGTGCCTTTAGAAAGATCTTGTGGGTTGTCTTTCATTTCTTGATTGGTTTCATCGTCAACCAAATCTTCTTGATGTTCGGGACAATAAGCATGGGATTCATGAGTTGCCTCTGATAGATTCTCAAGAGGCCAATTTTCTCGTATAATCTAAAATGACTCAAAGCACAAAGGTAGAGATCCTAAGGGTTTTTTTTTTCTTCCATTTCATGTTTAATTTCATTCTCAACCAACTCTTCTTGATTTTCAGGGAAAAAAATCATGGTATTCATGATTTTCCTCTGATATATTCTCAGGAGGCAAATTTTCTTGTATAATCTAAAATGACTCAAAGCACAAAGGTAGAGATCCTAAAGGTTTTGATTTTTCTTCCATTTCAGATTTGATTTCATCCTCAACCCACTCTTCTTGATGTTCGGGACAATAAGCATGGGATTCATGAGTTGCCTCTGATAGATTCTCAGGAGGCCAAGTTTCTCGTATAATATGAAATGACTAAAAGCACAAAGGTAGAGATCCTAAAGGTTTTTTTTTTTCTTCCATTTCAGATTTAATTTCATTCTCAACCAACTCTTCTTGATTTATGTGAGAGTTAACTTGAGCGTGGGTTTCATGAATAGCTTCTAAGAGATCTTCAGGATGGAAATTTCCTTTTAAAATCTGGAATGAATTAAAGAATAAGGGTAGAGATACTAAAGGTTTTGTTTCTTCTTCCATTTCAGATTCTGTGATTTCAAGATGGCTGATTAATTATTTAGAGCACTCTATGTTTTTATTTTAAACTTGCTCATTAGGCACATTTTGTTTGTTACTCTTGTCTTGTAATGGTTTAGTATGTTATTCTCGAGGAAAAAGTGTAGGTTGGTTTGAATAAGAAGCATTAACCTTATATTTGTGTTTTTCTCTTTTCCTGTCAAGCAGATGCATCAGTTTGCTGAATGTATCTATCAACCTTTCCAACTTTGCCTCTCTGTTCACACTTGGATCTATATTTGTTTACCAGAAAGGGTTACTGTGTCCTTTCAACCAGTTTAGAGTTCTCTACTAGTGGAGTATTTTGGTATATTGAGGGTTGTGGAGTCGCCAAGTGGAATATTTGAACTTTGCTGTCCACCATCAGCATGATTGGGATTTCTCAATGCATTCCCGGGATATTTTATAAGGACTAGTGGACTGATAGGCCTATTGGAGGCTAGTGGAGTCACCAGGTGGATGTTTTTAGTTGTTTTTAGAGATAGGTATTTATGGTCCA
This sequence comes from Pinus albicaulis, assembly GCA_034641835.2. Classification (NCBI taxonomy): domain Eukaryota; kingdom Viridiplantae; phylum Streptophyta; class Pinopsida; order Pinales; family Pinaceae; genus Pinus; species Pinus albicaulis. The sequence goes on along the minus strand of CM076575.1, from coordinate 446,778,044 downwards.
CCACCAATAATTGATAAAAATCCAATCTAGGGATTTTTTGGGGTTTTATGAGTTTCTATATGTAGCCCTAAGCTTTTTAAGAGTGTCTTATAGCTGAATCATCATTTTGCTAAGATGGTGAAAGAGCTAATTTCTACTCTTCAGACAACACTTAAGTTTTCTAAATTTTACTAAGACTTTGAGAGTTCCTAAGGGATATCTAGGATGTTTTGACTCAAGGTCCCACCATGATCACCATTATGTTAGAGAGCGGTGGGATGGATCAAGAGGATAGCATGCTCAGTTTGACAAGGGTTTTCCATGTGTCTTGGAAGATATTCAGATTAATATGAACTCAGAAAATTCCACCGTGATCGCCATTATGTTAGAGAGAAGTGGGATAAATCAACAGATAGTATGGCTATGGGAGTATTAGATAATTTAGTGGAGTAGTAGGCCTACTGGAGGCTAGTGGAGTCGCTAGGTGGATGTGTTTTGTTGTTTTTAGAGATAACTTTTTATGGTCCACCGCCAATGATTGATAGAAACCAATCTGAGGATGTTTTTGTGAGGTTTTTTACAAAGTTTTTATATGTAGCCTAGTTTGTAAGATTGTCCTATACCCGGTTCATCACTTAGCTAAGGTGGTGAAACAAAGAGAGTTTACTCTAAATGGCTTTATAGGATGCTTGTCTGATTTTAATTTTGAAGGACTAATGAGTCTACAAGAGTTTGCTAGGCTGTTATGTACTCAATGTGTCCCATCATGATCGCCATTATGTTAGTGTCCCATAATTTTGAAGATTGGTAAACCAAATGACAAGGTAACATCAGACCAAGCTTTGGAGCCCTAGGACCTAGCCTTCCTGGACTCAGAGAGGGCTCTCCCTATTATGCAAAGGATGTAAACTTGTTTGCCTCTGTATATTTTATTTTAGGCTAGTTGTTAAGTATGTTTTGGTTTGTTTTGGGTTTTTTTAGTGGAACTGATAAAAATGACAAATAGATATGGAGTTCGTCAAATCAACTGGGCTATGGGGTCAGATAAGGTCAAGACTGTCTTAATGATGGACAAGGTATTACTGCAGGGCTGATTTAGTCGAGGTAAATGGATTCTTTGGGTGAACGTGAAATGAGATGAACATTAATTTTGTGAAAGACAAAGAGATTTTAATCATAAATAGTTAAACAACAAGTATTCATGAGTTAGGGCTGACCATTAATCTCTATGAATGAAACTCAAACTGATAGATGCAGAAAATAAACAATCCAGTGATACATAGAAGTATAAGACCCTCTAACTTTGGGAAAATCACCTATAGACTTTTGGGAAAACAAATAAGATAAACATCATATCTTGAACTGTCAGGAACTTTGAAATAAGACTGCAAAGCATGGACAAAGGGCAAGATCGAAACAAGACCTCTTTGACTTAACTAAAACAACTAATAATTTAGAGAGAGATTTCAAAAATGGAGTTTTGATTAGCTATGAGTAAGTAGGGCATACTGTGAATCATACTAGATAGCATACATAATAACCATTAATGAAATTGATAACAAGTTCTTAGGGAACCAAAGAGCAATTAAGAATTCTTTGACATAACCAAGAAATATGAAGAACATTTAAGCTATGATGAATCGGGAAGTTTGAGGTGCCTCCATGGGCATATCTCAAAATTATTCTTTATTGAACTAAAACAAGCAAGAAGAATGAAAACATATATGAGAAACTAAGAAAACATAACAAATAAGAAACAAAATACCATTCACCAAGCCATGGAATCCTACACACAATCATCCTCCACCATCAAGCCAAGCAAGAGATCATCCACTTCATAAAACAAGTATTTCTTCAAAGCTCATAGTGCTATGCATTGCTCTCTATAACTCAAGTTCTCCCTCTAGCTACAATGAATCCTCTTAGATTATATAGGCCAAAGAGGAGGAAACCCACCTAGAGCAACTAGAAGGCCATTGGCTAAAAACAAATATCTAAAACTGTCCTTGAGGCCTTACAAGGTCCAAGGCACAAAATATCCTCTAAAAATATATTTTCGAACTAAAATATCAAAAAGGAATCACTTTTTAGGCCCGACACATGAAATAAACTTTCCTAATGCAGATTTGGCCAGTCATACTCAAAAAACTTCTTTTCAACAAAATCCTACAGGAGCGTAGCAACAAAAAAAATTATGTATTACAGAGGACATTTGAGAGACTTCCGGATGTCAAAACGAGGCCTCATATGGCTCGTTGGAAAGCCCTTGATGTCTAATTTTTGGAACAACTTGATATTTTCCAAACTGATGCTAAGAATTTTGTCAAAAAGTGAAATGAGTGAAAAAACCCAGGAGTGTAGCGCTTATTGTTATGTGAGGCAGAAAGGTAAAAATTGATTGTTTTTTGCCATTTTGAGGGATCAAAACATCTTATTTTTATATAAAAATTTCTGATTATATTCTCTCCAATTTAATGCATCCAAAATTTTTAAATTTCACCAGCTAAGGATGCTCCAAAAAAAAATGGCAGCGCCCATGAATTTGTGCAATTCGGCTCAAAAATCAGAAAAAAAACAAGATCATGTCAAAAAATGCTCAATTTTGGTGAGCAAACCCCTTAAGTGTTTCTAGAAACATGCATGGAAGCTTGAGCTAGGATTCCAAGCTGAGATTGGCCTTTTCCTCTTTTTTCTGCCGGGCGCCTCCTTTGGGCATTTTTGAGCTTGGCTTGGGAAATTTTGAGCTTCTTTCAGGAAAATTGATTTAGTTTCTTATAATGCCCAGTGATCCTCCTCTATAGGTCCAAATCCTTGTTGGATTTGTCCAATTTAGTTTCCAAATGTTTATTTTCTCTCTCAAGCCAAAACTCCTTGTCATTTTCCATCTCTTGAGCAAGTAGGTGTGTAAGAGGGTACTGCTGTGCAAGGGCTGATTCCTCTTCCTTTGCTTTTCCAATACTTTCCTAACACCCATGGTCCTAGGCATTTTCCTTGCTGTTTCTTCATCGTCATGATCATCGTTAAACTCACCCATGTACTCATCAAGTTTTACCTGAGCTTTTTGAGCTTCCCTCTTATATTTAAGTGTCTGGGCTTCATAGATGGCCATTTTCCTAGTCATATGTTTGTTTTGCATTTGTAGAAAGTGTATGAGGTATTTTTACCTTTCAAGGCCAGTCACTAAATCCTTAATTTGAGCTACCCTGTTTTGCAAAAGTGACCTAACAATTTTGTCTTCATCATCCTCAGCATTACTATCCAATTGGATGATGTCAAATTATTTGTCATGTTCATGGCTACTCTCCTGCTGTTCAACTTTTTCTTTGCCCTTGCTTTGGATAGTATTCTTTGCTCTTGTTCTCTTTGGAAATTCAACAATACTCTGCTTAGGCAGTTTTCCTCTACTCCTTAGTGCCCTAGTGACATTACTAGTCACTGCTTAAATAGTTTTCTTCTTTGCAGATTTGGTGATTTTAGTCTTTGTCATCTTTGAGGAAAGAATCATGGCCCCTTGCCTAGGAGAGGTAGTAAGCACATGTCCTTGAGGGCTATGTTGTGGAGAAGAGAGAGGAAGCTTCAGCATTTGTTTAGCTTGATCTTTCATACTGCTACCTCCTTCATCACCTACTTTGCTGCTTTGTTCACTGTTTTCATGTTCTTCTTTAGGGCTGTCATCATCTTGCTCACTATTTTGGACCTCTTTTTGACTGTTCATTTTATTAGTTTGAACCATTTTTATCCAATATGGGGGATCTTAGTTACCTTTGACACTGCTTTAGGAGTAAGCACAAAGTCTAGACCTGCAATGTGAACCTTCTCTCCATCTAATCTCAGGGAAAATAGCTCAGTTAGGAGAGGGTAGCTAGTGACCTCTTGGATTTTGTTGCAAAATTAAAGGCAACCCACTTCTTGAAAATGGGACAAGATTGAAGAGGATGTAGTGATCTCCCGAATAGTAGTGGGTTCAAACCTATTATGATGGCCCCCCTTCTTAACCCCTTTCTTCTTTTGAGGCATCTTGGTTTTATTTTTCTTCACCCACTCAAGACACAGGTTTTCAAAACTAAAATAGGCCTCTTCTTTTAAAATTGTTTTCTCTTTTCCTTGAAATTTGATTTCAAAATATTTTTTAAGACCAAAAGATTGAGGTGTAAGGAAATGATGGATACCTTTGAAAATATCCCTTGCAACTTGAAAAACCAGTTTCTCTGCCCAAAATCTGAATTATGGAAATTTGGAGGCCTCTTGAGAGGTCCTACGCTCCTGTGCTCATGCGCGTAGCACCTGCACGTTGTTGTGGGCACCCGGGCACCTTCTGAACGCTGGGTCGGGCTGGGAGTGTTATGGGCTGTACAACCAGAGTGAAAGAGGTGCTAAAGCTATGCAAAGGAGGGAATATATCGTGGTGAATAGGGGTAACAAAATTGTGTAGAGGCCAGTGGAAAAATCATGCAAGGAGCTGGGCAGACTAGGGCTAAGGGCTGCATGCAGTGGGCCAGGCACCAGGCGGAATAGTCTTCACGCCGTCAGAGAGCCCAAGCGTGTCGCGCCATGTGAAAAATCCTTTGGAGGCTGGCTACAGGACCCTGATTTTTTGCACGATGGTCACCTGGGGTTTGAAAAACAACTTCTTCTTTTCCAGTTTGAAAATAGAATGAGAAAAAAAACTCGTTGAGGCTTTATAGGTATTTTTTTTTTTTTTGGAGTGTTTGAATCATGAATTTTCCCCCCTTTAAAATACTTCTCACCTTTTGCCTTAGTGTTTTTGAAAACAAAGATTACATCCTTTTGGACTTCGTGTTTTGGGGCACCCTGTTTCTCCTTTGAAGATTGTCTTTTTCATCACTTGTTTTGGGCTCTCTGAGATTGTGCCTTTACCTTCTACTTATGACTGAAGGGGGTAATGCATACAGAACTACCTAAACCCTTAAACAACATGTGTCTATCATTCAATTCTTCAGCCCCTTTTAAAAATATTTAAACCTATTTTTTGTTTCTCAATGGAAGGTTTCAAACCTGTAAACAAAGTATTGCCTTCTACTTATAATTGAAGAACACTGCTTCTACATCAAATTTAGGGCCTTCTAAGACTGTGTCTTTGTTTCCTGGGTAATGATTTAAGGAGTTAATGCAAACAAAATGTATGTTTATGCCATTTTCTAGCCTTTGAAGGAGGTATGTCACAAAAATTGTTCTTACCCTTTGTTTATCATTAAAAAATTTCTCAAACAAAATATTAAACCTGGTGATTGTCCTCTGCTCATATTTTGGAGGAGGCAATGCAAAATGAAACTACCTGGGTTCTTCAAAGCCACTGTGTAGGCCCTCTACTTATGGTTGAAGGAGGATTTTTCATACGAATTGTGTTTTGACCCTCTGCTAATGCTTTTAAGGAGGCAACTTGAAAACTTGTGTTTTTTTCCATCTGCTCATGATTAAAGGAGACACTGTAAACACAAAAGTTTTCTTTCATCTCTGCTACATCATTTGAAGATTTGTCTTTTGAACCAGTTGTCTGTGGGCCCTCTTCTTGTCATGAAAGAGGCAATTTTGACAAAATCCATGGGCGCTTATTTGACCTCTATTAACCAACTGAATAATTTCTATGAAAAAACTGTTTGTGGGCTCTTTAGACAAACTATGTTTATCATTCAAAAGATACCCTGTGCTTGTCGTTTGAAGGAGGCGTCTTTAGAACTGTGAGGGGTGCCCTTTCTTCTCTGGAAGGAGGCCTTTAATCTGACAGTTTTAACCCTTGAAGGAGGCTACTTGTTCCAAATCTGGGCCCTCTGAGATTGTGCCTTTACCCTCTGCTTATGATTGAAGGAGGTTCTTTAAAACACAATATGTATTACCTTTGTATGATTGCCTTTGAACAATTGGAAACCCCAATATGCATACATGAAAGAGTCTATTTCAGACAAAATTTTATGAGTGCTATAGTTGTTTTAGTTTCACCCCTTGAAAGAAGTTATTACAACACCATATAACCTCTGTTTGGGCCCTCTGAGACTGTGCCATTTTCCCTCTACTTATCTTTTTGAAGGAGGCTTCCAAAACACAATATTTGTGACCCTTTAGACCACTATGAGGCCCCATTTTATCCTTGGGAGGAGGAACTTTGCAAACAAAATTGTCTAAGGCCCTCTACTTATCATGAAGGAGGCCTTCAAAACACAATATGTATTATCTTTGCACCATTTGCCTATAAAACATGTTTTTGTAGAATTTTACTGTGAAATCTATAGATAGGTAATGTTTTTGCAAATGATAAATGTCTACTACCTGTCTTTGGACTAATATTTCTTTGTAGTATTTTTATCTCCTTTGGTGCTGCAGTGCTTTTGATGATTTTAGAAGCTAGGCTAAAGAAGGATAAAACTCAGTTTTTCCTTTTACACCTTTCATACTGATGCCTAGTCTGCTAGAGGCTCCCTTTTGCCAAAGACTGCCACTCTTAGCTTCATGAGAATATTTTTCAGAGGTGGCCCACATGTTTTTAATAAATGCAAAAATTCCATTTTGAGTTGCTAGATGCAGACATTTCCCAAGCTTTGTATCTTTTTCCATGATGGGGGACTTTTGACATTTTTGGTGTTTTGACTTTGCAGGGAGGAATCTTGAAGGTCTTTTTTTTTTATTTAAACTCTATATTCTCCCTTATTTCAACAGTGAAATGCTACAACTTGAAGTTTTATCCTGAAGTTCTCTTGCTCATACTAATTAGAGCCATTCCTACTATCACCCCTGTAGGGATGCATTGTTAAGATATCTTTGATCATTGGAGTTTTTTCTTGTAGTGTCATGATGATAATACCTAAAATTTCAGTTGATCTTCTTTCTTTGGACATAAGACCTGAAAAACTCTTCTTTTTTCTGAATTTAACATTATAAGCTCTGCTAAAACAAAATACAGTGACCATTATGATGGTGTATGACCTAAGGATAAACCAGGGATTGTTTCTATCAGATAATAAGAAATGATGGCTGATTGGTGCTAAAAATAGGGTCTTTGACTAGAGATAGCTTTTGTCAAGGTATTTGCCTTAAACACCACCACCTAGACCTATAGACTTTGTCATAGTTTCTGAAGAGTTTCGTAGGCATATTTAGTAGGTTATCATATGAAAAAATGATCAATGAAAGAGGGGTAGACACTTTGTCAAATGTTGGACAGTGGGTTGTATGAAAAACAAGGGATTTTGATAGCAGAGAAACAAAAATTATGACAGCTATAAACAGGGAGAATTTGCTAAATTGTGATAGGTATGGAAAGCTGAAGACCATTCCTATCATAGGCTAAAAGAGAAGGGTGGGAAGAAAAAAATTGTTTAGGTGTTTTCTAGATGAAATTTTTTTAGATTAAGATTAGCTTCTAGAAAACTTAGTCAAGGAATCTAGTCATCAAAACATGAATAAAATACTGATGACTAACACATCAAATCCCCATTACCATCTATAACAGAGGATGTGGCTAAAGGTGGGGTCGTCATAGAAGAGCAAGTTATCACTCATGCCCAATATTTAGACTTGATTTATATTCAGTCTGGCACACTCTATGAGAAAATCCCAAATGCATCGCGATATAATTTTAATGTTCCTCCTCAATTAAAGGACTCTCATGCTGGAGATGGCTTGATAGGAACTATAAATACACACAACACTACTGCATTTGATCCTGCTCCTACTTCTGAAATTAATGTCGTCTCATTTGACAAAGGCAAAAGTGATAAGCAACCAAGAAGTAAGAAAATGGGGAAATCTAAGAAAAAGAAAAATTCTAACCCACAGGAAAAATCATCTGATCAACCATCAGGACCACGGAAACCTCGTTATCCATGCATAATTTGTAACAAGGAACATTTTTTTAGGGATTTTCCCGACCGTGCTGAAGTCTCAAAAATCATCAAGACTTCTCATGTATCATCTATGTTGACAGACCCATTCCCAAATCTAGATGAAAATTTGGTTACTACGGATCCAACTCCTAGTTCCGAAGTGTTAATGTTATCCACTACAAAAACTTCGCAAGATATTTTGGTGTCGACGCAAAATAAAGACTATGGTAGTCCGGCCACTGATCAACCTACTACCTCAACAACAAATCCATCTAATGAATCAATACCACCTCCTATTATTCCTGAATTGACGATTAAGCCACCAAAGGGAGTAATTCATAAATCAACATATAATCCTTGAGCAAGAGCTACAAAAAATTATAATATAGTTGAAGATTTGGCTCAAACCCCTTCAGCTATGTCTGCTCTTGAGGTATTACAAAATTGTCCCTCCCAGAAGCAGGCTTTATTATTGGCCATTGGTGGAATTGATCCAACTGATTCTAATCTTGTCGTCTTTAATCATATGGGCTATGTGCCGTAGCTAATAGCAGAATTTGCATTCTCCATTCAAGTAAATGTTCTCAATCACCTTGTTCATCGCACTATTATTGATGAGGGAGCATCTACGTGCATTATGTCTCTTAACTATTGGAAGTCACTTGGCTCACCGTGCTTATCGCAATCATCAACGACGTTGAAGGATTTTGATGGAAGAACATATAAACCTTGTGGTATTATTAATAACCTGCAAGTTGAATTAGGGGGAAAAATAGTAAGTATTGATGTTGAGGTTGTTGAGGGACCCCTTGACTATAATATTTTACTCGGAAGAAAATGGGTATATGCGATGACTGTAATTGTTTCCACATATTTTAGAATGGTTTCCTTTCTTATAAAGGTACTATTACAGTCATTAATCAATTATCCTTCTTTTCCTTCGCTTCGCAGGTGACTAGAAGCGTTCTGTATATTCACTTACCCCAACTAGAAATCCAGAACATTGGTGTAGGACTCTTAAAGGATTCCACTCTTATGGGAACCTTTGCATTACTGCTACCCGCGACGTTGGCAGAAATCGCAAGAATAGAGACCTGCTACATGATCTCTACCACTCTATCTGGCTTAAGGGAGAGTATGGGTGTTTATGATATTTCTACGTTGGATGATGTTTTACCGCTTAGCCCCATTGAGCTACAATAGCAATCTATCTATTTGGCTTGGGCAACAAATTTGAAATCAGTGTCGCCGAGTGTTTGGGTTGATCGTTCATTAGATTTTGGTACTCCATTTGATCCATTTTCCTCAACATTTTTGACAGATGAAAATATTTTGGAAGCTATGACGGTAGAAGGAGAACCATGGGAAGATTATCATCATCGTTCCCATCTTCCTGATTATGAAGAAAATCATCTTAGTGAACTATATTAGCCATCCATTCACAATTTCTTTTTGAATTATTTTCCGATTAATGCAATTGAATCTGAGCGAAATTTATCCAATATTGAAGAAACGATTTCTATCAATATTTTGAATAAACCTGGCGTTGTGGAAAATATTCATGTCAGTGTATCTTGTTCTCCATTAGAACTTGATTCATATCGCTCTCTTTTTCGTGAATTTCGTGATGTATTCACTTGGTCTTACAAGGAAATGCTAGGCATAGATACTAGTATAGTTTAACACACTATTATTAGATATCCTAATGTCAAACCGGTGCATCAACAACTTCGTCCTGTTCATCCGAAGAAAGCTGCTGCCATCAAAGCAGAAGTTGAAAACATTTTGCGTGCTTGTTTCATTTACCCTATTATGCTAACTGAGTGGGTTTCCAATATCGTTCCCATTATGAAAAAACAAGGAACCATTAGAGTGTGCATAAATTATTGGGATGTTAATCAGGCTTGTCCAAAAGACAACTATCCTACTCTCTTTATCGACCAGATTATTGACGACTATGCTGGATGTGAAATATTTTCTTTCATGGATGGATTTTCCTGCTACAATCAAATCAATATCCACCCAGATGACCAACATAATATGACATTCATTTGTCCCTAGGGCACATTCGCATATTGGAAACTCCCGTTTGGTTTAAAGAACGTTGGGAAAACTTTTCAGATTGCAATGGATTATGCTTTCAATGACATCAAGCACATTGTTCAACCATATCTAGATGATTTACTAGCGCATTCACGAAAAAGGACTAATCACCAGATGAATTTGAGAGCTACGATGCTGACACTAAAAAATATGCCTCAATCTGCACAAATGTGTGTTTTGTGTTGGTTCTGGTCAATTGCTTGGATTTGTAGTCTCAAAAGAAGGAATTCGAATAGACCCACTGAAGGTATAGGCCATTCCTGATTTTCCTGCACCATCAAACCTACTTCAGATATAGAAACTTCAAGGAAAGGCTAACTTCCTGAGAAGGTTCATTCCAAACTATGCTGAAATGGCTAAAGGATTTACTCGATTATCGAAAAAAGGAGTTCCCTTCTATTGGGACCAAGTTGCGCAAGCTTCTTTTGATGTTGTCAAGGACCATCTTGTCTGAGAATCATTAATGTATCCTCCTAATTATCAAAATGATTATTTCCTATATATCGCCGTGGCTGAAACGACCATTGCTATGGTTTTGGTCGAGGTAGAAGATGGAATTGAACATCCAATATATTATTTGAGTCGTAATCTCAATGATACGGAAGTTAAGTACACGTACGTGGAAAAGCTTGCCTTGGCAGCTATTCAAGTTGTCTAATGATTTCGCCATTATATCCTGCTCCGAAAAGCAACAATAGTTTCGGATTGCAACCCCATGACTTACATCTTATCACATCAATTGCTGGGGGGAAAATATTCAAAATGGATCGTCATTTTGCGGGAATTTGATTTGGAATTTATCAAATCCAAGTCAAAGAAGTCTTTAGTTTTGGTTGAGCTTCTCTGTGACCTTCCCTCTAATAGTACTACAACTACGTTGGAATCATCTATTCCAGATGATTCTTTGTTTCTGATCGGATCATCTGATACTTGGTATGGAGATTTCATCATTTATCTTCGAACCCAAAATTTTCAACCTAATACCTTGCTTTGATCAGCGACATATACGATACCAAGCCAAAGATTATCTGATCATCAGCGATACACTTTATCATCGTGGTGTAGATACCATTTTAAGGAGGTGCCTCACTCATGAGGAGGCCGAAAAAGTTTTAAATGATTGCCATGCTAGGGCTTGTGGTGGACATTTATCCAGTTATGCTACCGCGCAGAGGATACTCCACGCTGGTTACTTTTGGCCTACTATTTTTTGAGATTGTATCCTCGCAGTCAGAAGTTGTCATGCATGCCAGATTTATGACCGTAAAATCTGCAAACCGCCAGCGCCAATGCATACTGTTGTCTTTGCTGGACCATTTATGAAATGGGGTATTGATTTCATGACCTGTAATCCTCCTTTGTCCGAGGGGCATGGTTATATTATTGTCGCAGTTGAATATTTTACGAAATGGGCTGAAGCGATGCCTACATTCAACAACACATGACAAACAACTACATTATTTTTCTTCAATCACATCATTGCACAGTTTGGGGTCCCACAAGCTATAGTTATGGATCATGGTAAGCATTTTCACAACCATATGATGTCTGAATTTACAACCAAGTTACGATTGTCACAAGAAAATTCTACTCCTTATTATCCAAAATAAAATGGACAAGTTGAGGCTATTAACAAAATTCTTAAACGAATGGTAGGTGTCCGTAAAAGGAACTAACACTTGATCCTGTACTCCACCTTGTGGGCATATCGAATCTCAGTGAGAAATGCGACTGGATTTACTCCTTTTCAATTGGTGTATGGTCTGGAAGCTATCTTACCAATCCAATGTGAAATATCATCGTTAAAACTCACGATAGACTTGTTACCTAAGAAGCAATCCATCTAGATGAAACACGTCATGAAGCCCAATTGACCAACGAAGCACACAAGAGATGTATAAAGGTGAAATACGACAAAAATGTCCAGCCTTGCATCTTCTCCTAGGGCGATTTGGTCCTTCTTTACAACCAGAAAGCTGATGTAATTGGTACAAGGAAATTCGAGGCATTATGGCATGGACCCTATATTGTCAAAAGAGTTCTTGCTAAGGGTGCCTATGAGTTAGTTGATTACGATGGGATTCCATTGGCATAGCCTAGAAATGGGTCGTATTTGAAACATACGCTTAATCATGAGCGTAGTAATTTTTTGTATTATATTGTTTATATGTTGTTGATTTTCATTCACTATCTTAATTTGCTTTTTAGATTTTTCTTGACGTTAGTAATCCACTTTACATTTCATCGCAGATGACTGAATCTTCAGAGCTATTTGTTGGATATGCTGATGGTGCTAGTCGTAGTACACAGAATCTATCCTCTGCAGCGTGGGCCACTTTCACTCCGAACGGCGAGTTAGTGAGTTTTCAAGGGATTTGTATCGGTAGATTGATGAATAATATCACTAAGTATAGTGTGTTGATTCAACTTCTTTTTGATGCCATTTCATTTGGTATTAACCGCATAATCATAAGGTTAGATTCACAACTTGTGGTACTACAACTTACTAGTATTTATTCTATTAGAAATCCAACACTTCTTAGATTTTTCCTAAGAGTTCGACTTTTGGAAAGACATTTTGATTTCATTCAATATCAACACATTTCTAGAAATCAGAACACTTTAACTGATTCATTGGCTAATCAAGTTTTAGACAGAAATTTTTGACGTAGATGAAGAAAAAATTCACATCATTGAATAGGATTGCGCATTAAACATAGGAAAAACTCTGAAAAAATTTAGATAGATAGTTATAGGTTTCTTAAAAAAATTGTGCCTAAGACACGTTGGTCATCTGACCTCAAAATGTATGCAAAAAGTCATAAGTAAAATAGTGATGCTCATGATAGCATGCTATAGATCTAGAAATCCTATAGAGCAACTACATCCAACGGTTAGGAACCCCAATTGTGTGTCGATGCAGTCGCATGGGAAGCTCTTCGATCTGGAAATCTGGAATCCCCAAGGTCAACCACTCTATGTACTACTAGAGCTCAACAAGAGTCTCAGCCGTATCAAGGTCCTGAAGGACTTCTCTTCCGACAACCCTCTCTTCTGGCGCATCCGCTTCGCGCTCTGGTTCCTCTACTGGTTGAATGCGGCTGATATCTGAATTAAATTAAAAAATTTAGTTTAGCCTTGGAAAGAAATCAAAACACAAAAAAAATTGTGTAAACATTATAAAAATCAAAAAACATGGTCAAATCATTCTTACCTATTGCATCCCACTAAGCGCCTTCTGGTAAAAATAGATCTGGATCTCCTCAGAAGTCAACACCTACGTATGCATACTCATTGATGGCGACAATCTGTCACTGGAACCAGGCGAAGAATGAAGTCGAGAACACAACGGTGAATTGGCCTGAATTTTGACCCATGAGTTCTACCCATCTCTGCATTCGAGGATCCTTTAAAAAAGAGTAGTTTACCTTTTTACCTATCCATGCTTCCTCTGGAATACCACCATCCAAGGAACTTGAAGGCCCTCTGTTTATTAGATGAACAACAGTATCTATAGCATCTTCCCAAAATTTTAAAGGAAATCCTGCATGCAATGTCATGCACCTTGCACGCTCCATGATTGTTCTGTTCATCCTTTCTGACACACCATTTTCTTGTGGTGTTCTTGGAACTGTCTTCTCTCTGCGAATTCCAAGCTCTGAGCAGTACCTATCAAACTCTTTGCTGCAATATTCACCTTCATTGTCTGATCTGAGACGCTTCAACTTCTTTCCTGTCTCAATCTCAACCAAAGCTTTCCATTTCTTGAAAGTATCAAATACATCATATTTATTCTGAATACAATAAATCCATGTTTTTCTAGTTGCATCATCAATAAAAGTAACATAATAATGAGACCCACCGAGAGATGATACCTGAGCAGGTCCCCATACATCTGTATGCACAAGCTCCAATTTTTCGCTCTTCTTTTCTTTCCCAACTCTGAGAAATCTGACTCTCTTCTGTTTTTCGTAAATTCAATTCTCACAGAAATCCAAATCAACATTCTTCAAACCTGGCAGCAAATTTCTTGAGTGAAGAATTTTCATCCCCTTCTCACTCATGTGTCCGAGCCTATGATGCCATAATCCTGCATCTTCTCCTTTGGAAGTTAAAGCATTAACGGAGTTAGAAATACCATTGCATAAATACAATGTACCAACCTTTTCACCTTTTGCTATTACCAGCGCTCCTTTGGTGACCTTCCAAGTTTTATCTGTGAAAGTTGTCACACAACCTTCACTGCCTAACTACCCTGTTGAAATCATATTTTTCTTCAGATCTGGAACATGCCTTACCTCCTTTAGTAGCCATTGGTTTCCATTATGTTGTTTTACAAGAACTTTACCCATTCCAACAATTTTACAGGGTTTATCATCACCCAAATGAACTTGTCCAAAATCTCCTTGAACATAGTCATGAAAATATTTCTTATCAGGTGTGGCATGGAATGAAGCCACTGAATCTACAACCCAAGAATCAGTAACATTTTCGAAAGAAAGAATCAAAGCATCTTGTAACACATCACCTGTCACATTTTCTTCATGATTGTTTTCTTGTTGTGTGTCTCCTTATTTTCCCTTCCGAGATCTACAGTCTTTCTTTAGGTGTCCTTTCTTTCCGCAATTCCAGCACACTATCCCCGATCTGGACTTGGATCTGCCTTTCCTTGATTTATTGCGATATCCCGAGCTCTTTCCTCTTTCCATTCTTCTTCCCCTAGACTCTGCACTCAAAGCATTACTCGATGTCTCACCGGAGCTTTTCCGTCGCATTTCCTCGCTAAGGATAGCACCGACAACATCATCAAACTTTAAAGTACTAGATCCAGAGACAGAGTTACTAATGGCCATTACTAAACCATTCCAACTCTCTAGAAATGAGCACAAGAATAATAGAGCTCTAACTTCATCATCAAAGTTTACCCCTACAGAACTTAACTGACTGGTAACTGTATTAAATTCATTTAAATGGTCTGCAACAGATCCACCTTCCGACATCTTCATATTAAATAGTCGTTTCATAAGAAATACCTTGTTTTAGGCCGAGGGTTTTTCATATAGTTTCGCCAACGTCTGCATCAAACCCTCTGTTGTTGTTTCCTTCGAAATATTGAAGGCGACTAATGCCACAAGACACAACCGTACTGTTCCGAGTGCCTTTCTATCGAGAATGTTCCATTCCACGTCTGTCATGGCCACCGACTTCTTTGTTTTTCCGCTCAATGGTAGGTACAGATCTTTTTGATACAGATAATATTCCATCTGCATCTTCCACAGTGGAAAGTTTTGGCCATTAAATTTCTCGACCCTAAACTTACCATCGTCCGCCATTGCTCCCACTCGAACCAGGAACCCTTCTTTCCTGCGATTTTATCAGCCAAATATACCTTCGGCTCTGATACCAGTTGTTAGAAAATTAAATATTACAGAGAAATGCAACACATAAAATATGTTGAAAATACAAGCACACAAAAAACACATAAAACCAGAGAGACACAGATATACGTGGTTCACCCAGTTTGGGCTACGTCCACCCCGAACAGCCAGTCCTTCCTTTATATTATCCAACAAAAAATGAAGAGACAAAACCTACAGCAGATCCGTTGTAATATCCTATGTTCTCTCTCACAGTCTCCCTCTCTGTTTCTTGCTCCGAGAATACACTCATAATACACAGACGCAATACAATACCCTCATATATACAAGGGGTTGCTTTCTAGGGAAAAAAACCCTAATCTAAACATAACTTCTACCGTCAGATCATTTGCCTAATGAACGGCCAAGATTGACTAGAAATTACTATACTTTTACAAGGCAATTTTACATCTGTTTTTAGCTTCGGTATTTGCCCAAAAATATTTGAGCGCAAACGTTAATTACGGGCGTGCCTTATTACCCAAATCATAGGGTTCAATGTTTGTGATACCTGGTAAACTAGATAATCGGGCTCCACACCCAGAAATCACACCCAAGAATTTTCTATCTCTTGAGCAAGTAGGTGTGTAAGAGAGTACTGTTGTGCAAGGGCTGATTCCTCTTCCCTTTGCTTTTCCAATGCTTTCCTAACACCCATGGTTCTAGGCCTTTTCCTTGCTGTTTCTTCATCCTCCTCATCATCATTAAACTCGCCCATGTATTCATCAAGTTTTACCTAAGCCTTTTGAGCTTCAATCTTATATTTAAGTGCCCAGGCTTCATAGATGGCCATTTGCCCGCTCATCTGTTTGTTTTGCATTTGTACAAAGTGTATGAGGTCTTTTGACCTTTCAAGGTCAGTCACTAAATCCTTAATTTGAGCTTCCCTATTTTTCAAAAGTGACCTAAGGATTCTATCTTCATCATCCTCAACATCACTGTCGAATTGTATGATGTCAAATTCTTTTTCATGCTCATGGCTACTCTCCTGCTGTTCAACTTTTTCTTTGCCCTTGCTTTGGATAGTCTTCTTTGCTCTTGTTCTCTTTGGTAATTCAACATTACTCTGCTTAGGCAGTTTGCCTCTACTCCTTAGCGCCCTAGTGACATTACTTGTCACTACTTAAGTAGTTTTCTTCTTTGCAGATTTGGTGATTTTAGTCTTTGTCATCTTTGAGGAAAGAGTCATGGCCCCTTGCCTAGGAAAGGCAGTAAGCACATGTCCTTGAGGGCTATGTTGAGATGAAGAGAGAGGAAGCTTCAGCATTTGTTTAGCTTGATCTTTCAATTTCTACCTCCTTCATCACCTGCTTTTCTCCTTTGTTCACTGTTTTCGTGTTCTTCTTTAGGGCTGTCATCATCTTGCTCACTATTTTGGACCTCTTTTTGACTGTTTCTTTTATTAGTTTGAACCATTTTTCTCCAATATAGGGGATCTTAGTTTCCTTTGACACTACTTTAGGAGTAAGCACAAAGTCTAGACCTGCAATGTGAACCTGCTCTCCATCTAATCTCAGGGAAAATAGCTCATTTAGAAGAGGGTAGCTAGTGACCTCTTGGATTTTGTTGTAAAAGTAAAGGTAGCCCACTTCTTGAAAATAGGACAAGATTGAAGAGGATGCAGTGATCTCTCGAATAGTAGTGGGTTCAAACCTATTATGGTGGCCCCCCTTATTAATCCCTTTCTTCTTTGGAGGCATCTTGGTTTTATTTTTCTTCACCCACTCAACGCACAAGTTTTCAAAACTAAAATAGGCCTCTTCTTTTAAAACTTTTTTCTCTTTTCCTTGAAGTTTGATTTCAAAATATTTTTTAAGACCAAAATACTGAGGTGTAAGGAAATGATGAATACCTTTGAAAATCTCCCTTGCAGCTTGAAAAACTAGTTTCTGTGTCCAAAATCCAAATTATGGAAATTTGGAGGCCTCTTGAGAGGTGCTACGCTCCTGTGCACAGGCGCGTAGCACCTGCATGTTGCTGTGGGCGCCCGGGCGCCTTCTGAACGCTGGGCCGGGCAGGGAGTGTTATGGGTCGTACAAACAGAGTGAAAGAGGTGCCAAAGCTATGCGAAGGAGGGAAAATATCATGGTGAATAGGGGTAACAAACTTGTGTAGAGGCCAGTGGAAAAATCATGCAAGGAGCTGGGCAGACTAGGGCTGACGGCTACATGCAGTGGGCCCAGCGCCGGGCGAAAAAGTCTGCACATCGTTAAAGAGCCCAAGCGCATCACTCCACCCTACAGGTGTGTCACACCGTGTGAAAAATCCTTCGAAGGCTGACTACATGCGTGTCGTGTCCAAATCGAAGTGTGTCGCGACCCTGATTTTTTGCACAATGGTTGCCTGGGGTTTGAAAAACAACTTATTCTTTGCCAGTTTGAAAATAGAATGAGAAAAAACACTTGCTGAGGCTTTATAATTTTTTTTATTTTTTTTTGGAGTGTTTGAATCATGACTTTTTCCCCCTTTAAAATACTTCTCACCTTTTTCCTTAATTTTTTTCAAAACAAAGATTACATCCTTTTGCACTTTGTGTTTTCGGGCGCCTTGTTTCTCCTTTGAAGATTGTATTTTTCATAACCTGTTTTGGGCTCTCTGATATTGTGACTTTACCTTATGCTTATCATTGAAGGGGGTAATGCATACAGAATGACCTAAACCCTTAAACAACATGTGTCTATCATTCAATTCTTCAACCCCTTTTAAAAATCTTTAAACCTGTTTTTTGTTTCTCAATGGAAGGTTTCAAACCTGTAAACAAAGTATTGCCTTCTACTTATGATTGAAGGAGGCTACTTCTACATCAACTTTAGGGCCTTCTGAGACTGTGTATTTGTTTTATGTGTAATTATTTAAGGAGGTAATGCAGACACAGTGTCTGTTTATGCCCTTTGCTGGCGTTTGAAGGAGGTATGTCACAAAAACTATTCTTACCCTTTGTTTATCATTAAAAAATTTCTCAAACAATTTATTAAACCTCGTGATTGCCCTCTGCTCATATTTTGGAGGAGGAAATGCAAAATGCAACTACCTAGGTTCTTGAAAGCCATTGTGTAGGCCCTCTACTTATGATTGAAGGAGGGTTTTCCATACAAATTGTGTTTTGACCCTCTGCTAATGCTTTTAAGGAGGCAACTTGAAAACTTGTGTTTTTTTCTATCTGCTCATGATTGAAGGAGGCACTGTAAACACAAAATTTTTCTTTCATCTCTGCTAAATCATTTGAAGATTTTTCTTTTGAACCAATTGTCTGTGGGCGCTCTGCTTGTCATGAAGGAGGAAATTTTGACAAACTGCATGGGTGCTTATTTGACCTCTGTTAACCAACTGAAGAATGTCTATGAACAAATTGTTTTTGGGCTCTTTAGACAAACTGTGTTTATCATTCAAAAGAGACCTTGTGCTTTTCATTCGAAGGAGGCATCTTTAGAACTGTGAGGGGTGCCCTTTCTTCTCTGGAAGGAGACCTTTAATATGACAGTGTTAACCCTTGAAGGAGGCTACCTGTTCCAAATCCGGGCCCTTTGAGACTGTGCCTTTAACCTCTGCTTATGATTGAGGGAGGTTCTTTAAAACACAATCTGTATTACCTCTGTAGGATTGCCTTTGAACAATTGGAAACCCAGGTATGCATACTTGAAAGAGTCTATTTCAGAAAAATTGTTATGAGTGCTTTATTTGTTTTAGTTTCACCCCTTGAAATAAGTTATTACAACAACATATAACCTCTATTTGGGCCCTCTGAGACTGTGCCATTTTCCCTCTTCTTATCTTTTTGAAGGAGGCTTCCAAGACACAATATTTGTGACCCTTTAGACCACTATGAGGCCCCATTTTATCCTTGGTAGGAGGCACTTTGCAAACAAATTTTCTGAGGCTGTCTACTTATCATGAAGGAGGCAAGCTCAAAACACAATATGTATTATCTTTGCACCATTTGCCTATAAAACATGTTTTTGTAGAATTTTACTGTGAAATATATAGGTAGGTAATGTTTTTGAAAATGATAAATGTCTACTATCTGTCTTTGGACTAATATTTCTTTATAGTAGTTGTAACTCCTTTGGTGCTGTAGTGCTTTTGATGCTTTTAGAGGCTAGGCTAAATAATGATAAAAGGCATTTTTTCCTTTTACACCTTTCATGATGATGCCTAGTCTGCTAGAGGCTCTCTTTTGCCAAAGACTGCCACTCTTAGCTTCATCAGACTGTTTTTCAGAGGTGGCCCACATGTTTGGAATAAATGAAAAATTCCATTTTGAGTTGCTGGATGCAGACATTTCCCAAGCTTTGTATCTTTTCCCATGATGGGGGACTTTTGACCTTTTTGGTGTTTTGACTTTGCAGGGAGGAATCTTGAAGGTCTTTTTTTCTTTAAACTCTGTATTCTCCCTGATTTCAACAGTGAAATGCTACAGCTTGAAGTTTTATCCTGAAGCGTTCTCTTTCTCATACTGATTAGAGCCATTCATACTAGCACACTTGTGGGGATGCATTGTTAATATAGCTTTGATCATTGGAGTTTCTTCTTGTAGTGTCATGATGATAATACCTGAAATTTCAGTTAATCTTCTTTCTTTGGACATGAGACCTAAAATCTCTAATTTTTTTCTGAATTTAACATTATAAGATCTGCTGAAACAAAATATAGCGACCATTCTAATGGTGTATGACCTAAGGATAAACCAGGGATTGTTTCTATCAGATAATAAGAAATGATGGCTGACTGGTGCTAAAAACAGGGTCTTTGACTAGAGATAGATTTTGTCAAGGTATTTGCCTTAAACACCACCACCTAGACCTATAGAATTTGTCATAGTTTCTGAAGAGTTTCTTAGGCATATTCAATAGGTTATCATATGACAAAATGATCAGTGAAAGAGGGGTAGACAATTTGTCAAATGTTGGACAGTGGGTTGTATGAAAAACAAGGGATTTTCATAGTAGAGAAACAAAACTTATGACAACTATAGACAGGGAGGCTTTTCTAAATTGTGATAGGTATGGAAAAATGAAGACCATTCATATCATAGGCTGAAAGAGAAGGGTGGGAAAAAATAAATTG
The DNA here is from genome assembly GCA_034641835.2 of Pinus albicaulis. Classification (NCBI taxonomy): domain Eukaryota; kingdom Viridiplantae; phylum Streptophyta; class Pinopsida; order Pinales; family Pinaceae; genus Pinus; species Pinus albicaulis. The sequence continues at coordinate 446,757,643 of CM076575.1, read as the reverse complement.
TTTGGGGTGTTTTCTAGATGACAAATTTTCAGATTGAGATTAGCTTCTAGACAACTTAGTCAAGGAATCTAGTCATCAAAACATGCATAAAATATTGATGACTAACAGTGGCTCCATTTGGGGAGGGAAACTACTTTTCAGGAGGTGTCGAGAACTGTAGATCTCAGGCTTACGAAGATGAGTGCCTCATCCATTGGCGCAAAATTTCTCTTCTTTTTGATGCTATTCCTGAAAATGATGCTTTTTTGAAAAATTTACAGCATGGTTAGCATCAACCTCATCTTTACGTACCCAGCTATATTTCCTAGCATTTTTTTTTCTCTAGGTGCGTTTGGACTAGAAACCCTTTGACATGATATTTTTGAAAAAGAAAATTATCTAATTCTACACTTATATCATCGGAGATTTTAGATTCAACTGATGAAATCCTTTGATTTTCTAACTATACTATATCAACTGTCAAGATTAAGCTGTTTGACAGGATTTCATTCGCTAGACTAAAAAATGAAATTGAAAAATGATCAAATCAGGATTAGACAGTCTAATTTGTCATGTGTTTGTGGCATAAAGACAAGCTACACAGAAATGTTATTTTCGTACAAATGAGATTTAGAAAAATCAGGGCTAGGATACATAGTTTTCTTTTCATTCCTATTTTTCTCTTTGGTTCTGTTTTGAGCATGTGCAACCAACATCTTTGTTTCCTAATCTACTTTATTTGATAAGTCAAGCTGTCATATTTTGGCTATCATTCTTTTTCACTAACTTATCAGCAATCAATTCAAAACATGCTCAGTTATGATTAGGCTATATAACTGAACAAGACATCTTTTGAGCACTAGTAGTGGCATTTAGACTTGCACACTTTCAGCATGACTATTTTTTGGGTATGGGGCTGTACCGTTTCTTTAGAAACTGCCCTCTTTTTCTACTTTTCCTGTTGTTTTTGTGTTTTTTGTTTTTTTCAAAACAAACTGAAAGAAAGATGCTCATGGGGCTGAGCTTATTTTTCACACCTATCTATCTATCCTAATCTAACCTATACATAATATACATTTATTTAGTGAAATCTCTTTCCCAAAAAATCCAATCAAGTAGATGATTCCATGAGGGATTTTGTTTCAGCTTTTTGAGAGTGCTGAAGAAATAAAAAGGCCATTTCCCCCTCACTTGTTTTGGGACAGTAGTGCTTAAGTTTTTTCTCACACTTTGCAACAAACTGTTCGTGGTAGAACACACTCCTCCTTTACATTTCTCAAGGAAAACAGGAAATGGATCTTGGAATGATACCTGATCTTGAGGACTTGAGACATAAGCTTCATCCAAGACTACTCCTTCTTCCACTTGGCTATGCTTGAGGCTATTTTGGGAAAGAAACTCCTCCTCTTACTCATGATCAGCTGAACTGTTAGACTCATCATATATTGCAGTGTAGTCCTCTTGCCAAGCTGATGTGCTCTTATTGAGTGGGATGGAATTTGTGTGAAGGTCATCATGTTGATGAGTAGGGAAAATCTTTGGTAGTAAATCCTCTTGAGAAGGTGGTGCAACAACTATCATGTGATTATCAACTTCTATGCCTTCATCTGAAATTTGTAATCTAGAGGAACTTGGTGACTGCTTATCTGGAGCTAAGGAGGATTCCATGTCCAAAATGATTTCCTCAACCATTTCAGGAAAAGGCTTCTCATTGATAACTTGCTCAATACTTTCATCATCCTCCTCAACCTCATCATCAAAGCTAAAATACTGTTGATTTAAAATTATTTGAAAGTTATTTCTGATGGAATGAAGTGAAGTAGAGAAAATATTCAGAGACTCTTCACTTACTTCTAAACTCTCAAGGATTTCCTCATCAGTGTCATAGGTGACCTGTCTTAGTTGATTACTACTTTAAATTTGATGATAGTGAACTTCATCCCACAAATCAACTGCTAATGGCTCTGCAAGGTTAGCTTCTCCTTGAATATCATAATCATCGATATATTGATTAAACCTTGGAGAATCATTAATATAAGTAATGTCACCAGCCATACATATTGGACTATTAGATTGTTTCTCTTCGAATTGATTTACAAATCTATTTTTTGACTTATGGTATGCAATATTAGCAGGAGAATGATCAGAAAAGTTTTGGTCATATGAAGTTTTAGAGGATTTCTACATGTTTATGAGCTGATCGATCTCCTCTTCAGTTAAAAAGAGAGGCATTTTTATCTCTCTTTGGATATAACTATAATAATCTTCTTTCTCTTGGGAAAGCTGATTTAGAGGATGAATGTCTTTTGGGGCCTTACCTAAGAGATATGATGAATCATCACTTGTGCCTTTAGAAAGATCTTGTGGGTTGTCTTTCATTTCTTGATTGGTTTCATCGTCAACCAAATCTTCTTGATGTTCGGGACAATAAGCATGGGATTCATGAGTTGCCTCTGATAGATTCTCAAGAGGCCAATTTTCTCGTATAATCTAAAATGACTCAAAGCACAAAGGTAGAGATCCTAAGGGTTTTTTTTTTCTTCCATTTCATGTTTAATTTCATTCTCAACCAACTCTTCTTGATTTTCAGGGAAAAAAATCATGGTATTCATGATTTTCCTCTGATATATTCTCAGGAGGCAAATTTTCTTGTATAATCTAAAATGACTCAAAGCACAAAGGTAGAGATCCTAAAGGTTTTGATTTTTCTTCCATTTCAGATTTGATTTCATCCTCAACCCACTCTTCTTGATGTTCGGGACAATAAGCATGGGATTCATGAGTTGCCTCTGATAGATTCTCAGGAGGCCAAGTTTCTCGTATAATATGAAATGACTAAAAGCACAAAGGTAGAGATCCTAAAGGTTTTTTTTTTTCTTCCATTTCAGATTTAATTTCATTCTCAACCAACTCTTCTTGATTTATGTGAGAGTTAACTTGAGCGTGGGTTTCATGAATAGCTTCTAAGAGATCTTCAGGATGGAAATTTCCTTTTAAAATCTGGAATGAATTAAAGAATAAGGGTAGAGATACTAAAGGTTTTGTTTCTTCTTCCATTTCAGATTCTGTGATTTCAAGATGGCTGATTAATTATTTAGAGCACTCTATGTTTTTATTTTAAACTTGCTCATTAGGCACATTTTGTTTGTTACTCTTGTCTTGTAATGGTTTAGTATGTTATTCTCGAGGAAAAAGTGTAGGTTGGTTTGAATAAGAAGCATTAACCTTATATTTGTGTTTTTCTCTTTTCCTGTCAAGCAGATGCATCAGTTTGCTGAATGTATCTATCAACCTTTCCAACTTTGCCTCTCTGTTCACACTTGGATCTATATTTGTTTACCAGAAAGGGTTACTGTGTCCTTTCAACCAGTTTAGAGTTCTCTACTAGTGGAGTATTTTGGTATATTGAGGGTTGTGGAGTCGCCAAGTGGAATATTTGAACTTTGCTGTCCACCATCAGCATGATTGGGATTTCTCAATGCATTCCCGGGATATTTTATAAGGACTAGTGGACTGATAGGCCTATTGGAGGCTAGTGGAGTCACCAGGTGGATGTTTTTAGTTGTTTTTAGAGATAGGTATTTATGGTCCACCACCAATAATTGATAAAAATCCAATCTAGGGATTTTTTGGGGTTTTATGAGTTTCTATATGTAGCCCTAAGCTTTTTAAGAGTGTCTTATAGCTGAATCATAATTTTGCTAAGATGGTGAAAGAGCTAATTTCTACTCTTCAGACAACACTTAAGTTTTCTAAATTTTACTGAGACTTTGAGAGTTCCTAAGGGATACCTAGGATTTTTTGACTCAAGGTCCCACCATGATCACCATTATGTTAGAGAGCGGTGGGATGGATCAAGAGGATAGCATGCTCAGTTTGACAAGGGTTTTCCATGTGTCTTGGAAGATATTCAGATTAATATGAACTCAGAAAATTCCACCGTGATCGCCATTATGTTAGAGAGAAGTGGGATAAATCAACAGATAGTATGGCTATGGGAGTATTAGATAATTTAGTGGAGTAGTAGGCCTACTGGAGGCTAGTGGAGTCGCTAGGTGGATGTGTTTTGTTGTTTTTAGAGATAACTTTTTATGGTCCACCGCCAATGATTGATAGAAACCAATCTGAGGATGTTTTTGTGAGGTTTTTTACAAAGTTTTTATATGTAGCCTAGTTTGTAAGATTGTCCTATACCCGGTTCATCACTTAGCTAAGGTGGTGAAACAAAGAGAGTTTACTCTAAATGGCTTTATAGGATGCTTGTCTGATTTTAATTTTGAAGGACTAATGAGTCTACAAGAGTTTGCTAGGCTGTTATGTACTCAATGTGTCCCATCATGATCGCCATTATGTTAGTGTCCCATAATTTTGAAGATTGGTAAACCAAATGACAAGGTAACATCAGACCAAGCTTTGGAGCCCTAGGACCTAGCCTTCCTGGACTCAGAGAGGGCTCTCCCTATTATGCAAAGGATGTAAACTTGTTTGCCTCTGTATATTTTATTTTAGGCTAGTTGTTAAGTATGTTTTGGTTTGTTTTGGGTTTTTTTAGTGGAACTGATAAAAATGACAAATAGATATGGAGTTCGTCAAATCAACTGGGCTATGGGGTCAGATAAGGTCAAGACTGTCTTAATGATGGACAAGGTATTACTGCAGGGCTGATTTAGTCGAGGTAAATGGATTCTTTGGGTGAACGTGAAATGAGATGAACATTAATTTTGTGAAAGACAAAGAGATTTTAATCATAAATAGTTAAACAACAAGTATTCATGAGTTAGGGCTGACCATTAATCTCTATGAATGAAACTCAAACTGATAGATGCAGAAAATAAACAATCCAGTGATACATAGAAGTATAAGACCCTCTAACTTTGGGAAAATCACCTATAGACTTTTGGGAAAACAAATAAGATAAACATCATATCTTGAACTGTCAGGAACTTTGAAATAAGACTGCAAAGCATGGACAAAGGGCAAGATCGAAACAAGACCTCTTTGACTTAACTAAAACAACTAATAATTTAGAGAGAGATTTCAAAAATGGAGTTTTGATTAGCTATGAGTAAGTAGGGCATACTGTGAATCATACTAGATAGCATACATAATAACCATTAATGAAATTGATAACAAGTTCTTAGGGAACCAAAGAGCAATTAAGAATTCTTTGACATAACCAAGAAATATGAAGAACATTTAAGCTATGATGAATCGGGAAGTTTGAGGTGCCTCCATGGGCATATCTCAAAATTATTCTTTATTGAACTAAAACAAGCAAGAAGAATGAAAACATATATGAGAAACTAAGAAAACATAACAAATAAGAAACAAAATACCATTCACCAAGCCATGGAATCCTACACACAATCATCTCACCATCAAGCCAAGCAAAGGAATCATCCACTTCATAAAACAAGTATTTCTTCAAAGCTCATAGTGCTATGCATTGCTCTCATAACTCAAGTTCTCCTCTAGCTACAATGAATCCTCTTAGATTATATAGGCCAAGAGGAGGAAACCCACCTAGAGCAACTAGAAGGCCGGCTGGCTAAAAACAAATATCCTAAAAGCTTGTCCTTGAGGCCTTACAAGGTCCAAGGCACAAAATATCCTCTAAAAATATATTTTCGAACTAAAATATCAAAAAGGAATCACTTTTTAGGCCCAGACACATGAAATAAACTTTCCTAATGCGAGATTTGGCCGGTCATACTCTTTTTTATACTCAACAAAAAATCCTACGGGAGCGTAGCAACAAAAAAATTATGTATTACAGAGGACATTTGAGAGACTTCCGGATGTCAAAACGAGGCCTCATATGGCTCGTTGGAAAGCCCTTGATGTCTAATTTTTGGAACAACTTGATATTTTCCAAACTGATGCTAAGAATTTTGTCAAAAAGTGAAATGAGTGAAAAAACCCAGGAGTGTAGCGCTTACTGTTATGTGAGGCAGAAAGGTAAAAATTGATTGTTTTTTGCCATTTTGAGGGATCAAAACATCTTATTTTTATATAAAAATTTCTGATTATATTCTCTCCAATTTAATGCATCCAAAATTTTTAAATTTCACCAGCTAAGGATGCTCCAAAAAAAAATGGCAGCGCCCATGAATTTGTGCAATTCGGCTCAAAAATCAGAAAAAAAACAAGATCATGTCAAAAAATGCTCAATTTTGGTGAGCAAACCCCTTAAGTGTTTCTAGAAACATGCATGGAAGCTTGAGCTAGGATTCCAAGCTGAGATTGGCCTTTTCCTCTTTTTTCTGCCGGGCGCCTCCTTTGGGCATTTTTGAGCTTGGCTTGGGAAATTTTGAGCTTCTTTCAGGAAAATTGATTTAGTTTCTTATAATGCCCAGTGATCCTCCTCTATAGGTCCAAATCCTTGTTGGATTTGTCCAATTTAGTTTCCAAATGTTTATTTTCTCTCTCAAGCCAAAACTCCTTGTCATTTTCCATCTCTTGAGCAAGTAGGTGTGTAAGAGGGTACTGCTGTGCAAGGGCTGATTCCTCTTCCTTTGCTTTTCCAATACTTTCCTAACACCCATGGTCCTAGGCATTTTCCTTGCTGTTTCTTCATCGTCATGATCATCGTTAAACTCACCCATGTACTCATCAAGTTTTACCTGAGCTTTTTGAGCTTCCCTCTTATATTTAAGTGTCTGGGCTTCATAGAGGCCAGGCATTTTCCTGCTCATCTGTCTATTTTGCATTTGTAGAAAGTGTATGAGGTCCTTCGACCTTTATAGATCAGTTTCTAAGTCATTGGTTTGGGCTTCTTTGTTTTGCAAAAGTGACCTAAGGATTCTGGCTTCATCATCTTCAGCATCACTGTCTATTTGTATGATGTCAAATTCCTTATCATGCTCATGGCTACTCTCCTGTTGTTCAACTTTTTCTTTGCCCTTGCTTTGGATAGACTTCTTTGCTCTTGTTCTCTTTGGAAATTCAACAATACTCTGCTTAGGCAGTTTGCCTCTACTCCTTAGCACCCCAGTGACATTATTAGTCACTGCTTCAGTGGTTTTCTTCTTTGCAGATTTGGTGTTTTTAGCCTTTGGTGCTTTTGAGGAATGAATCATGGCCCCTTGCCTAGGAGAGGCAACAAGAACATGTTCTTGGCTGTGTTGAGGAGAAGAGGAAGCTTCGGCATTTGTTTAGCTTGATCTTTCATCTTGCTACCTCCTTCATCACCTACTTTGCTGCTTTGTTCACTGTTTTCATGTTCTTCTTTAGGGCTGTCATCATCTTGCTCACTATTTTGGACCTCTTTTTGACTGTTCATTTTATTAGTTTGAACCATTTTTATCCAATATGGGGGATCTTAGTTACCTTTGACACTGCTTTAGGAGTAAGCACAAAGTCTAGACCTGCAATGTGAACCTTCTCTCCATCTAATCTCAGGGAAAATAGCTCAGTTAGGAGAGGGTAGCTAGTGACCTCTTGGATTTTGTTGCAAAATTAAAGGCAACCCACTTCTTGAAAATAGGACAAGATTGAAGAGGATGTAGTGATCTCCCGAATAGTAGTGGGTTCAAACCTATTATGATGGCCCCCCTTCTTAACCCCTTTCTTCTTTTGAGGCATCTTGGTTTTATTTTTCTTCACCCACTCAAGACACAGGTTTTCAAAACTAAAATAGGCCTCTTCTTTTAAAATTGTTTTCTCTTTTCCTTGAAATTTGATTTCAAAATATTTTTTAAGACCAAAAGATTGAGGTGTAAGGAAATGATGGATACCTTTGAAAATATCCCTTGCAACTTGAAAAACCAGTTTCTCTGCCCAAAATCTGAATTATGGAAATTTGGAGGCCTCTTGAGAGGTCCTACGCTCCTGTGCTCATGCGCGTAGCACCTGCACGTTGTTGTGGGCACCCGGGCACCTTCTGAACGCTGGGTCGGGCTGGGAGTGTTATGGGCTGTACAACCAGAGTGAAAGAGGTGCTAAAGCTATGCAAAGGAGGGAATATATCGTGGTGAATAGGGGTAACAAAATTGTGTAGAGGCCAGTGGAAAAATCATGCAAGGAGCTGGGCAGACTAGGGCTAAGGGCTGCATGCAGTGGGCCAGGCACCAGGCGGAATAGTCTTCACGCCGTCAGAGAGCCCAAGCGTGTCGCGCCATGTGAAAAATCCTTTGGAGGCTGGCTACAGGACCCTGATTTTTTGCACGATGGTCACCTGGGGTTTGAAAAACAACTTCTTCTTTTCCAGTTTGAAAATAGAATGAGAAAAAAAACTCGTTGAGGCTTTATAGGTATTTTTTTTTTTTTTGGAGTGTTTGAATCATGAATTTTCCCCCCTTTAAAATACTTCTCACCTTTTGCCTTAGTGTTTTTGAAAACAAAGATTACATCCTTTTGGACTTCGTGTTTTGGGGCACCCTGTTTCTCCTTTGAAGATTGTCTTTTTCATCACTTGTTTTGGGCTCTCTGAGATTGTGCCTTTACCTTCTACTTATGACTGAAGGGGGTAATGCATACAGAACTACCTAAACCCTTAAACAACATGTGTCTATCATTCAATTCTTCAGCCCCTTTTAAAAATATTTAAACCTATTTTTTGTTTCTCAATGGAAGGTTTCAAACCTGTAAACAAAGTATTGCCTTCTACTTATAATTGAAGAACACTGCTTCTACATCAAATTTAGGGCCTTCTAAGACTGTGTCTTTGTTTCCTGGGTAATGATTTAAGGAGTTAATGCAAACAAAATGTATGTTTATGCCATTTTCTAGCCTTTGAAGGAGGTATGTCACAAAAATTGTTCTTACCCTTTGTTTATCATTAAAAAATTTCTCAAACAAAATATTAAACCTGGTGATTGTCCTCTGCTCATATTTTGGAGGAGGCAATGCAAAATGAAACTACCTGGGTTCTTCAAAGCCACTGTGTAGGCCCTCTACTTATGGTTGAAGGAGGATTTTTCATACGAATTGTGTTTTGACCCTCTGCTAATGCTTTTAAGGAGGCAACTTGAAAACTTGTGTTTTTTTCCATCTGCTCATGATTAAAGGAGACACTGTAAACACAAAAGTTTTCTTTCATCTCTGCTACATCATTTGAAGATTTGTCTTTTGAACCAGTTGTCTGTGGGCCCTCTTCTTGTCATGAAAGAGGCAATTTTGACAAAATCCATGGGCGCTTATTTGACCTCTATTAACCAACTGAATAATTTCTATGAAAAAACTGTTTGTGGGCTCTTTAGACAAACTATGTTTATCATTCAAAAGATACCCTGTGCTTGTCGTTTGAAGGAGGCGTCTTTAGAACTGTGAGGGGTGCCCTTTCTTCTCTGGAAGGAGGCCTTTAATCTGACAGTTTTAACCCTTGAAGGAGGCTACTTGTTCCAAATCTGGGCCCTCTGAGATTGTGCCTTTACCCTCTGCTTATGATTGAAGGAGGTTCTTTAAAACACAATATGTATTACCTTTGTATGATTGCCTTTGAACAATTGGAAACCCCAATATGCATACATGAAAGAGTCTATTTCAGACAAAATTTTATGAGTGCTATAGTTGTTTTAGTTTCACCCCTTGAAAGAAGTTATTACAACACCATATAACCTCTGTTTGGGCCCTCTGAGACTGTGCCATTTTCCCTCTACTTATCTTTTTGAAGGAGGCTTCCAAAACACAATATTTGTGACCCTTTAGACCACTATGAGGCCCCATTTTATCCTTGGGAGGAGGAACTTTGCAAACAAAATTGTCTAAGGCCCTCTACTTATCATGAAGGAGGCCTTCAAAACACAATATGTATTATCTTTGCACCATTTGCCTATAAAACATGTTTTTGTAGAATTTTACTGTGAAATCTATAGATAGGTAATGTTTTTGCAAATGATAAATGTCTACTACCTGTCTTTGGACTAATATTTCTTTGTAGTATTTTTATCTCCTTTGGTGCTGCAGTGCTTTTGATGATTTTAGAAGCTAGGCTAAAGAAGGATAAAACTCAGTTTTTCCTTTTACACCTTTCATACTGATGCCTAGTCTGCTAGAGGCTCCCTTTTGCCAAAGACTGCCACTCTTAGCTTCATGAGAATATTTTTCAGAGGTGGCCCACATGTTTTTAATAAATGCAAAAATTCCATTTTGAGTTGCTAGATGCAGACATTTCCCAAGCTTTGTATCTTTTTCCATGATGGGGGACTTTTGACATTTTTGGTGTTTTGACTTTGCAGGGAGGAATCTTGAAGGTCTTTTTTTTTTATTTAAACTCTATATTCTCCCTTATTTCAACAGTGAAATGCTACAACTTGAAGTTTTATCCTGAAGTTCTCTTGCTCATACTAATTAGAGCCATTCCTACTATCACCCCTGTAGGGATGCATTGTTAAGATATCTTTGATCATTGGAGTTTTTTCTTGTAGTGTCATGATGATAATACCTAAAATTTCAGTTGATCTTCTTTCTTTGGACATAAGACCTGAAAAACTCTTCTTTTTTCTGAATTTAACATTATAAGCTCTGCTAAAACAAAATACAGTGACCATTATGATGGTGTATGACCTAAGGATAAACCAGGGATTGTTTCTATCAGATAATAAGAAATGATGGCTGATTGGTGCTAAAAATAGGGTCTTTGACTAGAGATAGCTTTTGTCAAGGTATTTGCCTTAAACACCACCACCTAGACCTATAGACTTTTTCATAGTTTCTGAAGAGTTTTGTAGGCATATTTAGTAGGTTATCATATGAAAAAATGATTAGTGAAAGAGGGGTAGACACTTTGTCAAATGTTGGACAGTGGGTTGTATGAAAAATAAGGGATTTTGATAGCAGAGAAACAAAAATTATGACAACTATAAATAGGGAGAATTTGCTAAATTGTGATAGGTATGGAAAGCTGAAGACCATTCCTATCATAGGCTAAAAGAGAAGGGTGGGAAGAAAAAAATTGTTTTGGTGTTTTCTAGATGAATTTTTTTTAGATTAAGATTAGCTTCTAGAAAACTTAGTCAAGGAATCTAGTCATCAAAACATGAATAAAATATTGATGACTAACACATCAAATCCCCATTACCATCTATAACAGAGGATGTGGCTAAAGGTGGGGTCGTCACAGAAGAGCAAGTTATCACTCATGCCCAATATTTAGACTTGATTTATACTCAGTCTGGCACACTCTATGAGAAAATCCCAAATGCATCGCGATATAATTTTAATGTTCCTCCTCAATTAAAGGACTCTCATGCTGGAGATGGCTTGATAGGAACTATAAATACACACAACACTACTGCATTTGATCCTGCTCCTACTTCTGAAATTAATGTCGTCTCATTTGACAAAGGCAAAAGTGATAAGCAACCAAGAAGTAAGAAAATGGGGAAATCTAAGAAAAAGAAAAATTCTAACCCACAGGAAAAATCATCTGATCAACCATCAGGACCACGGAAACCTCGTTATCCATGCATAATTTGTAACAAGGAACATTTTTTTAGGGATTTTCCCGACCGTGCTGAAGTCTCAAAAATCATCAAGACTTCTCATGTATCATCTATGTTGACAGACCCATTCCCAAATCTAGATGAAAATTTGGTTACTACGGATCCAACTCCTAGTTCCGAAGTGTTAATGTTATCCACTACAAAAACTTCGCAAGATATTTTGGTGTCGACGCAAAATAAAGACTATGGTAGTCCGGCCACTGATCAACCTACTACCTCAACAACAAATCCATCTAATGAATCAATACCACCTCCTATTATTCCTGAATTGACGATTAAGCCACCAAAGGGAGTAATTCATAAATCAACATATAATCCTTGAGCAAGAGCTACAAAAAATTATAATATAGTTGAAGATTTGGCTCAAACCCCTTCAGCTATGTCTGCTCTTGAGGTATTACAAAATTGTCCCTCCCAGAAGCAGGCTTTATTATTGGCCATTGGTGGAATTGATCCAACTGATTCTAATCTTGTCGTCTTTAATCATATGGGCTATGTGCCGTAGCTAATAGCAGAATTTGCATTCTCCATTCAAGTAAATGTTCTCAATCACCTTGTTCATCGCACTATTATTGATGAGGGAGCATCTACGTGCATTATGTCTCTTAACTATTGGAAGTCACTTGGCTCACCGTGCTTATCGCAATCATCAACGACGTTGAAGGATTTTGATGGAAGAACATATAAACCTTGTGGTATTATTAATAACCTGCAAGTTGAATTAGGGGGAAAAATAGTAAGTATTGATGTTGAGGTTGTTGAGGGACCCCTTGACTATAATATTTTACTCGGAAGAAAATGGGTATATGCGATGACTGTAATTGTTTCCACATATTTTAGAATGGTTTCCTTTCTTATAAAGGTACTATTACAGTCATTAATCAATTATCCTTCTTTTCCTTCGCTTCGCAGGTGACTAGAAGCGTTCTGTATATTCACTTACCCCAACTAGAAATCCAGAACATTGGTGTAGGACTCTTAAAGGATTCCACTCTTATGGGAACCTTTGCATTACTGCTACCCGCGACGTTGGCAGAAATCGCAAGAATAGAGACCTGCTACATGATCTCTACCACTCTATCTGGCTTAAGGGAGAGTATGGGTGTTTATGATATTTCTACGTTGGATGATGTTTTACCGCTTAGCCCCATTGAGCTACAATAGCAATCTATCTATTTGGCTTGGGCAACAAATTTGAAATCAGTGTCGCCGAGTGTTTGGGTTGATCGTTCATTAGATTTTGGTACTCCATTTGATCCATTTTCCTCAACATTTTTGACAGATGAAAATATTTTGGAAGCTATGACGGTAGAAGGAGAACCATGGGAAGATTATCATCATCGTTCCCATCTTCCTGATTATGAAGAAAATCATCTTAGTGAACTATATTAGCCATCCATTCACAATTTCTTTTTGAATTATTTTCCGATTAATGCAATTGAATCTGAGCGAAATTTATCCAATATTGAAGAAACGATTTCTATCAATATTTTGAATAAACCTGGCGTTGTGGAAAATATTCATGTCAGTGTATCTTGTTCTCCATTAGAACTTGATTCATATCGCTCTCTTTTTCGTGAATTTCGTGATGTATTCACTTGGTCTTACAAGGAAATGCTAGGCATAGATACTAGTATAGTTTAACACACTATTATTAGATATCCTAATGTCAAACCGGTGCATCAACAACTTCGTCCTGTTCATCCGAAGAAAGCTGCTGCCATCAAAGCAGAAGTTGAAAACATTTTGCGTGCTTGTTTCATTTACCCTATTATGCTAACTGAGTGGGTTTCCAATATCGTTCCCATTATGAAAAAACAAGGAACCATTAGAGTGTGCATAAATTATTGGGATGTTAATCAGGCTTGTCCAAAAGACAACTATCCTACTCTCTTTATCGACCAGATTATTGACGACTATGCTGGATGTGAAATATTTTCTTTCATGGATGGATTTTCCTGCTACAATCAAATCAATATCCACCCAGATGACCAACATAATATGACATTCATTTGTCCCTAGGGCACATTCGCATATTGGAAACTCCCGTTTGGTTTAAAGAACGTTGGGAAAACTTTTCAGATTGCAATGGATTATGCTTTCAATGACATCAAGCACATTGTTCAACCATATCTAGATGATTTACTAGCGCATTCACGAAAAAGGACTAATCACCAGATGAATTTGAGAGCTACGATACTGACACTACAAAATACGCCTCAATCTGCACAAATGTATGTTTTGTGTTGGTTCTGGTCAATTGCTTGGATTTGTAGTCTCAAAAGAAGGAATTCGAATAGACCCACTGAAGGTATAGGCCATTCCTGATTTTCCTGCACCATCAAACCTACTTCAGATATAGAAACTTCAAGGAAAGGCTAACTTCCTGAGAAGGTTCATTCCAAACTATGCTGAAATGGCTAAAGGATTTACTCGATTATCGAAAAAAGGAGTTCCCTTCTATTGGGACCAAGTTGCGCAAGCTTCTTTTGATGTTGTCAAGGACCATCTTGTCTGAGAATCATTAATGTATCCTCCTAATTATCAAAATGATTATTTCCTATATATCGCCGTGGCTGAAACGACCATTGCTATGGTTTTGGTCGAGGTAGAAGATGGAATTGAACATCCAATATATTATTTGAGTCGTAATCTCAATGATACGGAAGTTAAGTACACGTACGTGGAAAAGCTTGCCTTGGTAGCTATTCAAGCTGTCTAATGATTTCGCCATTATATCCTGCTCCGAAAAGCAACAATAGTTTCGGATTGCAACCCCATGACTTACATCTTATCACATCAATTGCTGGGGAGAAAATATTCAAAATGGATCGTCATTTTGCGGGAATTTGATTTGGAATTTATCAAATCCAAGTCAAAGAAGTCTTTAGTTTTGGTTGAGCTTCTCTGTGACCTTCCCTCTAATAGTACTACAACTACGTTGGAATCATCTATTCCAGATGATTCTTTGTTTCTGATCGGATCATCTGATACTTGGTATGGAGATTTCATCATTTATCTTCGAACCCAAAATTTTCAACCTAATACCTTGCTTTGATCAGCGACATATACGATACCAAGCCAAAGATTATCTGATCATCAGCGATACACTTTATCATCGTGGTGTAGATACCATTTTAAGGAGGTGCCTCACTCATGAGGAGGCCGAAAAAGTTTTAAATGATTGCCATGCTAGGGCTTGTGGTGGACATTTATCCAGTTATGCTACCGCGCAGAGGATACTCCACGCTGGTTACTTTTGGCCTACTATTTTTTGAGATTGTATCCTCGCAGTCAGAAGTTGTCATGCATGCCAGATTTATGACCGTAAAATCTGCAAACCGCCAGCGCCAATGCATACTGTTGTCTTTGCTGGACCATTTATGAAATGGGGTATTGATTTCATGACCTGTAATCCTCCTTTGTCCGAGGGGCATGGTTATATTATTGTCACGGTTGAATATTTTACGAAATGGGCTGAAGCGATGCCTACATTCAACAACACAGGACAAACAACTACATTATTTTTCTTCAATCACATCATTGCACAGTTTGGGGTCCCACAAGCTATAGTTACGGATCATGGGAAGCATTTTCACAACCATATGATGTCTGAATTTACAACCAAGTTACGATTGTCAAAAGAAAATTCTACTCCTTATTATCCAAAATAAAATGGACAAGTTGAGGCTATTAACAAAATTCCTAAACGAATGGTAGGTGTCCGAAAAATGAACTAACACTTGATCCTGTACTCCACCTTGTGGGCATATCGAATCTCAGTGAGAAATGCGACTGGATTTACTCCTTTTCAATTGGTGTATGGTCTGGAAGCTATCTTACCAATCCAATGTGAAATATCATCGTTAAAACTCACGATAGACTTGTTACCTAAGAAGCAATCCATCTAGATGAAACACGTCATGAAGCCCAATTGACCAACGAAGCACACAAGAGATGTATAAAGGTGAAATACGACAAAAATGTCCAGCCTTGCATCTTCTCCTAGGGCGATTTGGTCCTTCTTTACAACCAGAAAGCTGATGTAATTGGTACAAGGAAATTCGAGGCATTATGGCATGGACCCTATATTGTCAAAAGAGTTCTTGCTAAGGGTGCCTATGAGTTAGTTGATTACGATGGGATTCCATTGGCATAGCCTAGAAATGGGTCGTATTTGAAACATACGCTTAATCATGAGCGTAGTAATTTTTTGTATTATATTGTTTATATGTTGTTGATTTTCATTCACTATCTTAATTTGCTTTTTAGATTTTTCTTGACGTTAGTAATCCACTTTACATTTCATCGCAGATGACTGAATCTTCAGAGCTATTTGTTGGATATGCTGATGGTGCTAGTCGTAGTACACAGAATCTATCCTCTGCAGCGTGGGCCACTTTCACTCCGAACGGCGAGTTAGTGAGTTTTCAAGGGATTTGTATCGGTAGATTGATGAATAATATCACTAAGTATAGTGTGTTGATTCAACTTCTTTTTGATGCCATTTCATTTGGTATTAACCGCATAATCATAAGGTTAGATTCACAACTTGTGGTACTACAACTTACTAGTATTTATTCTATTAGAAATCCAACACTTCTTAGATTTTTCCTAAGAGTTCGACTTTTGGAAAGACATTTTGATTTCATTCAATATCAACACATTTCTAGAAATCAGAACACTTTAACTGATTCATTGGCTAATCAAGTTTTAGACAGAAATTTTTGACGTAGATGAAGAAAAAATTCACATCATTGAATAGGATTGCGCATTAAACATAGGAAAAACTCTGAAAAAATTTAGATAGATAGTTATAGGTTTCTTAAAAAAATTGTGCCTAAGACACGTTGGTCATCTGACCTCAAAATGTATGCAAAAAGTCATAAGTAAAATAGTGATGCTCATGATAGCATGCTATAGATCTAGCAATCCTATAGAGCAACTACATCCAATGGTTAGGAACCCCAATTGTGTGTCGATGCAGTCTCATGGGAAGCTCTTCGATCTAGAAATCTGGAATCCCCAAGGTCAACCACTCTATGTACTACTAGAGCTCAGCAAGAGTCTCAGCCGTATCAAGGTCCTGAAGGACTTCTCTTCCGACAACCCTCTCTTCTGGCGCATCCGCTTCGCGCTCTGGTTCCTCTACTGGTTGAATGCGGCTGATATCTGAATTAAATTAAAAAATTTAGTTTAGCCTTGGAAAGAAATCAAAACACAAAAAAAATTGTGTAAACATTATAAAAATCAAAAAACATGGTCAAATCATTCTTACCTATTGCATCCCACTAAGCGCCTTCTGGTAAAAATAGATCTGGATCTCCTCAGAAGTCAACACCTACGTATGCATACTCATTGATGGCGACAATCTGTCACTGGAACCAGGCGAAGAATGAAGTCGAGAACAAAACGGTGAATTGGCCTGAATTTTGACCCATGAGTTCTACCCATCTCTGCATTCGAGGATCTCTGAAACTAGATATATCCAATGTTACATGTTGTGGCTACATCAGTGGAATCCATTCCAAAGCGAAGGAGATGAGGATGGAACCATAACTAAAATTTTTCTTCCTTCCTCCCTTTTATTTATTTATTTGTTCCTTTATCTAAGATAGAACAACTTCAGACAAGTTGAAAACTGTTGGCTCTAAGCAGTTTAGCACATACTGCATATACAATCTGTTCGCTACATGGAGTGTAATGGTGCTAGCTAGTTTAGCAATCATGAGTAGGATGGTTCTCAAAGGAAAATCCTTAACATCCTGGATGTTTATTTTTCCATCTTTTCTAGGTTCTGACCCCGGATAGCAATACTGCATAACATAATCCCTCACTGTTTCTCATGCAACGGTAGATCCTGTGAGTGAAATGGGCAAACCTCTCCTTGAAAAGCCTGTGAGAAAATACACATCCTCAACTATTATGGATAACACTTTATTTTTTATGTGAAATGCCTCTATCGCCGAATCCCATGCTCGAACAAGGAACTCCAAGAGTTCTATTTGTTACCTCATTCTCGACAATTTGAAGTACTTAAGAAGCCCGCAATCTCTTAAAGCTCTTAAAGTACCCAGATCATTCAAGGCAATCATATATTGTTCTTAATTTTCTCTTTCTCTCCATGTAATCATCATTATAATCCAATGGAAACCTGAAAATGAACCACAAGATCCATTAAATACCATTCATTGCAAAAAACTAGGCAAATTTTGGACACAACATGAAAATAAAAAACTTCAACTGCGCCCAGCGCACTCCCTAGGTTGAGACAGTGTGTTGCACATGCAGGTACACTTTATTGTACCTACTATGCAATGCAGGTTTTGACATTCAGGGGTGCATTGACCTCAATTTTGGCAAAATTTACCTAGGGGCCTCAAAACCCTAAAAAATTGCAAGGAATGGTAATGAAATGATTACTGAAATAAAGAGGAGGTTTTTACTACTGACCTGGATCAAACGGAGATGAAATCTGTCCACTGAAACGATCGCAATCAATGACTGAAGTTTGGGGGAAAAATCAGGTTCAGAGCTCCAAAATGCAAATGGTAACTATGGAATGGTAAAATGAATAGTGAAACTTCTTTATATAGTCATTTAATTACTTGCAAGTTAAATTTATTGCTATGACTATAGTTTTATTATGTTTTTATCATGAAACAAGTATTTTTAATCCATTTGATGTTGTTCTGAATAGGTAATACAACTGATGAACAGGTTAGTCGTGCAGATTTATTTCAAGAAAGACTTGACCACAAAGCATGATTTTCTCCTTATTTTTCGAGCTTTGTTAAAAACAAAAAATAATTTGAAGCACACTTTTATCACTTTTTCGAGCTTGTATAACAGTGAAAAAGGAACCCCTAGAGTCTTCTTTCAGCTCTTTTTAGACTCTGATAATGTGAAAATATTGTTGAGCACTTGTCATTTTGAGCTCGTTAAAGTAAATGAATTGATATCTACTTAGTATAAGTTTAACCCTTTTCTGGACTGAGATGGATTATTTGTGAAAAAGGAATACCTTGGTTAAACATGACCAACTTCCAGATATCATTTTACACTTTTTTGGATCTGAGAGACAAATTTACGAAAAAGTACTTAATGGAGTCCTCTTTTGTTCTCTTTTTCAGACTCTCTAAACATGAAAAAGGACTGGGCTATCACCATCGTTAAGCTTGTTAAAACATAAAATATCAACAGGCTCGTCAATCATGGCAAGAATCGAGTTTCATTCATCGCTAGACTCATTAAATTATTAAATAGAGATACTTCATTCTTTATTCGATCGAAGGGTTGAATTATAGATCGAGAACATTTTATCCTCCTCAAGCTTGTTAAAAAATAAAGAGGTACTGGTCGAAAAATGACTGGGGAAAATTTGGGAAAAGCAAGCAAAGTTTCTTTTTGGTAGCAATTTGCTCTTGAACATGACACTTCTTTCACTCCATGTCCGTGACTGTTTGGGTTGGGTAATCATCTTGACCATTCATTCACACCTATGGTTCATCATACCTTCACTTCGGTTTTGGGTCAATGCTGCCAACTCATCACAGTGTCACTGATATGTTCAAGAGAAGTCATCCAATGATTAAGAACTCATCCATCTGCAATACTCATAAACCTTCATTTTCATGGCCGTCATCCCTGAAAATTGCTATATTAAGTCATACCCTTGTCTCTGAAATTTGTAACTCTAGTTTTGCAATAAGGTGAGTTCCTGTCGACTACAAATCAATATCTAGGAAGTTCACTTAGAAACATTAGATTCCAGTACCATGAGGCTTGTTACAGCATCAACAAGATCCTCGCTTCCAGACTTTTGACCGAAAGATTTTGTTTGGTGTTCAACATCAAATAATCTATTCACGCCTTACGAAATGTATTATAGTACCTTGAGGGCCATTGACATTAATGGCGGTTCTCTCGTGTTTGTTAACAACTCACATCATTGGCTGGTAATTAAACGATGTCTTTCCATGTTCGACGACAAATCATATATTCGCATGGCTAGACTTGTACTCGAATGATCGAGTGAATGGGATAAGAAGACCCCGGATCTAGTTTCATCCATCTGGGATGTGATTTTAGGATTTTTGTACACATCATCTGTACGGTGACCTTACATACAGATTGAAATCCAAACATGGACCTATATTTTTAGGCGTGTCTACATTTGGGCAACATTCCAATGTAGACGACTTTCTAAATTATGTACATGTTCTTAGATTGTTTTATGTGCTGACTATGGGAATGCCTACCCTCAGAAATTATGATCAATAGAGGATATGTCATGATGTAATGTATTTTAATATTGATGCAGGTGACCATTCCGCTTTGCTTCCAGGCTCATCACAGTGTAAATAATCTTAATCAAATGTTCTTATTATTTGGATCTCATGCTTCAGGGGGAAATTGTTATAGGTCAGTTTGGGCACCATTCCCAATGACCTGGTTAATTGGGCATCATCTCTAGGACTGATGATAAAGGGTATATCATTCCCTATCATCTTAATTGCTATATGCCCTAAGACAGGAAACAACATGAATCAAACAAAGACTTTCATCAAGCAAGGACTTTCCATGGTTTGAAGCTTATTATTAAACATGTGAGAGCTCACCAACCTAGGCTCTAAGGGGCCTAAGTGCATTACATATGTAGGTAGCCCCATTCAAGGCTGCTCTACAAAGCACTTCCCAACATTCAAAGGTCCGTTGGTCACATTGGGAGCGAAATTCTCATTGTTCCGGAATCTCCACTTGGCCAGTGTCTTCTAGAAGGGTTCACATGTGTCAAGATTCGGATCCAAGTGTCCATTTGAAATATACATGAATGGAAATATGTATTTCCTATTTTTTGAATGTTATTGATTACAAAAAAACCTACAGTTCATCTATAAATTGAACACAGATCTAAGTGTTTGGGAGGAAGAATTTGAGTAGGGAAATGCTGGAGAATTTTCAATAGAGAGTTTGATTTGTGGAGCTGCTGCTAGAGAGATTTATGCTGTGATGAGACTTGGGAACTTTGCTGGAAGGTCACTTCAGATTAGTCACTAGGTTGTAACCTCTCCTTCTATCATCAATAAAGAGTACTTCTTGTTTTTCCCTACATCCATATATGTTTACTTTGATTTTCCATATTGCAAGATCTTGGTTGATGAATGTAGTTTATGCTTAACTGATTTAGCTAACTAGCTTGAATAGATATCTATATCATTTCATATTCTGTTGTTTCAATGTTTTTTCTTGCAGGAAGCATTCAACTATTTGAAACCATTTGAATTTGAAGCTGTAGTGGAAGCAACAGAAAGGAGCCATTTGGAAGCAACTGAAACAAGTAAGCATCCAATCCTCTCTGTGTATCTGTTTTGAGTTAGGAGAAATGGTAGTATAGTCTTTCACCTATTTTTTTAGGCTAACACCTGCCTATGGAAGCGTATTTTATCCATAGATTACAATTCTGTCCCAACAACAAGAATTGTGCCAATGAGCGTTGAAGACTTGAAGACCATTTTTTAAGGAGCTTTTCGGATTATCCACATTGCTAGAGAACGAGTGTCGACTTGAAGACCAATCATTTTTTAGCAGAGCAAGCATAATTACTTTCATTACTTTTTAGTTTTTGATGTAAATTACTTGAGGACAAGTCAATAAATAAGGCTGGGGAGGGAAAAGTGTAAATTCTAAATTTTGTATACCTTCCAAGCCTTATACATTTTCAGCCACATTCAGCAGCAGATTCCGAACATTCAGTAAAAGATCCAACAATAGATTTAGTAGCAGATGAAGCAACAATAAAAGATTCACTTTTTCGATTTCATCCACCATTTTCACAACCAAGTAAAGAAGACTATGAACATAATTTTTCAGCCACACGTGCACAAATCTCATCCATTTTTGAAAGGGTAAGTTAAGGTATGATATTTTCTAACTTTTAACCATTTAATTCCTTGAAAATTTAGAATGATAATTTTTGGAAAAACTTCACTTCCTTTCGTCATTTTGTGAAATTGCCAAAACCATCAGTTGAGGGGGGAAATAAATTTACATTCATATGTTGCCACATTCATATAAAATTCAAAACATTCATATCACATTCAAAGCCCACATAATTTCAAAATGTATTTACTATTACATCATCATGAGCATATAAATGGATTTTCAAAAAGTACATAAAAGATAATTGGATGCCAACACATTCATGGTTGTCACACAAGAATCAACCATGATGCATTTCAACAAAAATACTCTGCAATAAAAATCACATTATCAATATGCAAATATCATACATTAAAATTGAATGCAACAAACAAAATATGGTTGAAACACAAGAACCAACCAAGTTGCAGTTCATCAAAAACACTTTGCAAAAGTTAAGTAAATGATATCATGCAGAGTTTAAGCCAAATTTCAAGTATCAAAAAGTAATATATTGCACGAGGACATGCAGTACCATCAGTTTGGGGGTATGTTTAGTCTCAAAATAGTCCATATTATCACTCCGTTATTCACCAAAAACCTTCCCATTACTTCCATATTACCTTCATGCAACCTTCATTCTACCTCCACATCATTACATTTACCTCATCATTGAGTTATAACTATGCTTTTCCAAAGTTTATTAATTCGTAACATTTTTAAGTGGATTTATGGTTAAACTTTAGAAAATAATATGCTTATACTTATACCTAACAATTAGAATGAGTTTGTTGCCATGTGTAGGTACAAAGGAAGCTTTCTAGACATCTTTATGTGGCACTCTATGATCAAATTCGAATTTGAGGAGATCATGGACCTCATGGAGGAGATCATGGAGGATAGGGTTATGTGTCACCATTGGTTGAGAAATATGTGGGTCAAAGGAGGAAATAGTGAATTTACATTTATGAGTTTGTTATCATAGCTTTTGTATAAGTAGGAGTGTCATCTCCTTCATTTGTAATCATCATTTGTAGTTTTAATCTTGAGTCTTAGTCTTCATTTTGTAACCTTAGTATCTTATAGGTTGGTAGTGAGAAGTTAGATTGGAGAATCAATGTAATGGTTGCAATTGAAATTTGCAATTGATGATAAATAATATGGAGCTTATTTGATCCTCTACATTTGAATTTTCTTTTTGTGTGCTTGTGAATCCTTGGAAGGATCCCCATTGCCTAGCAGGTACAATTTTATTTTAGTAAGATTTTATTTTATGTTATTTGTGAATTTAATTAGATTAAATTATTAGGTTCATATGTTTGAAATATTAATGAATGACCTTTCTTAAGAAAGTATTAATGTTTCCTTCAATGAATCTGATTTGTTTGATTTCATTAGTTTAATTTTCTGATTTATATGCTTGAGATATAAATGAATATTCTCTTGTAAGAGAGCTTTAACATTTCATGCAATCAATCAGAATTAGGTTTAATTGCTTTAATTTCATTAGTTTAAATAGTTTTTTGATTAAGATGATTATAAATATTAATGAACAGTCTCCTGTAAGGGAGCCTTAATATTTCTTACACTTATCACAATGTCTTTAGATTTCATTTTGATTAAATAACTAAATAGGTGTTGGAGATCCTAATGAACAACCTCCTGCAACGGAGCTTTGACATTTCTTCACCTAGCTTATTTTAGTTTGTCTCTAAGTCCATATATTTTGGATGATCCTCGAAGTTTACTTACCCAGATTGATAGTAAATGAAACTCTAATTTGCATCCGCATTTTAGACCAAACAGTGTATAGATCTGATATAGATCTATATTTTTGTACATAGATCTACTCTAGATCTGAAGTGTAACTTACAACTCTTTTCAGCTAATGAAATAACACTGTCAAGATTGAACAGTCATATCATCTGGTTGCAACCTCTTATTTTAAGAATTTCTTCATGTAAAGTTTCTTACTTTCTGTTCTACGATGTATGGGCTTCAATATAATATTGACATGCTGATGTAAATGACATGATTGAGCCTACATATTGTCCTCCTACATATATTTGGCTAAATTATGTTATTTTCTGGGCAGTTTTTCCACATAGTGTTGCAGTCCCTTCCTTGGGCATTTTCTAAGTTGTATTAGGTGTGGGAGATCTGTTTAACCCACTTAGAAAGATTTGTTTCTAATCCCCTCTTGGATTTGGGTCTTAGATTATCAGATCTAAGGAATCCAAGGGCTGATCTTGGTTGCTATAGCATACATTCATGAAAAATTCATTTTTCAGGAATGCCTTGCTAACTGTCCCCAATTTGGGGATATTACAGTGGTATCAGAGCAACTATCTTGGCACAAACTGTGCTTACTGAAGAGCCAATATGTCTTTTCATGGAAATAAAATACTGATGAAGAAGTGTGGTTACACTTAAGATACAAAAGACAAGGGTCTAAACCCTTCATCTGGAATATTGAAAGGGAAAGAGTTTTCAAAAAATCTGTTCCAAACTATGCAAAGTTTTGAACAATGAAATCAGGGGAATGAGGAATGAAAGACAAGAAGATCTGTTGAAAGGGTATGCACATGAAGAAATCCCCACTACTTCATATGATGTGTGTGAGCATTCAACCACACAATCTGATCTACAACGTTGTAGCATGCCTACATTCCTTGCAAGAGGAGAAGAGGAAGGAGAGACACCAAAAGAGGAGACTCTTGGTGGATATCTCCAAGAATATGAATCTCAGTCTAAAAGATTCAAAGAGCATCTAAGCTTCCTAGAGTTTTTTCCACTCAAAGAAGAAAGAAGATCCAACATAAATATGAGAAGAAGAGGGTGCATGCAACACACCTTGGGTAGAACTTTCCTACCTACTTTTGATGGGTCACCTGAGAGCTCAGCCAAGTCTTTGGTAAAGAAGTTCGACACATATTTTCAGCTACATCAAGTTTCTGAAGAAGAAGAAATAAGAGTAGCAGTGCTACACCTCCAAGGTAAAGCTTATGCTTCATGGTTATTTGAGTCTTTTTCATTGAAAAACGTGAACATATCTACTTATGCAAATTTCACTAGGAGGTTAGTGAAAATATTTGATTCTATGCCATCTGAAGTTTCTATGGGTAAACAAAATAAGCCCAAAAAATCAGAACCTTTGCATGAGATGGAAATATCCATGAAGATAACTCCATTTCAGAATATTGTTGAAGGGGTTAAAGATCTGCTACATGATTTTCCAAGGGAAAAGGCCCCACTTTAGCAAGAAAATTCCTCTTAAGAAGAAGACTTGAGTGTTCCTTTTTCAAGGAGAGATCAAGAGAAAGGATCTCTTATTGATGAGGTATACTCCATTGATGAGGAGAAGAAAGAAGAAGATCTGAAAGTTTACTCTAGCGCTGTGACAGTAGGTTGAGATATAATTTCATTAAGATATGGGGATGAAGCCATTGCTTCTACTTAGAGGGATCTTATATCTTTGCAACATGTGTCTATGATTATATACAAAGAGACAAAAAAATGGAGGAAATGTGTTCCAAGACTGCATCCACTTTTTGGAACACACACTATGATGGATTAGTCCTTTGTGATCAAGACTCTTGACAACAAGGAGATCATGGGTGTTCATGAGTTAAGTGCATCTAAAGGGAGCACCTTAGACTATGAGATCTTGTAGAAGGAGGGTGATCAAGAATAAAATAGGGGAGTTGCTCCAACTTCTCCTTATCATGATACTTCCACACAGAAATCAAAGATAGATTTTCACAGTGGAAGCAGTAATAATATTTTCCCATCTATTGCTCACATGGGAATGAGCCATGAGGCATCATTATCTTGTGGCATACCACCCGGGTGACCATATGATTCAGATTTGATGAAATATTTTTCATGCATTGATGCTCCTTTCATAGATCCAAGGAGGGAGGGAGCATTAGAAGACCATGGTTTAGATCTAAGGGTATGAGGAAAGAACAAGGAGAGGGAAAGCCATTTTCCCTTGACATCACTATCCATTCTCTCATCTCATACTGCACTGAGAAAATATGCTGTGAAGATGAAGGATGACACCATCATGAAGCAAAGAAGGAAGTCCTTGAATCAGAAGGCAAACTTGTTTGGAGGATGCTCTTCCATACATGATGAGAAATGGTGGTCACACATGCATACTTTGGAAAAAACAAGGAGGCTTTGGATAGATGATAGCCTTCCATGGGAGACTAAATTCTAAGAAATTCCATCTTCTTTGGAGCATGTGCATGTGCAAGGGGGGCAACAAGGAAGGAATGGAAACCTTCCACCTTGTACCTTTGGCATGGGAAATGTGAAGGAGGAGAAAAATGGGAAGCTTGGCTTTCCAACATACACTTTTGACCTGGAAGATGTAAAGGAGAAGAAAAAAAACATGGTAGACACTTCAAATGACACATTATCAACGCTGTCATTGTTGGGCACATTAGATCCCTATTGGAAATCCCAACTACTGGTGGAATATTCCAAGGATATTCATACTTGCATGATTCTTGATGAATTGCTTCATGAGGAGAGATATTCAATCCTTGATGGGGTCATCTATAATCATGGTAGGATATTATTATCTAGAACTTCTAAGCTCAAGGATAATTTACTACAAAGGACTTATGAAGAGTTATATTTCAGCCACACATATTCTATGAAGCTCAACAACATCATCTTGAGGAGCTATTATTTGGAGGGCTTTGAAAGAGAACCGTATCAACATTGTCAAAGATGCATGAACTTTGTGGAGTTGGAGCAGCAACAAGATTCTATGATAGATTTATTTCGTCCACCTCTTCCTACCTTGGAAGGAGGAGAAAGATCCATACACCACTCCACTTGTATAATGAGAACATTGGGTGAAGGACATACATTTGTAAAACATGTTTCATTTTATGTTTGGATGCATTATTTTACTATTTTTATGCAGGCCATGACTCCAAGAAGGAGCGATACATCTTGTAGATCTCATGGCACAAAATGGGCCACAAACATTTCTAAATTTGGCCACTCCCTTGGAAGGAAAAAGGAGATTTTACAACATGATGGGTGCTTCCCAAAGGCACCAAATATATCTCACATTTTCAGCTGTGGTGAGATGGTATGGGAAGCAAGTAAGTGGTGGGAAAACCACATACCACATCCTGATTTGATGCAGGCAGGGGATGCTTTGCGCTGGTTCCACATATGAGACTGTTATCCACCTCCATGTGCACACATTTCTATTTGTTTTTACATTGTTTTGATCCCCTATATTGATTATGTACTTGTAATTTTTATGGGGATGTATGGAGGGAGGATGGAAGGCATGCATGTGCCCTATGGGATGACTACACTCCCTGTAATTTCTATCTTACATTTTAGGGAGGGCATTGGGAAAACCATGATTGTTTCATGTGATTTATTGTTTCCTTATGGGATGAGATGTTTGCATCTCATGAGAACATTGTTTGAATAAGTCGTGGATGGATGGATTGGTGATCACTCAGCTTATAGGAGAAGCTTATCATTTGTTGGTGTCACCAATGGAGGAGGAAATGATTTGCAACACTCACCTTATCAGTTGCTTGAGGACAAGCAACATTTTGGAGGGGAGGACTGTAATATTCCTAATTAGCCCAAGCTAATAGGAATATTCAATTTTGTTTTGTTTCTTGTTTTCATGAATAAATGTATAAAGGAGGATCTATAACTCCTAAATTAGCAAAATAAATCAATGCCCCATGTGAACAAGGCTAAATTTGGGCTACCTTAGTAAACACCCTTATGTGTGAAAAGGATTAAGCCATTTGACTGGGTCAATTGGACCAAATCAACAGCGTTGTCTAGATACATTGAATCACCTAGATGCACAACACAGTTTTAGTTGGAGGTTAATCATGTGAATGCAGCTAAACCATTGAGATGTTTTAGGGTTTGGAAAGGTTTTCATCTTATTTAAGGAGGAGGAGGAAAAAATGAGAGGGTTGTTGAAGATATTATTTCTGAAGGGTTTTTCTGCTTAGACACTTCTCATTCTCTAGCTGTTTAGCTGAGAATAGTGTTGTTTAGCACTAGGGTGTTCCTAATCGGGAATCCCAACACTTCCATTGAGTAGCTCTTGGAGGAGTCTCACATTTATTGAACAATATCAGGCATTTGGCCAAGATCCTCTTCCAACTACAACACAAATCATGTTGAGGGTTTAGTTGTCTTTGTAAGATGCAACAAGTGGAGGCTAGATCTATTCAGATCTAATCCATTCTAGTGCCTCCTTTTAGTGGGAAAGCCTTCTATCCCCCTGGCAAGAGATTATTGGATGAGGAGAGCTCATTTTTATATATTGGCTTGAGGCCACATCATGCTATAGAGCCTACAACGCAACCCATCTTCTAGAACTGTGTTATTTTCAAGGAGAATGTTGGAGGGTCTTTGGGCACTTTAAGGAGGAGAGATCTCTAGTGTTGGGAATGTTCCCTTAACTATGGTGATCCATGGATTACAGATCTAATCCATGTTCAATTCAGATCTAATCTAAATAATGATGTATTTTCTTTAGAAATTCTAAATCATTCTACAGATAAGTTGCATTAGATCTCAGATCTACTCCAGATACATCATTTTCTGCTAAAAACCTCGAGGGGATTTTGAAGAGGAGACTCTATAGTGTACGGACATGATATAGAACTATATATTTGTACATAGATCTGCTCTAGATCTGAAGTGTAAATTACAGCTCTTTTCAGCTAATAAAATAACATTGTCAAGCTTGAATAGTCATATCATCTGGTTGCAGCCTCTTATTTTGAGTATTTCTTCATGTAAAGTTTACTACTTTCTATTCTAAGATGTATGGGATTCAATATAATATTGATATGCTGATGTAAATGAAATTATTGAGCCTACATATTGGCCTCCTACATATATTTGGCTAAACTGCATTATTTTTTGAGTAGTTTTGCCACATAGTGTTGCAGTCCCTTCCTTGGGCATTTTCTAAGCTGTACTAGGTGAGGGAGATCAGTTTAACCCACCTAGAACTATTTTTTTCTGATATCATATTGGATTTGGATCTTATATTATTAGATATAAGGGATTCAAGGGCTAATATTGGTTTTTGTAGCATACATTTCTGAAAATTGCGTTTTTCAGGGATGTCTTTCTAGCTGTCCCAATTTGGGGATATTACATCAAGACCTTTGCAGACTCCATATCCCAATGGACTGATTTTCTCTTACTCTACCTATTCTTCGTGACAACCTATCCAACCAACCAAACAAACAAATAAACCCTATCACTATAACTAGCCTAAAATCAAAACCCTAAAATTAACTAAGTTACATCCTTTACAGAAACATAGAGAGAGCCCTATTTGAGTCTAGGAAGGCTAGGTCCTAAGACTCAAAATATTGGTTTGTTGTTACCCTTGTCTATTTGGTCATTACCAATCTACCAAATTACAGGGACCTAACATAATGGCGATCACGGTGGGACTGTGAGTAAATAACAACCTAAAATTCCTTCAAAACTCAGAAATACCCTGTCAAACTTAGATAAATCAAGTGTGAGCTAAGAATAACATCTGGTTAATTTTCCATACTAGCACCATGGTAACCATTTTAGAGAAAGCTCATTTAAAGGCTTAATGTTACATAAAGAACCCAGAAAACCCAAAAACATCCTTAGGTTGGTATTCATTTGTTGATGGTGGATAACAAGTACATCCTTAAAAAAATAAACCTCATCCACCTGGTGGCTCCACTGGTCTTCAGTAGCCCTGTTGACCCCACTATTTCTTATAGACTGCCATGGGAATGTATCAGTTAGTCATAAAAGTGTAAAGCCCAGCCACATACTCTATGAATTTAGTAATATTTTAGATAGGTCTGCTTCTCACAACTCTTACAAAATTTTAGCCTATCTTGCTGATGGTGGACAACAAAGTTGAAATCTTCCACCTAGAGACTCCACAAATCTCAATAGACCTAAAGAATCCACTGGTAGAAGACTCTATATTAGTTAAAAGAGATGCATTGATCCCTTTATCTGACTGATTGACAAAGATGATTCCAAGGATATAACGCAGGTATGCTCCAATGAACATAGATCATATCCATGGATTCCCACACAAAATGCCTCAGATAAATTGGGACACAAACCTGCCTATATTTCAAAATGAAAAATTTGATGACCCCTTGTTACATCTCATCAAATTTTATATACATGTATGAAGGTTAAAAGTTGAATGGCACGGGGACTATCATGAAAAATGTTTATGGCAACATTAGAGGGTAAGGCAAGGGAATGGTATGAAGGTCTGGACCCTGACACCTTATTTTCTTTGAAGGATTTCCACAAGGTATTTTATGAACATTATAAAGAATATTTTCCATTTCTATCATTAGCTAAAAGTTATTGTGATCAATCTGAATATCTCATAAAATACCTTGCAAACATTGATGAAGATTTAGGAAATTAGCATCTTGAGTATCTATTAGATGAAATTCATGCATTTCATAGTCAAGATAACTATCATGATAACTAACAGGAGTTGGTTGATGATGAAATCAATTAGGAAATAAAGGAATATCCACATGATCTCTCTGAAGGGACAAGTGATGATCCACCATCTCTTCTATGCGAGGCTCAAGAAGATATTTAGCCTCATGATCATTCACAAAATAAAGAGGGAAACTGGGTCTTTGTACAAAGTGTTACACCATTTTTTGGTCATCTAACCCATTGTTATTAGATGGACCCATGTACACCATGTAAAACCAATTTTACCCTAAGTAAAATCGCATTCACTATGAAAAATAACTTAGTAAACCACCTTTATTATGTTGTTTATGGTCTAAACAGGAAACCCCATGAGGAAATATTAAATAAATCTATGTTTTTTTTATTTTCCTCAAGGAATAATTAATTAAACAGCAGTTTGATTGATATTCCTGGTTATATTTAACCCAAAACAAGGAAATTAATTAGATAAATCATTATTTATCTTATTATTTCCTAAAGAATAGTTATTTAAACCTTATTTAAATAATATTCTTTGTTAAATATGACTAAATCACCCATAAATAATTAAATAAATCATTATTTATTTATTATTTACAAATAAAGGGATTTAACCTAAGTCAAATTCCTTTTACCTCCAACAAATATAATAAAATATTCTATAAAATTTGGATCTTAATTTGGTTAATAATATTTTAACTATGCACCAATATCTAGACTAGCTCAATATTTTGTTATAAATAGAAGGGGTTTTCCATTCATTTATCACCTTTTGTTACCTAAAGATCACTCTGGATCTATACATTTGGTCTGACATTGATCCACCATCATTGTCATATTTTCTACCATTTTTGTCTGGGTTTTCTACACCATCAAGAGAGAGGAATTTTAGATCTGAAGTTTTGAGGACTTACAAGAACCCATCCCATTGAGGAGAACTGGGAACACCCTCCTGTGTTTTCCTCCCAGGTGCCCTTAATACAAAATTTATTCAAAATATTCTTGTCTTGTCTATCGGATGCATGGAGTAAATTTTGTTTTTTCTACTATTTAATGTCTTCTAATGCATAGATCTAGATTTTTGTAGCATTTATCTTGATCACCTAACTGCAGATCTGAAGATATTGGCAGTCATATCTGCTGTTAGGGTTGTTCGTTATGCACAACTAAAGTGGTCTTTTTTTGTACACTTGGAATTAAGATTCATACTAACACAAAGAAAGCGAAAAATGCCTCCTCTGTTAATTGAAGAGGAAATAAATCAGATTCTAAACATGCAACCAGCCTCTAAAACTTCATGTGAATAGAAAATTTCTATTTATTTTCCTTCTAATCCTAGCTATCATAGATCAGAAAATGGATTTGTAGATCAATTCGAGGAGAAACAATATGATAATCCAATATGTATGATTGGTGACATTACTTATATTGATGATTTTCCAAATTTTGATTAGTATGATGATGGTTATGTTCTCCAAATAGAAGCTAATCTTGCAGAGCAATCAACAATTGGTTTGTGAGAGGAAATTCAGTTTTAGCAACTTGAAAATAGTAATCAGCCAATACATATCATCTATGACAATGATGATGAAAGTCCAGAAAATTTGGAAGTGAAGCATCTCTGCCTCTTGTTCTACTTCATTTCAGTCCATCAAAGATAGCTTTCATATGATTAGAAATCAGTAGTCTTTCAGTTTTGATGTTGAGGTTGGGGAAGATAATGAACTTCTTGAGCAAGTTTTTAATGAGAAACCATTTCCTGAAATGGTTGAGGAAATAATTTGTGACATAGAATTCTCCTTAGATCCAGATTTGCAGCCAACAAGTTCCATTGAATTTCAAATTACAGATGAAGGCTTGGAAATTGATAATCACAGGAGATTTGTTGCACTACCTTCTCAAGAAGACCTATTGCCTGAAAATGCTCTTAATATTGATGGTCTTCAGATAAAATTTAGCCCACTCAGTCAGAGCATATCAGGTTTTCTAGAGGACAACATTGCAATATATGATGAGGCTACCAGTACAGATGATTATGAGGAAGGGAAAGAGATTATTTCTCAAAATAATCCCAAGATTAACAAGCTGGAACAAGGAATGGTCCTGGATATAACTGGTTCTTCAACCCCTTAGGGCCAAGTATTATTTCAAGATCCCTTTGCTATTTTCTTAGAGACATTTGAAGAGGGAGTAAAATATGTCAGGAGCAGAATGATGCCAGCTTTAAAGGAAATTTTAAGCACTATTATTCAAAAGCAAGTGATATGGGAGTGGCATTTTTATTTTCTCAGCACACTCAAAGAGCTGAACAAAGATCACTCATGGAATCATTTATTTTATTGGTTATATTGGAAAAGGGAGTTCACCAAATAAATATATATCATATGTAAGTTATATTAGCATATATATCCATGAAAATAAGCTCAGCACTATGAGCACCTTTCTAGTTTTTAGCTTTAGATTGCTAATCTAAAAAGGACAAAAAAACAAAGAAAAGAAAAAGAAGAGGGCAAGAAAAGGGAAGAGGTAATGCCCAATACCAAAAAAGAGTACTTATGAAAGTGTGAAAGTCTAAATGCCACTACTTGAGAAAGAAAGTCTTGTTCATTCATCTAGCCTAATCATGATTGAAAATGCTTTAAATTTCTATTGATAGGTTAGTAAAAGAGGATTTTCCAAACCATGTAAACTTGGCTTGTTAGTAGATTAGATTAGGAAAATATATTTGGTTTCAATGCTAAAAATCCAAACCAAAAGAGAAAGAGAGGGATGCATAACCAATTCTAAATCACAACTCTCAAATTTCTTGTTTCACTTATACAAAAATAAATTCTGTGTGTAGCTTGTCCAAAATTCCACAGCCCATGAAAAATCAGATTTCTTAACCTTGGTTTGATCATGTTTTCAATTTCATGTTAGTAGGTTAGAGAATGAAAATATGTCAAACAACTTAACCTTAACAAATAAGTAGAGTAGGTAGAGAATAAAGAATTTCATCAGCCTAATCGGAACTCTTGGAAGTGATAAGGGTAGAAGTAGATAGTTTTTATGCTTTCAAAAGAAAAAATGATGTCAAGGTTTTGCCAATCCAAATGCACCCAACTGAAGAAAAAATGTTAGGAAAAGTATGATGGGTAGGTGGAACAGATATTGAAGCAATCATGTCTTTTCAGATTTTGAGTTCATAGCTTTAAAAGAACAAGAGTGAATCAACAAGAGAGTGAAGAAAAGAGGTCTGCCAAGTACAAGTAAGGTACTAGTATTCAAAACTCACAGATCTGAACTCTGAGGTTCTAGACACCTCCTGAAAAGGAGCTACCCTCCCCAAGTGGAGCCACTGTTAGTCATCAGTATTTTTCACTATTGGTAGATGACTATAGATTGGTTTTAGATTTCTAAAAAAAACAACATTCTTTGAACATTGTGAGTTTTAGAAATCTCACTGCATTCATTATCCTTATATAAAACTTTTCACTATTCTATCAACCTTGCCATTTCATGGTCACCCTGCCACTCCTAAAATACTCCTTAATGTCATGTGCCTCTCATCTCCATCCTTATTTCCTACCTATGACCTCATTAATCTATTTTTCCCTTACCCATAACTCCACTTTCCATCTAGGGTTACCTATAGCCTAAATCATTCCCATGATCCCCAAGTTCCTCAAGCATTGATGGTCTCAAAACTATCTCTGTAGGTCTCTTTAGATAAATCAAATGCATTGGATTTTGGATCTTCAATACAACACTTTGACAAATACTATGTTTTTCACTTGAAGCTTCCAAGCCAATTTTCAATCAAACATTATGGTCCAAGGACCCTCCCACTAGGTCATTAGGGTTTCACAGGTTTTAAAGTCATCATTGCTATTCCAAACACTGCTTTTTATTTGCTGGAAGCTAGCTCAGATGTAATAGAAGGCGAGACATGCTTATTCAAGAAAAGGTCTAAAAGTTTTCAAAGAATATTGCCTTATAAAATTGAAGGTCTGCAAGAGGTAAATGCAAAAACTTTGACACTTCTGCAGGAGTGTTAAAAGGTCTATCAGAAAAAAGTTGGTGAGGTAGGAGGTATGCTCCTAAATGAAGACATCTTGCAACAAGGAAGACAGGAAACACTTGTTCTTGAAGATAATTATGGTTTTCTGGGCTTGATGGTCTAGCACAATGCCAAAATAGTGATCAAATGTAGAAATGACCATGGAGGAGGTACACCAAAAAACCAAACATGAAGAAAAGTCTATCAAATATTATTGATGAGATATGGAAAAGGTGAGGTGAACTAGACATAAATGAATGGACTTGAAAGGGCTATAGAGAACTTAGAAGACAACACTGATGATAGTCTTAAAACACTCCAAACATCTAAGGTTTTTGGAAAAGTGACCAGAGAAGGTGAAGTGATGATGTTAAACCTTGTGGTGAAAGAAAAGGAAAGATTATGAAGATGTCATTGTGTGATCAGATCCCAAAATTGTCAAAAGTGAATTTATCATTCTCCAAGGAGTAAGAGAAAGCTAAGTCAGCATTTTCAGGCACTTGGAAATCAGAAGTGGCCAAATAAGGTAAAAATTATGGTTTGAATTCCATGGTGCAGGCAAAGGAGAATTGTGAAGGTGTTACTTTGTGTTTGAGTCCCAAAGGTGCCAAAATGAACATATCAACTCTCAAGGAGCTAAAGGAAGAGCCACCTCAAATGATTTTATATAATCTGCCAAATAAAAGTGCTAAAAGACATCAATGAGCCAATAAAAGTCAACTTTATGAATCAAATCAAACCTACAGAACAAAGGTGTAAAGAGTGTCAGTAAGAAAGGTCAAAATCATCATTTCAGTCACTTACATTCAAACAGTGCAAGGAGGTTAGTGAGAAATGGTAAGAAGGTTAAGTTGAGTTTCATGATGGGAATCACAGAGGATTTTGAAACTTTTTTTTGTATGTAATCATCATGAAGGGGTCAGAATAAACATGTGAAAGCTCCAAGACCAAAAGAAAAGGAATTTTCATAACTCCAGCAACTACAAGAAAAAAGTGAAAGGGTTAAGTTGAACTTAAAGGTTGAGACTACACAAGAAATTGAAGGTGATACTATATGTGTGTAATCATTCTAAAAGTGGAAAAAGGAACATATCATGCCTCCTTGACCAAAGTAAATATCAAATTCATCATTTTATCAACCTACAAGGCAAAGTGTAGAATATTATTAGTGGTAAAAAATGGTTCAAAACATTAGAAGGTCAGTTTCAAAGTTAAACTAAATGCCACATGCCTATAGAACTCATTTCACACTGAATCATGGTTCACTTGCAGAGAGTTAGAATTTTCAAGGAGAGAAGAAAGTCTAAATTTTCAAGTCAAAATTGGGCAAATTTTTTTGGTGTTGCTTAGCAATTTTCTCCCATACGTTTAACACAGGCGTTGCGCACCTAGCAGAGCACTGCACTCTTGCCCAACACCCACAACATACTTTCTAATTGGTGTTGTTCCCTCAGCTTTTACATTGCGCCCTTGGCCAAGAGGGCTACCTACACCCTATGATCACTCAAAACACCTCTAATTGCTTCCATGCCTCTACTCAATGGTCTTACAAGCATTTTCAAGGTTAATTACATGCTATAACCACATCTTCAAGCAAGCTGAGGATTTTTTATTGAATGAAATGAAACCCAAAGAAGAAAACCCTAAAAATCATGCTTGAAGTCACTGTTTAAACCTATTTCCATTTGCATATGAAGAGTATCAGTCCAAACAAAGAGTGATTGCACAACTAGGGATTGTCATTAACTATTTTAGCCTCTCACTTAGCCTAATGTACCTATACCCTCACTTACTCATTTCCTCATTAGCCTAAATTGCCATTCCATCACCATATTTTCATTTCCACTCCCATTTACACTCCAAGGTTGGGAAAATAGAGTATAAACATGTCATCAGAGGGTTGTCATTGAGTTGTTAACTTATCCCTCATTCTCATATACTTACACCCTCACTCATTCATTTCATTCACTTGTAAAGGTTTCCATTCTACCACCCCTTCATCTCATTTCCATTTACAGTCCTAAATTTTTCTCAAGGAAAGGTTTACAATGATAGAAGACAGTGGTAGTGGATGAGAGGTCCAAATGTCAATAAGGCATGATCACAAGCGAGGCAAGATAAATAGTGGAGGCAAAGAAGGCCATCAATGACATTAGAGAAATAAGAGCCCAAAGAGAGGCCACAAAGGCCAAATCAAGACTTGAAGCCCTAACCAAGAAAAATAAATGGGTCAAGATGAATTTTCTTGCTGATATGCCCTTGAATACCTTCCAAACATGATTAGCAAAACAAATTCTAATTTTGACACATTTTTACAAATTTTGAAATTTTGATTATTTTAAAAGAGAAAATGCACAGTGCCACTGGTGATGTGCTCTTTTTTATGGAATCCATTGGAGGAATGGCTTACATTTTTAGAATCCTTAGGCCAATTATGTCACCCTCACAACATTTCAGATTATTTGGAGCAGAACTGGTTCTCCAAAAGTTCCAAAAACATGAAAAAATCAACTTTCTGCCTTATTTTCAGAGTTGGCGCCGCACACTGAGCAGTCTTGAGAGATTGAGTGTTTGAGCTGGTAAATGAAGCCCAATCAGGAAAATAAAGGTATTTCTGGAATTTTTACTAGACAAGCTTTCCAATGAGCTATCATGGAGTCCATTTGGACATATGGAAGGCCTCCAAATCTTGGTTACAAAACATGCAATTTTTCCCAGTGCTGGCACTATGCCCTTGGCCTTGGCATTGCGCCCTTGCCAGAAAGTCAACAAAAAACACTTGGAGTTAATGAAAAATATATTTTGAGGGCTTTTTAGGAAAATCACTCCAGATTTGGTTGAGGAGTTATTTTTGCATTTATTAAGTTAGATATTTTGTGCCTTTGGCCTTGCATGGTCTCTTTGGTCAGAAATGGAATATATGATGTAATTAATGATATTTTGGAGACCTAGCTAGGGTTTTGGTCCTCCTTTTCTAGTTAAATACTGCACTGAGGCCTCATTGTACATGTTGGTTGGTTGCTAAGCTCAATATTATATATACTTTGAGTTTGTTGAAGAAATTGGCTTTGGTGTGTTGTGATTGCTTTGGATTGGGCATCAGTGGTTCAAGCACATTCCTAGGATTCATGAGCTCTATTAGATGGTGATGTTATTTAAATATTTTATTTTTTTACTTCAGTTTTCATTATGTTCATGGTTTCTCTGATCATAGGACAAAATTTTTAGAGTAGATATGCTTTCTTGGCAGCCTACTTCTGTCTGCATCCTTTATCTCTATGTTTTCTTCCTTGAAGTTTAATTAAAGAATCCTTGAATGCTCTTTAGTTTCAATAAAATGTTATGTTAAAATATCTCTTTGTTTGAAATTAATGTTCAAAGAATTATTAACTTCTCTCTAGGATTACTTTTCTGTTGTTTTTAGGTCTGCTTAGCAAGAGTCTAGTTGAAGAATCCTTTATTGCTCTTCATTTTTTCTATGCTATCATCTTGAAAGATTTTCTTGTTTCTAGTATTTTGAAGGATCCTTAATTTCCCTTTAAACCTACTGCATTCATAACTTCATGTTCATTCCACACTCTCTAAACCTACTTAGATCCATTTGGCCTTGTTAACTTTCCCTATGAAATACCCTTGACCTATTACTAAAATTTTCAAGACCTTTGCATAATCCATAGCCCAATGGACTGATTTTATCTTACTCTACCTATTCTTCTTGAAAACCTATCCAACCAACCAAACAAAAAAAAAAACCCTATCACTATAACTAGCCTAAAATCAAAACCCTAAAATTAACCAAGTCACATCCTTTATATTAACATAGAGATAGCTTTCTCTAAGTCCAGGAAGGTCCTAGGAATCCAAAGGTTGGGTTGATGTTACCCTTGTCTATTTGGTCACTGCCAATCTGCCAAATTATGGCGACCTAACACTACTCAATAAAAATCATGCTATTATGCTATTAACTGAATCATTAACTAAATTATTGTGATGGCAATCAAAATGAAATCACTAACTAAATCACCGTAAATGAAAAAACTATAATTGAAATTAGAAAAAAACAATTGCAATCATGCTATATAACTAAACCAATGTAAATGAATTAATAAAAAAATCACTACAAATGAAATAACTGTAAATGAAATCACTACAAATGCCAGCTTCTAATCACACTATTCTATCCTGTTAATACCAATAAAGAAACATTCACACACAACACTTGAAAACAAAATCTAGAAATACTAATTGTAACTCTTCAAACTTACACACAAACTCACAATATAACTCAAAATCCTTAATTCAAATTGTAACGACTGAAATAGGAACGATTTTCAAGTTAAATGAATTCACTGCATTCATGGAAAGATGGCAACGCATTCCATGCTTGGATCAAATGGTATATTTGATGGAAGTCAATGAATTTGTTGGAAATCAAATGGATTCGATGGCCAATTGAATCGAATCATCTAGGAGAGACAGAGCATAGCTCTGGTTATGCAAGAAATGGTAGCAACAGTCCATGAAACGCAGAGCCAAAATTCTCATAAACATGCCATAGTTACACAAAAAAAGCTCTCAAACATCGCAGAAAAACATAATATTCTTCTCGATTGTTTCCATTACTTATTCAGAAAAGCATAATATTCATGAAATTTATGTTGTTGAAAAATGCACATAATTAACATGAAAATATCAGATCTGATCTGGATCAACAAGTTAACTTCACGATGCAGTTGTCCTTTTCAAATTCGATAGGATTGGAGATCGTTCTTGAAAATATTATGAACCACAAGAGTATGATAAGGAAATCATTCATGCATAAGAGATATTAGGCAACACTGTTCTATTCCTACGTTCACAATAATTAAGGACATAACACCCTTCTAAATCCAATGCAAATAGAACAAGAAATTTAAGTACCAAATCACTAAATGCTAGATCTATTGGAAAAGAACTCTTAAAATGAAATATGAACATCGAATCTCAAAAACACACCTCGTAAGCTATATATCGATTGCAGGAATTGCTTCCAGATGGTGGTAGGCCCTTGCCACTCCCAGAGCAAGTCTAAGATAACTCATTACTTTTAAAATACAAAGGAAATTATAATACTCATAGAGAATTAAATGTAGAAACCAAAATTATATTAACTTCAATGAAATATTAGCTCAGTAATTCATAAGAAGCATGCTACAGTCTTTAGAATTCTATGCATTTTTAACTCCTCATTCCCTACTATGCTTATCTGTATCCTCCTCCCCTTACATACAAAACCATCATGCTTTTAAAGAGTTCGTCCATTAACAAATTGGAGAGGACAATTTAAACAAATCACAAAGTAAAGAATGGAATGGATCAAGGTTTTTGATAGTAGAAAAGCGTTGGAGTAAAAATTGTTGGAAATGTTGTCATTGATGGCAAAGGAAATGACAAAGGAGGAGCACCTGAAACAGCAACAAGACAAAGAGAGCATGAAACATGAAGCTGAGGCAGTTTTAGAAGGGTTAGTTGATTGGAGATCTGGAAAGGTAGTAGAGACATCAAAGGAAATAGAGGCAAAGGAGATGGTAAAGGAAGAACACCTGAAATAGGAAAAGTAGCAGAGGCAACAAAAGAAAGCAGCAGAGTTAGCAAAGAAGCAGAGAGCTATTCAAGGTGCAGAGTAGTGAGGACAGAAGGAGGGCCATTGATTTTGATAAGGGGTCTAGAGTGAAAAGTTGTTCAGAGACAGAGTAGTGAAGTTGAAGAGGGATATTGGTTGTTGTATTCTGAATTATAGGTGTATTGGTTGATTTAATTCTGTGTGAACATACTTGGTTCCAATGAGTATATGACAAGCTCCGAAATAGACTCTGTAAGTTGGGATTTTAATTAAGTTCTGTGGACAAGTTTTAATTGAGAATCATTTGCCTTATGTTCTGGTGGAAATTGCCTCCGTATTATGTGGGAAGGACTCCATAGGGTAACTGCATTTTTATTCTTGTGAATGTGAAATACAACGAAGTATACATTATATTATTGGCATGTTTTGCAATAAAACATAGTTAATTGAATTGATAAGAATAGGGTTTGCAGATGAGATAGATCTAAGTAATAATTTGTGAGGTTCGATCTGCATTCCTGTGTGAAAGCCACAAGTAATAATGTTTTTGGTTTCTAATGTTGAAGCTGGGGTCACCAGCAACACAAAATGATGTTCATCAATGAGAAACTGCAATCGAAGTGCAGTGTAGAAGGCGCTATAATGGTTTGCAGTGAATCGGGGTTTAAGTTACAATTTGAGATCACGGTTTATAGAACATTCAAAAGAGGAGATTGCACATTCTGCCGTGTAATTTCATTCAGTATTCATTGAGAGGTGAAGTACACAGCTTCTGTGCATAACCAATAAAGAGAGGGTTTGCTCTCTGTTTAATGAAACCGTGGGCCTTTTTGATATATGTGTATAATCAGGATTTTAGGTGAATGGAGAAGTTAGAACGGGAATAATACATTTCAGATGTATGCCTTGAAGAAGCATCGAAGAGTAGAATGACATAGGTATAGGTAGCATGAGATTTAAGGGCAAAGGTTCGAAACTGTTCGATACAATGGAACAGTGAATAGCGTGGCAAATTCATGTAATGGACCAGTGTTGTAGAGCCAAATCAAGATCATGGGGGATTGTTACATCTCAACGGAACCATGCAAGGAAAGAATAAACAAGAGCGATGGTGTAGAAGGCAGAACTTTGGTGGCAGAGCGATGGAGTAAGTATAGCCATGGCACAGTAGAAAAAATTGAAATCGAAGTTATAAAGAGTGAAATAGAACCTGGAGTGGGGAGTAACCAGAACCACGAAGGAATAAAAAGTAACGACGGTTTGGAACACCAGACAGTTTTCATCGCACCTTCAGTGAGGCAGAGAAGAAAGAGGAGCTGAACAGAGAAGAAGGAGGAGTTGAGTAGAGAAGAAGGAGAAGCTAATAGAGAATCTGAGAAGATGCAAAGATGATACAGGGTAGATATGAAAATTGATGCACATCAGTGAAGATGGTACAGAACAAAGCTAATATCCAAGGTAAATCAGCAAGTGTTTTTCTTTTCAAAGAGTTAGGAAGTTGGAGCTTCCTTATCAAGTTGTAGCTTGATAGATGTCAGTTGTAGCTGATTGAGGTAGGAGCCTCCTGTAGGTTGGTGCTTGCAAAAAATAGATGGGAGTTGGGGCTTCCACATCAAGTTGTAGCTTGATAAAATGTCAGTTGTAGCTGACTGAGGTTGGAGCCTGCAGAAAATTGATGGGAGTTAGAGCTTCCTTGCAAGTTGTAGCTTGCAGAATTGAGGTAGGAGCCTCCTGTAGGTTGGTGCCTACAGAAAATCAGTGGTGAGAGGGAGTTGGAGCTTGCCTTTGCATCACAACAATAATAATATGCGGTTTTCTCCCTTTATGGGTTTCCACTTATATCTGGTGTCTCTGTGCATGATGTGTATGTGTTGATATGGTTTATCTCATCTTCTTAATACTTGCTGCTCTCATATTAAGTCTGTTTTTACATTATATTAATACTTGCTACTCACATTCTAAGATTACTCACATATTAAGTTGAACATGAAATGAAGGTGTAAATAAGTTTTAATGAAAAGTTTTAAAAGTCCATGAATGTGTTAAACTGATTCACCCCCCCCCCCCCTCTCAGTTTAACTAAGGGTTCAACAATTGGTATCAGAGCAAGTTCCTTTGGTGCAAGCCTAATGGCTTGAAGGAGATCTGCTTAAGTCATGGACTATTAAAATGTACCTGTGTTAAATACAACAAACTTTCCTGAATGGAGAGATAAGGTTAAAACATGATTATTGGCTTATGAACATAAATTATGGAAGCTTGTATGTGATGGTTACTGCACAGACTCCCCTATTGTGAAAGAACAATAGAGGAATGCCAAGGAAAAATGTGTGATATATAACATTCTTCATAACAAGGACCTTGAGTTGATAACGGATTTAACCTCTACAAAAGAAATTTGGGACAGATTGCATTTCATGCATGGAATATACACAGAGGACTGCATTTTCAAGAAGGAGAAGAGAATTAAGAAGAAGAAAAATTCAGGTCAAAAGGAAAATATTCAATCAAATGAGGTACCTTCTAGTGTGAATGGAGATAAGAACCATGAAGAAATAACAGCTAAAGAAAAATCCAAACTTGACACTGCTTTGACTGAAATAGAAAGATTGAAGAGTGAAAACAAAGACCTTAAGATAGTGGTGCAAAAATGTGATGAGAGAGAATATGAAGATAAGAAAGAGATTGTTGGCTTGAAGACTCAACTTGAAGAAGCATGGAAAGTAGAAGATACTCTGCTGCAACAAATGAGAGAGACAAATCTGGAATGTGAAACATTGGAAGAAGAAGTAGTGAGCCTGAGAAAGAAATTAGAAAATTCCCAAAGAGATTTATTAATGAATACTCCTCAAATGAAAAGCTCTGAACTATTGGAAAAGATTCTAAATTCACAAAGGTCACCTCTCATAAAGGCTGGGATAGGTTATGAAGGAGAAACTAGTAAGTCCCAAATAGAAGATAATAGGAAAATCATTTTTGTAAAAGCTGTAAAGAACAATGAAACAACTCAGCAAATTCCTACAGAAGTAGAAACCAGCAGGAACATGAGTTGCAGAGAAAAAAATAGAATCAAGCAGCAACATGAAAAGATAGAGAATGAGGGGATGAAACAGTGAGCTAAAAAAGGCCCATACAGTTATGAGGGTGAATTGAATAAATTTGGAAGAAGTCAAAGAAGATTATTTCCACCTATGAGAAGTATCACTTGTTTTGCCTGCCAAAAACCATGACATGATGCAGCACAATGTAAGACAAGTCCTATCAACTTCAACCAGAAAAATATGTAGCATATGAGAAGACTACCTCAAGCAAGCAACTAGAAAATACAATCTTTCACCAGGTACACAAATCATTTCCATGGCTACTATTATGCATGCAATAATTTTGGACATAAATCTGTTGAATGTAAAATGTATTAAAAAGGGGGAAAAAATTATTATACATCAGCTCAAAGGTACCTTGGTAATATAAGATGTTATGTATGCCTCAAGCTTGGTCACAAAGAAAAAGACTCTAAACTACCATATACATTAAAGAGCTCTAAACAGAGGATGGAATCAAAACAGATCAATCAAAACTATGAATCAAAAGGAAGTGCAAACATTATGATTAAATCCAATAAAGTATGGAAGGAAAAGAGAAAGGGGGAGCCTATTATCTCAATAACATAACGAATCCTCCATAGTCTCAGGGGGAGCTGCTCTAGGAAGAAAAGCAAAAATCCATCCAGTACTAAATATGAAGCAACATCCCCCCTCTCAGTTTAAATAAGGGTTCAAAAAAAAAAAGTAAAAATATTCTAAAACATGGAATGAACTGGACCAATCGTGGCTAACCCACGTGCTTGACCCAAAACATTCAAAGCCAGATTTATGTACTTCACTTTTCACTCGAATATTCCCCTGACCATAAGTCATTCATGGAGATGGATTTTTCCAAACCGTTTCTGGGTTACTTGAATGAGGGTGCTCTGAACAAAACCCATGAGTTGGAATTTCGAGATTATTTTCCATTTTATCACAAAATTTATATTTTCAGCTATATCAATCTCATTCCATACTCAACTCTGCGGTAACTAGTTTAACTGGCTTGTGAAGAATTTTGATGATGGAACTCTTCATAAAATAAACTTAGAGAAACCATCATTAATAAATCATGAAAAAATTATCTTTAATCATAGAAAATATAAGGAAACTAATGATAACCAACCATAGAGTGTAAAATATATATTTGGCGGCAAGTTATGTAATTAGGGTACGGAATGAGTTAAAAACATAACGTTTTAGGGTATGAATGGTGATATTGAAAGATGAAAACATGGGAATTTTTAACATCCAACATTGCCCCATGCCTAAGGGTTTCCATGTCCTCATGGAAACAAGTACTTTTCTATTTATGGATTTTATGGCATCGTGGCTTTGGGTAGGGTTGGTTCTTGTGGAGCAATGTTGCGTGAAGATTTGAGGGTGTTGGTTCTTGTGGAGCAACACCATTCTTATTTGACTTCCATAGAGTTAATTTTGAGAGTGATACAAATTTCAAATAAGTAATAGACATGGTAGGAGGCGATGATGAATGAGATGATAGGTGATAAAGGAAAAGGTGTGTGCGATGAGGTGGTGATGGAGATAGTGGATGAGATGAGGTGGTTTCATACACTACTCTTGTGAGGCCATTGCTTATGGATGGTTCCTTTATGAAGGGTAGCAATGACTTCATCCTTTATTGACTACATTCAGTTGGCATATCTGTGAATGTAGGAGGGGAAGGAACTATAGTTTCTATTTTTCTTATATGAACTCGTATCTCTTATTTTCATGACTATGCCCTTATTACAGTAGTATGCATTATATTATGAATGAGGAATTTGAAAATGGAGAATATATGGAAAATGGAATATGTGGTGGTTAATCATCGAAGCTTTCTTCAATCTCTAATGAATTAAACAATCTTAAGCCAACTTTACCTCAAGTTACCTTTACTTTTGATGTACTTGTTGTTGTAGGATGAAGTGGAAGATGAACCAGAACATGGCTGAAATTTGGAGTTGGAATGACTGCTGATCTAGAGATGGAATAGCTGGGGCTGATGTGTATAGTGATATGGATCTACTGAAGAATGCTGAACTGAAGGTAGTAAAGAAGGTTGAAAAATGAAGGTCCCCTTCTCCCCCTTTCTTGAGGAGTTGTATGTCCCCAAACAAAGAAGGAAGTTGACTGTTGCAAATGGTTATCAAGCTTCTATATGGAAA
This sequence comes from Pinus albicaulis, assembly GCA_034641835.2. NCBI lineage: Eukaryota > Viridiplantae > Streptophyta > Pinopsida > Pinales > Pinaceae > Pinus > Pinus albicaulis. The sequence goes on along the minus strand of CM076575.1, from coordinate 446,712,896 downwards.
CATTTATTGAAACAAGATGACTACTACAAGAAAAGGAAATGCTGCTACAACGAACCAAACTGCTGCAAACTTGTATTGTGTAATATTCCAAAACAGGAAAAACGAGAATATCGAACATAAAACTGGAAAATGCAGCAAAGATCAAAACATGAAAACATGATCAAATCATTGAGCCATTTTGTTATATATGATAGTAGAAAATGAAGTACAAGATATTGTGGAAATACACTCAAGATAGGAAAAACAAGCCTCAAATGATCCTATACATCAAGACATGAAAAACTGTTGCTACATAAACTGTTGGGAGGCCATGAATACACAATACTACTGGAAATAACTACTTCTAGAAACTAGGAATGCATATATATGATGATATAGTTCTAAAAAAATGCAAGGATCAAAGATCTAGGCTTTCTAGCACAATTCCAAGATAACCCAGAAAGGGTATCTAGAAATACACAAGATGAAAAAATCTAGCCCTAGGGATGAATTACGCTTTGTAGCTGGGTAACTGGTGGGAGGTGGTTGATCTAATGAGAATATAACTGATACTCCTCCCTACTGACTTTCAAGATGTAGGGCTACTCCTCTTACTAGAAAATAAGCTCAAAATCTTGGGTTATCAACCCTCCACTGAAACTGTCCTCCTGGAATGCGCAATTCCTGAAGGAGACTGCGCAAATGAAGGTGGCTAAAGATTGGCTTGATACCCGATGATGTAATGAAGCTAAAAGGAACCTCTCCTGAGTGGGAACTCAAAGTCCCATAAGGATGAGGGTGGGATTTCCGACCGGAAACACCCTTGTGCTAAATAACTAATGTGAAAATGAAAGTATTTGTACTACTGTTCAAAGTATTCATATCCATTAAATTAAGTGTGAAAAGTGTTTGTAAGGTCTTGCAAGCAAAACAAAGTGTTCTTGGTAACTGTTTATGAATTTAAGTGTGAGGAAGTGTTGTTTAAATTTATTATCTAACAACTTAAATTTGAATAACGCAGTAGAATAATTTCACCATAAACACACAGCAACATGATGCGGCAGTTCACCCCTCCTGGGCTACATCTGCTGGGTCCAAGGTTCCCAATGGGCATGTCATTGATATATTATGATGCTCAAATTGGTAATACAGTTAAAATAAGGCCTAAATAGACCAGACCAGCTATAAAAATGAATTCAGAATGCATAAATCAATATAGATTGGATTTTGTTTCACCTCAAATGGTTAAACATAGCCCAAAACAGCTCCAACACACTCTAGGCCCTGATGGATCTCCAAGCTTCCCTGAAGAAAAAGTACCTGAGGATCAACCCTGTTGGCTCTGCAACCTATTCCAATGGCTCTAGAATGCTCAGAATAGTCGAAATTGTTTAAAATTTCATCCAAAAAGGTTCAGTATTGGAGAAGTTATGGCCCAAACAGTATTTTTTCCCAATGTCATAAAAAATCCCACTAAAATTGGACAAACTATAGTTATCTGAAGTTAACTTTAGTGAATAGAATGAAATTGGGTGCGCTCCTCCAAATCTGGTGGACCCACTGGTGGTTACTATTGGGCAGATAAATCGTTCTACTCCAGCTTATTTCCATTGGTTGGAGAACCAAATCTTTGCGATAGAAGATTTCCCTTATGCTGGGATAGATTTCCATGGCAACTGAGAGATGTATCTTCCTCTAGGAACACAATGCGATGACTCAGGTAAGAATCATTTTGACATGTTATAAATTTAAATTTAAATTTTGTTTTTGAATCCTCCAAAACTGATGACAAAAATTTCTAATGCAGATGTGGGTCCATGTCGACCAACCACTCTCCATCCTTTTGATAGGAAGCCAAGAGATCCAGCTGCAACACCACCACCACCATAGGATCAAACAACAGAGATCCTTACCGACTTGGAAAACCATCTGGAGCGGTTGACTTGAGATATTCCAGAGTGTAATGTTCCCAAATCGGAACAGCTAACAATCCATGGCTGGAAAACGCATTTTCTAGAAATGGAGGCAGCAGGATTTGATACCAAGACTTGGATCCCATAGATAAATACATCTAAGACTGAAATCCAAGAGTTGGGATCAAATAAATCCTTTTAGTGTGGTTAAACAAATCTCCCACTACTAGATGTTTTCAGAAAGTGCCCGGTGAAGGGACTGCAACAATACATGAGCATACCATGAAAAGACAACGTTACTTTATAAGCTGTGAGACAAGAAGATGTACATATAGCCAGGAATGATGTCATAGCAGTAAAAGGGTACAAATTCTTGAGGAAACAACCTCTCAAGAAAGGTAATGCAAGCCTCAACAAGACAAGTACAATAAATGCAATAACACTGCTATTTTTGCATAAACCCAGGCTAAGAGGACACAGTTTATATAAGTTACTACTCCATATTACATAATAACTGAAATATATGGCATAATATGGCTCAAATACAATAGGGGAGCAAAGCTCTAACCCTTAGAAACAATAATGCATCAATCCTCCAAGGGATTGGCTGAAATATACAAAATGGAAAAAATGTCGGAGTTGATGGGTATCAGTTGCAACTTTGAAAGCTAGAAATACTTGGAGATGGCTGAAGATGATAAAAAATCTGAAGTATACCTCCTCCAATGGATCTCCAAAGTGGAAGGTTGATCCTTACACTTGAGATCTCACCCTCCAATCAGAAATACAAAACCCCACAGCAACTGCACCATAAAAATAACGCAATTACTGAAGAAAACTGCGCTTTAGGGGCAAGGGAATGAGTTGGCCTGATGCCAAGATCTGAAATGAGTGCTAAAACCTTCCTCACTAGCTTCCCAAAGGAATGGATACTCCCTCCTCTGAAAATCAGCTCCGGAAGTGGTGTTGAGGTCCTCCACTACAACACCCTTCAACACAGTATTATGCTGCTACAGCAATAACGCTGTCCTGGAGGAGGATGATTTTTTCTTGAGCCAAGAAATGTGGAGAATGAAGAACCAACCTTCAAGAGGCCTCTCAAGAAGGTGAGGAAATCCTAAACAGGAAATTCCCTGGCAATTCTTGCTAAATAGCAGAGAATGCACAATGTCTGAATAGACATAAAATCAACAAGCATAAGCATGTATTACAATGGCTCTCGTCCTCTCCATATATAGCAAGTGAAGCTCTCTCTCCATGGGCCCATCCATTAGGGTTTCCTCCATAAAGGAATATTCCCTCCTCTATCTCTGCGCTGTCCCATGTAGTGCTTTCCACCTCATACCCAACGTTGTTGACTTGGTCAAACTCAACCAAGCCTCTTTGCAAAAGTCTCCTTTCACACATGAGGGTGTGAAATCTAGTTCCATGGTTGATCCCTTTTCATACTAGAGGGATTTTATCTATGTTTTTATTATCATTGGGCGTCCTTACCCAATTATTCATCTCCTACATGAATTTAGACAAAAATTAATGTTCCAATTTATCGAAGAAAAATTAGGAACATTACAATCCTCCCCTCCCAAATGTTGCTTGTCCTCAAGCAACTACAAGGATAGAACTGAAAAGTCTCCACTCAAGCCATGGAGTTATAAATGTGATGAGGAACATCTTCCTCATGTGTATCCTCCATCCCCATGCAATCATCCAGAAAAAATGAGCCACCTCCCAACAAGGGAACTCCTAAAAATATCCTTCCACCTCAAGCTCAGGAAATGAAGGTGGGCTGAAAATATGAACTTGGAAAGCACCATAGCTCACCCCATTCTATCCTTCTCTCCACTTATGATAAGTGTAGAGTATTTTCTGATCCTAGGCTGCAAAATTATTGCCCTCAAATGGCAAAGTGAAGAAAAATCCTCCAAAGAGTTTTTCTCCAACAATGATGAACAAGCTGGCCCAAAACAATCCATACATGATGAAAAGGACATGGTCATAATAGGACATCCTAATGAGGAGTTTGCTGCAAGTTATACATGATGATACATGATACAAACAATGGCTCACAAGGATACAATGCAGTTTCATCTACTCCAATGTCAGAAAGGAACATGGCAAGTGACATACAAAATTCATCACATCTACTAAGGAATAGTAAATGGCTGAATATAAAAAAAACACAAGACCAAACACTTGCCCATGGCTTTACAATGGATAAATATCAAGTCCATGATCCGCCTCAAAAGACAACACATATGTAGCATTGGTGGCCATATCTCCTCCCATGCTCCCATTAGAACATGTAGTGCAGAAAATGTGAAAAATTTTCCCACTCAAGGACACATCCAACTCATGTGCCTCTTTCATAATCATGCTTCTTATACAAATCTGATCCATATCAGAAAAGGAAGTAATGATCAGTAATAAAATAAAGAAAATGCTGAAGGTTTTAAGTGATGCAAGAAGGTACCAACAGATTTCCCAGTAGTGACAACGTAGTTTTACAAGCTGCTGCTTGAGAAAAATACAAGGCAAAATGTTTCTCTCTACATGGTTAATCATGCATGTCTTCATATGATAAATTTTATAGTGCAGCAACTAAACATTCATGTGATGATAAAACATTTTCCCAAGGCCAAAAAAGAGATGGCTTCCTCCATCATGTAGATTGGCCCAATAAAAATCATGGAGCAATGGGAAAAGCTTGCCCTCTTATGACGCAATGCACTGCATAAGAATGGTAAGAGTGTGCAAATTAATGAATGTATAAAAAACTTATCACCATGTGCTGGAAGTAAGATGGTACATGGATCCATGAATGAGTCCTCCATAGTGTGTTGGCATGCTATGAAGAAGAATGAACCCTGTGCTGCAAGAAGATAATCCTCCCCATGCTTGGAACCCCGAGTAAATAAGAATATGTCATAGTGATAGATGCCTCTATCCACTACTCTATCATCATCATCTCTTCCTTGTTCATCAAGTGCATATAATGTGAAGTGAACCTGGGAAAAACTCATCCATAAGCCTCTACTCCCAAGTGACAACGTTGTGAGCTCATGCAAATAAGCTCCTATCAATACAAAGCTCTATTCTTTGACATGCTCCTTGTCAAAGAATCCTCTAATAATGCTGCAAAAAATATGGAATACTTCCCAAGTTGGAAGTTCTTCCAAGTGATCATAAAATATCAAGGAGATAATGCCATATCCTGGTCCTGCAACATCATGCAAAGTGTGAGAGGAAATCTACTCTTTCTCTCCCAAAAACAAGCAAATAAACAAAACATTTTGTTGCCTCCCCATACTCCCATCATACAACTCATGTGATGAAGACACAATGGATGATATGAGTATCACATCAACACCATGCATCCATAATCTATGCTGCTCAATGATGCAAGTATCCATCTTCCTACTCTTAGGAAAAGTGTTTGCCAAGTGATGCCCAAACTCTTTCAAGAGTAACTAGCGCAGCCAAGCCTCCTGCTGCTCGGTATCATAGATCTGCAAGTAGCCTCCCAGCTCCTTCCTCATCAACCACATCCACTTAATTAGTTGTGGATGCCTTCTCCTTTTCTTCATCTTGGTACTCCTCCCATGAGGGCTACCATTCTCCCAAATCAAAGTCCTGCCTTTGCACTTTATGGGATTTTGAAATGCAATCTTCTCAAGGATCAATGAGACCCTATCAAGACCCAAATAAGTGGCAGGAAAAAACATCCCATCATGATGTGTATGGCTCAAGGAATAACCAACACAAGCAAGAAAGATGTTATCCATCCTAAGATGTCCTCCATCTTCTATCATCTCTTGTGAGAAAGGAAGGGAATTAGTGCACTCCATGGTGTGTTGAAGTGAACCTCTGATGAGATCTCTCCTTGAGACCTCCCTCTCATCAATAGTCTTCCAAAACCAATGAGGTCTTGGATATGAAAGTAGAAATTCCTTCTTGAGCTGAGAGGAGCTCACTGAGAAAGTGTCATCTTGAAGGGAGAAATGGTTTCTCACTGCAAGAAGTCTACTATCATCCTTCAAGGTTTCAAACCCCAACCTCCAATGTGATATGCATTCCAACAAAGGCTCATGAAGATGATGGTTTATTTCCCCCTTGAAAGTTTTCATGTTGCACAACATAGTGCAACCAAGCTACTCTATGGTAGCAATGGGATTTGACCCCTGGTCATTCAAAAGTAAATCTCCACAATTTTCAAAAGAAGTTGCAGCAACAATAGAGTGTGGAAATATTTTCATACCTTGATGTGCATTTGGAACTTCTTGTAGGGCTGCAAAAGTTCTCTCCTCCAAAGTGTTCGCTGCTCCAACTGTTGATGCATGTGGCTGCTCCACCATGAGTGTGACAACGTTATCACAAGGCTCCTCAAGCAGTGGTGTGATCTTTTCTTCCATTTCCCCTTCATCATCAAAGGTTTTGATCAACCCTTGGATGAACTTTGCAAAAAGTTTTCACCCCTTCATGGCTCAAGTGGCTGCTCCACCAATCATAGGCTTCACCCTTCAAGCGTAGCGCTGAGATTTCAATAGCTTCTTTCTCTACTATAGGATGTAGAAAGAAAAATGCTACCAACTCTTTCACCCAAGTTCTTGCAGTAGATGACCCATCAAAGGTAGACAACAAAAACCTATTGCCTTTGATTTCTTTTCTGATACATGGTCTCTTCTCTTCCCTCAACTGGATGAAATGAGGAAAATCTAGAGTCTCCTTGAAGCCTCTAGGTTGAGATCCATACTCAACAAGCTAATCACTTAGAATCTGATGATCCAAGTATCTTCCATGCTCAATGTCTACTTCTTGATGAGAATAGGACGTGCATGGTCCTTCCTCTTCTATTTCTTCAATCTTCTTGACCTCTTTGGAGAGGTTCTATCTAGATCTAAATACTGATGAGAATAATCTCATCTTCTTCATCATTCTGATATTCTTGGGCTAAGACTCACAGGCTGAGCCAAGAAATTTGCTCTGATACCACTGTAATGTTACCAAATCAGAACAACTAGCAATCCATGGCTGGAAAATGCATTTTCTAGAAATGGAGGTAGCAGGATTTGATACCAAAACTTTGATCCCTTATATCAATACATCTAATATTTAAATCCAAGAGTTGGGATCAAAGAAATCCTTCTAGAGTGGTTAAATAGATCTCCCACTGTTAGATGTCTTCAGAAAGTGCCCGGTGAAGGGACTGCAACAATACATGAGCATACCATGAAAAGAAAACGTTATTTTATGAGTTGTGAGATAAGAGGGTGTACATATAGCCAAGAATGATGTTATAGCAGTAAAAGGGTACAAGTTCTTGAGGAAACAACCTCTGAATAAAGGCAATGCAAGCCTCAACAAGACAAGTACAAGAAATGCAAGAACACTACTATTTCTGCATAAACCCAGGCTAAGAGGATGCAGTTTATAGAAGGTACTGCTCCATATTACATAATAAATAAAATAGATGGCATGATATGGCTCAAATACAATAGGGGAGAAAATATCTAACCCTTAGAAACAATAATGCATCAATCCTCCAAGGGATTGGCTGAAATATATAAAATGGAAAAAATGTCGGAGTTGCTAGGTAGCAGCTGCAGCTCTGAAAACTAGAAATACATGGAGATGGATGAAGATGATAAACAATCTGAATTATAAATCCTCCAATGGATCTGAAAAGTGGAAGGCTGATCCTTACACTTGAGATCTCACTCTCCAATTAGAAATACAAAACCCCACAGCATCTGCACCATAAAAATAATGTAATTACTGAAGAAAACTGTGCTGTAGGGGCAAGGGAATGAGTTGGCCTGATGCCAAGATCTGAAATGAGTGTTGAAACCTTCCTCACTAGCTTCCCAAATGAATGGAGATTCCCTCCTCTAAGAATCAGCTCCGGAAGTGGTGTTGAGGTCCTCCACTACAAGACCCTTCAACACAGTATTATGCTACGACAACAATAATGTTGTCCTGGAGGAGGATGCTTTGGCTTTGAGCCAAGAAATGTAGAGAATGAAGAACCAACCTTAAAGAGGCCTCTAAAGAAGGTGAGGAAATCATAAACAGGAAATTCCCCCGCAATTCTTGCTAAACAACAGATAATGCACAATGTCTGAATAGACATAAAATCAATAAGCATAAGCATGTATTACAATGGCTCTCCTCCTCTCCATATATAGAAAGTGAAGGCTCTCTCTCCATGGGCCCATCCATTAGGGTTTCCTCCATAAAGGAATATTCCCTCCTCTATCTCTACGCTGTCCCATGTAGTGCTTTCCACCTCATACCCAACGTTGTTTGACTTGGTCAAACTTAACCAAGCCTCTTTGGAAAAGTCTCCTTTCACACGAGGGTGTGAAATCTAGTTCCATGGCTGATCCCTTTTCATACTAGAGGGATCTTATCTATTTTTTTATTATCATTGGGCCTCCTTACCCAATTATTCATCTCGTACATGAATTTAGACAAAAATTAATGTTCCAATTTATTGAAGAAAAATTAGGAACATTACACAGAGACTACAATAGATTAAATTTCGCTTCACTTACAGAGATATGTTATCGAGGTTCCGGGACAGTTTAGGAGATTCCTGAGCAAGGTGGCATGGGATGTAGTGTTTTATCATGATCATCACCACGGATAGTGGATGATTGACCATGTAGACCTATATCATTTTTTGTATCATTTTTTCACGATCATAAGGCGTTTTGAACCTATGATCGAGGATGATGTAATATTTTTTGAAAACACTACTCTTGTACTATGATACTACTATTATTTCCACTTATGTGTCTAACATGTTATCAAATTTTGTTTTTATCTACTGCTTTAATTATCGCAAATGTCTGTTTATAACACTAGAAGCTACTGCATCAGCTAATATGTTTAAATTTCTCGAAATATGTTGATACTCGATATAATCAAATTCTCGTTCCAAGAGATGAAATTTCAAAAATAATCTTAACAACAATGGGTTTTTAATTTGATATACTCTATTTAATTGTAATACAATGATTTCATAATCTAACCTAATGATCAAACTTCAAATTCCAAATGAAATGGATTCAGACAATAACTCAATAACTGCGCTATATTCTGCAATATTTTTTGTCGTTTGACTGAGGCTTACCCCATGCATAGATACTAACTCATTAGTGGGTGAAAAAATAACCCAAGCTGCGGAAGAAATGTTCTATGTAATACGATAGGCACCATCAAGAAAACCAATGTATGTTTGGAGGGACGTTGACATCTGCAAAATCAAGAGTGATCCAGATAAGCAGGGATAGTAGTAAAAGCACACTTAAACTAGGCACGCTCTTCTAATCTACAACACACCAGCTTATAAAAATAACTAATATATAGGGAAGTTCTTCACATAAGAATCAAGAATAATATCTCTTCAGATAAATCACATTTCTGGGTTTGCCTAAAGATACCCCATCAAAGTCAATCAGTTCATAGGCCCCTTTTGCAAGCTGTCACTTGACAATATAAGGACCATGCCACATGGGTTCGAATTTACCAGCCCCTAGCTTATCGTTATCTTGATCATAAACCAAGACTAGGTCTCCTTCTAAAAAATATGAGGTGTAACACTTCTATAATACTAAGCTTTCATTCATTTCGCATGAGATTTGGTAGCTAATGCAGCGGTGCACTAATTCTCATCTAATTGAGCTAAGTACAAAAAGCGCTTCTCCTCTTCAGAAGTGGCTGGTAGTAACTCTACGGCTAGTTGGAGTGACGGTATCTTGGATTCAATCCGTAATACCTCTTCTAAACTGTAAACCAGTTGAAAAGGGGTAAAACCTATTGAAGTTTTTGCTGAGGTTTGATATGCCCAAAGTGCTGAAAAAATCATGGTATGCCAATTCGATTTATGAATTCTGATGATTCGTTTGATCATGGTGACTAAAAATTTATTGATAGCTTCAACCAGACCATTAGCCTACGGGTAATATGGTGTATAACTATCATGGCGTAGGCCAAGTTGATCAGTCAGTTGGGTCATCATGATGTTATGAAAATGACTCACATGGTCAGTAATTATCGCTTGGGGTACACCGAAATGAGAAATCACATGATTGAACATGAAAGTAGCTGCATTTTTTCCATCTGCCGCAAACGAAGGCATCGCCTCATCCCATTTGGTAAGATAATATACTACGAGAATAATATACCCATGCCGCCCGACCGAGTGAGGGTTACATGTAATGAAGTCAATTCCCCATTTTGCAAAAGGACTGACAACAATTATAGGGTGAAGAGGAGCGGGTGGTGCATGCATATTTCAATAAAATATTTGACAGTTGTGGAATTTTCGGATAGCAGAAATACAATATTGAAATAAGGACAGCTAAAAGTAGCTAGTACACAATATCTTTTGGGCCATGGCATACCCAGAAATATGACTGCCACATGATCTAGAGTGACAGTCATTTAAAACCCTTTCAGCTTTGTCAAGAGTGAGAAAACGTCGAAAAACAAAGTCCGCACCATGACGGTGTAGTGTGTCACCAAAAATATGATATTGTTGAGTCTGGAAACGGATTTTTCATCATTGTGATCATGAGAGTTAGGGCCAAATTTTTTTAGTTTGTAGATAAATGATGATATCTCCATACCAAGGATCGATGGTACTAATAGGAAACAAAGATTCATCCGTGATCGGATGTTCTACCATAGTTTCCGTGTCAGTACGTGGGAATTCATACATAAGTTCAACGAATATCAATGATTTTTTCGATTTGGATTTTTCAAATTCCAAATCAAACTCCTGCAGGATAACAATCTATTTGGAGTATTTAACCCCTATCAATTGTTTGGTCAAAATATACATCATAGAGTTACAATCAGAAATCACTGTTGTTTTGTGTAACATTATGTAATGACGAAATATTTGGACAAATTAGACTGATGCCAAGGCCAATTTACCCACATGTGAGTATTTAATTTCGGTTGGATGCAGATTGCGACTGAGATAATAAAGCACATGTTCATTGTGGAATTCATCTTCCTCAACTAAGACCATACCGATCATAGAATTGGAGGCTACTAGGTATAAAAATTAATCTTGGTTGTAATTGTGAGGATGAAATAACGGTGCATGGGTCAACGGGTGTTTAAAAGCATCAAAATATCGATCAGCGATCTCGTCCCAAAAGAAAGGAATATTCTGCTTCAACAACCTAGTAAAACCTTTGGTTAACTCAGCATAGTTTGAATGAATTAGTGTAAAAAGTTCGCTTTCCCTTGCAAACTTTGGAGTTGGTGAAGAGTAGAAGGAGGAGGTAAATTGATGATAGCCTCAACCTTCGATGGGTCAACACAAATGCCTTCCTTTGAGACAAAAAATCCCAGCAATCATCCGGATTCAACACAAAAGATGCATTTGTGAGGATTCGGACGAATCCTATAATGCCTACATCTCATAAAGATGGATCGTAGATGAGTAGGATTATCTTCTCTATGTGATGAATGAGCAGGTAAATCATCAAGATAGGGTTGCACAATGTGTTTACTATCATGAAATGCATAAGACATTTCCCTCTGAAAATTTGTGCCAGCATTCTTAAGTCCAAAAGGTAATTTGCAGTAAGAAAAATCCCCCGATGGATAAATGAAAGCTATTTTGGGTTGATCAACAGGGAGTATGTTGTTTTGATTGTAGCCCAAAAATCCATCCATAAACGAAAACATTTCACTTCTGGCACAATCATCAATAATTTGATCGATATAGGGGGTTGGATAATTGTCTTTTGGACAAGCTCTATTTATATCCCTATAATCGATACATACTCGTATCATCCCTTTTTTTTTATTAACAGGAACAATGTTAGATACCCAATCCGTTAAAGGAATCAGATAAATAAAACCTGCATGAAGTAATTTCTCAAATTCTACTTCAATAGCGGCAGCTTTTCGCGGATAGATCTAACGTAATCTTTGACGGATAGGTTTAGCATCTGGGTATGTTTTAATTTCATGAACAACAATTGATCGATAAATTCCTGGCATTAATTCATATGAATAGGAAAAAAATGTCACGGAATTCTTGAAATAGGGCTTTATATGATTGTATTTCATCTAGCATACTAGAAGCACCTATATGAATGTTTTCAACAATTCCTAGTTTCACTGAGATGTCAATAGGAACTGTCATAGAAATGTTTGCTAAGTTCAATTCAGAATCAGAATTCATGAGAGGATTATGAGGTTCGTTGACATAAGCAGCGGTAAATATGGAGGAAAAACCAGATTTAAAATGATCAAGATCATGTAAAAACAAATATCGATGATGTAGATCTTCCCATGGTAATTCATTTATAGACAAAAATTCATGAATATGCTCATCAGTATTGAACACTTAATGAACAAGATTCAGAATTGATGTCGAAGCTGAGCTTGATATCGAAAGTGATTCCTCATTGATCACATTCACTAGATCAGGTTGAGTTGAAGGAGTATAAGAAAATGACTGTACTACCTGATATGTTAATTCAAAAGGAATCAAAGGCATTGTTCCATCGAAAGAAACCAGTTCTGAGTCTGAAGGTACTATCCAAGGATCATCAAAGGAAATAGTACTTGATGTAATGATATTGATGTTAGAAATAGGAGGAGATACGTTGGGGGCAGGCAGGGAAAAATTTCCCAGTAAAGCAGAATCTTTAATTAAACCTACCCCAACATATTTATAAGGCATAATCGATTTTCCGACATGCTGGATGCTATCAGTAGTGGTTTGGTCGAATGAATAATATGAGAGATGATCTATTTTAATGATATTTCCTTTATGAGGAAACATGATTAGACGAAAGATAGATGATACGACAACAGTCATGGCATAAGACCACCTGCGACCCAAGAGAAGGTTGTAATCCAGAGGGGCATCAACCACTTCCACATCTAGATTAATGGTTTTTCCTTCGACTTATATAGGTAGATCCTGTAAAATACCATACGGATGGAATCCTCTTCCATCAAAAACTTTGAGGATAGTTGAAAATTGGTTAAGTGTCGGAGAACCAAGTGATTTCCAACATTTTAATGACATGATAGACGTAGAAGCACCTTCATCAATAACAATACGAAAGCAACATTTGTTTTTGTCTAATACTAGAATTTGAAAAGCCATTTGATGAGGTAGGCGGGGTGTAAAATTTTCCAAAATGAAGATCATTATGTTTGAATCCTGAAGATCTACGGCTCCTATGGCTGACAATATTAATTTTCTTTATGCTGGGCATGATTGCAGCACTTCCAAAGCTAACATTGCTGAAAGGTAAATCGCTAAGTCTTTAGCAATATTGTAGTTCTGAGCAGCTCTCGCATGTGGATTGAAAGCTGATTTACGAAGTACACCTTTAGCAGGCGGTTTGATTACTAAGTCAGGATTTGGTTTCTTGATCTGTAGCGGATCAGAAAATGAGGGAGATGTAGTTGATGCGGAATAAGAATTTTCTACTTCTTTAGCACCAATAGGATTTTCACTACCATAATCTTGCGATTGCGTCGCAACCATTAAGATATCTTCTAGTGTATTCAAGGAAGATCCAATCATTTTACTATCTTGAGTATGAAAGGGATCCTTCAAGACAACAGATATGGATGAACCCTTAATGAATTTCGATACCTCGCCTCTATGCAGGCAATCTTTAGTAAAATGATCCTCATCACAGATCAGAAAAAGATAACGAGGTTTTCGTTGATCATCAGTTGGTTCAGTTTTATCGTTTTTATCTTTTGAAGATGATTTTTTGTTTTTATTCTTACCTTTCTTCTTACCACTAGTTTTTGTTTTGGCTATAGATGATTCTACAACATGAATATTGGAGGAAGTTTCAATGGAAGAATGTCCTTTTGGTAAATCGGGTAAATTTATAATAGGAGAAGTCGTCCTGGAAGATTTCTTCTTACTCTTGCTAGTGTTAACAAAACCAATTACACCATCAACGGCATGAGATATTAAAGGAGTTGCAGTTAACTGATCCGGTCTTGGTAAATCAGGGATTTTGTCATACAGAGTACCTGACTGTGTATATACAAGGTCAAGCTACTGAGCTTGAGAAATGAATTTCTCTTCTTTAACAACGTCTTCTTTGGCCACATCTTCAGTAATTTTGGGCAATAACGATTTGAAAAACCATTCAGCCAAAATTTGATTCGGAATAAAAACTTTCACCAAACGTCTCCTATGTCTCCATTCATGAAAGTGATTAGATATGTATGTAGACATAGATTGTTTTAATGATGTGAAAAATTCCATGCCATTGTCGTATCTGATAGGCAACTGAAAATGGGTTAAGAAAGCAGTAGCTAGTGCATTAAAATTATTAAATGAGCCTTGTGGTAACTCAATGTACCATTTGGCAGCAAGACCAATGAGAGTTCTCTGAAAAAGACGTAATTGAATCGAATCATCGATTAGTGAATTGGATGCACACCAGAGGTGATAAGTCATAACATAATTAGATGGATCTTCTCCTAACTTACCTTCAAAATTTGGAATATCACTGGGAAACTTATTAGCCATCAGCGACCAATACAGAAGATAAAAAAATGGGATCATTCGTAAGGCGTGATAGATCAGGTAAATCTAAAGTTTCTATGAATTGTAACCGATGGCTAGGGTCTTGATAACCTTGTGTGATCAAACCAGTTCCAGGAGGAGGATATCCAGGATATACTGGAATTGGATGCACATTGGGAATTGTGAAACCTCCTGGATAACCAGGATTAACTGGACCAAATTGGGGTTGTTGAGACTTGATAAGTATACCCAGCATACAGTTGATACTGATATGTTGGATTTTATGTAGCATGTCCAAATTGATACTGCCCCTATTACGGTTGATAATTAAATTGTGGTTGACTAGTGAGAATCGTACTTTTACCAGATTTTCCTGCAGGTATCTAGACCATAGTCTGAATTGTAGGTCGTAACTATGGCACAGATACTTGAGGAATTTGTACTGATACAGGGGTAGTAGAAAGAGGAGTTGCAGATACCCCAGAAATAGGTGTGGTAGGTTGAATAGAAGTTGCAGAAGCAATAGAAGATTGAGGCGGAGTTCTAGGTGTACTAGGCCCAGGCTGCTAAATGGAACTAGGTGCAGAGACTTGAATGGTAGGTTGGACATGTTGCTCAGTTGGACCAGAACCTATGGATTGTCCAGGTTGATTAGGTAACTGCACATTTGGTTGAAAATTATGTTGAATTTGAGATGGATCCCACACCATATTAATTCTGGGATATTGACCCATAGAAGGTTGTGCATACGATGGACCATAACCAGGTTGAACGTAGGTTTGATAATTAACTGGAAAATTTCCAGCTCCTTGTAATAATGGTTGACCTAAATGAGGTTGAAAACCTTGAGCTGGGTACTGACCCTGAGGTTGATATTGACCCTGAGGCATGTACTAAATCTGCGGTTGATATTGACCCTGAGGTATGTATTGAATTTGGGGTTGATATTGATCTTGAGGTATGAACTGACTCTGGGGTTGATATTGACCTTGAGGTATGTACTGTCCTTGAGGTTGATATTGACCTTGATGTATGTACTATCCTTGAGGTTGCTCCCCAGGTGGTAAATATTGTCCTACAGGTTGACCTCCAGGTGGTAAAAAATTACCCTAAGGTTCTCCCCCCCCCGGCGGTAATTGACTACCTTGAGGCTTCCCCCCAAGCGATAACTTACTTCCTTGAGGTTGCCCGCCAGGCAATAACTGACTTCCTTGAGGTTGAGGATTTGGAATATTTCCAGACATCGTAAAAATCTATTCTGTGTTCAATGTTTTAGTGTTTTTTCCATTTGTACTAGATGATAACATTTTTTCAATTGGTTGATGAGCTTCTCTTGAGAAGGTACCAAAGAGCGACTGGTATCCCATAGGAATAGATGAACCATTGTATAAAAGTGTTTCCGAAGATTCAGAAAACATAGATGACTCACCCGACATAGCCAATGAAGGTTGATAACCTCCTGGTGTAGGGTAAAAAGGAATTCGGGGTGGTGAATAAGTGAGACCTGCATTTTGTAAAAAATCTATCAATGATAAATACCAACCATGAGTTCTAAAAGGACTATATAATATTGATTCATGCGCTCTAAGATTCAAAGTTTCTTGGGTTTCGGGAAGAATTACGTCTTCTTCTAGACCAACAAGTTCTTCAATACATATGAGATCAAAAGGAAGGTTTTCGGTAATGCGATGTATTACTCTAGGTGAATCAATATCACTAGAAGTCGGAGTAAAAAATCTTGAAGATGATTCCAACACAGCAGGTTCAATTTCTAGCTCAGAAATTTTAGGTTCTTCAGCTAATTCCATGGTTGCAAAAGCAATGTCAGTGATTTCAGAAATTGAAACTAGCTCTTGAATAAATTCTGCTATTTGTGATTGATTTACTTCATGATAATCAGGATGAGTAATTATGGATGATTCTCTTGGTTCCGTTGATCTAATTCTATTGATAGTATGTGGTACCAGAGATTTCAGTCCTTCAAGTTGGCTTGGTGTATACTCAGGGGGTTTCCCCTGAAGTCTACGCGATTGTCTTGGTAATTCAACCACGATTAAAAATGATTAATCACATGCAATAAAAGAAAAATTTCATTCAAAAACCCTAAAGTCACTAAGGACACAATCAAATGATCCAATGCTTATAAAACCTAAGAGATAAAACCACACACAAACAGTAGATTCCCACACTAAAAACACTAGTTGGTGATGAAATCCAACATCGTAGTATTTTAATGTAGAAATGGCGGTTGGAATGGTTACCATGACAACCTGCTTAATGAAATAGACCGGTGCAATTTTCTCCAATTAAAAGATCTCGAGTGAAGATAACCTTCTGGAGAGTCCAAGTGAGTCTAGTCGACGTCTACCCTAGGTAAAGTGGGATCTTTCATCCACCATCACCTTAGGAAAAACCTTAAAATTTATGGCCACTAAGGTCAACAACAGGAACAAATATACCTAGGGGAACAGTCTACGATCCGATATATGCGCAAGGGTAGAGTAACAAAGCTCAATCCCCTTGAAGGCTTTTTGACATAATCCAAGGTATACCGACAAGTGACCCCAGGCTCCTCGACAATGGTCAATCCGAGGTTTACCGTTGTTAACATGCGCACATCTTCTATCGTTCCTAATGAGATAGAATTTATCACCTCACTGGTTCGGATATGATCTCGTGCTTGACTCCTTTAGGAGGAGCTTCCCAGAGCATACAAGTGACTATTGGATTTTTCCTACCGCAAGATTGACTACTTGTTTTCTTTCATTGTCTTGGAGAGTTAATTACTCGCTACTCCAAGACACTAGCCTAAGCTATGTTGGTGGAAAAGAGTCTTATAAATATAAAATTTACTGAATTGATTATAATTTAAGCATTGCTTTTGATAGGCTGTTTCTTAGGAAAATAGGTGCCAAAGTGAAACTTTGATGATATGTAGTGACCCGACTCAAGAAACACTAAAAATGCATCTATTATGAGAAACAATTCATTTCCTTTCAATGAATTCCATCTAAAAGAACTATTTGAGAAATGCAATCTTTTAAAACAATTCTTTTCCTTCAAAAAAAGAACATATGAAAAGAAATTTTATCTCACGAGAACTCAAAATGATCAATTACTCAAAGAGAAATCCCTTTATTATTCAAGATCGAAACTACAATCAAACATTCTTCAAAAGAAAACTTACAATTTCTAGGAATAACACTCATAACTAAAAACACTAATTTAGAGATCTAAAAAATTCTAAGAATTAAATTTGAATTCAAAACTTTAAATATTTTGAGGATGTTTTTCTTAGTTTCTAATCTAACTAAGAAATTCTTTGCTGAAATCAGCAAAAACTCAAAAAAATCCAATTATGGTTTCTTAAGTGAAATTCAAAACATAATGAAAAAGTTTTTTAAAGATTTTCAAATGAGAAAATGTGATCTAATTCTCATAAAACAATTTATGCTATGAAGTCAAAGACTCAGCAAGAAAACAATGAAATACCAGTGATCTAAGGTATACAAAGGTTTCTAATCTTTGAGTGACACAAATACAAAGCAAAAATCACTTATAACATGTAAATCTTGTAGAAAATCATTCAAAAATAAAAAATGTTGAAGGAAACTCTCAGACAAAGCTTTCTGATAGAAAATATAAGTCTGGGAATATATTGAGAATCTTGCAAGCCAATCCTAGAAAAGAGAATTTTAAAATTTTCAAAACTTTTCTGAGGGTCCACAGGTTTTTAGTGTAAACAAGTGCGGTGCCACACTATGTATACAGGAAAACAGCGGAGATGACCACACTGTGCGTAAAGAAAAAGTGCAGTGACTAGAAATATTAAAGAAAAATAAAAAATTCTAAAGCACTTTTCAGGGATTCTGTAGGAATAAATCACCCAAGCCAGTGTCAATCAATAAAAATGAGAAAAATAATTTCACAAGTCAAAAATAAAATAAAACTAAGTTCAAGATCCATCCCCAGCGGAGTCGCCATTTTGTTGGGCAAATAAATCGTTCTTGCAGACAAGATAGAAATCCCTAGTATCCTACGAATAACCAGCAACAAACAGACAAATGTAAACTACTTTCTCTAGATTATATTTGATGTAAAATTATCTATAATGAAGGATTTATGACTTACCTATAGTCCAGTGCTAATCGTAGTCTTCTTTCCTGTCACTTTGAATACGTCTCCTTTGGGGATCTGCATTAAAAAACATGAAAGAATCAGAAGAAACTGCATATTATAGACTAATTCATAAACCATAAATCTATCTTGATGATCAAGGAATTCAAGAAATAAGCCATTTAAATAAACAACTCATTGAGAAAACATGATCCATTTGTATTATCTTTAATGAAAAAAGGAGCCTTACAACCATGTTCGCCTTGATGTCGTACAAGTCCTTCCCAGGTTCGGAACAAGTGTTTCCTCTACTTTGACAAGCCTTTGCACTCTCTCGACTAACATGCACATGAGTGTGTAATCATTCCCATATGATAATTAGTTAAGAGAGTCTGATTTTCTCCAACAATTCTCCTCAAAAAATCTCAAAGCCTAACTCCCTTTGAGGTTGGACTATGGCCTCAATTTATAGCAAAAGAGAAGACGTTGCAGCTCGAAATAAGAGGGGATAGAATCCTCTTTCAAAGGGATTAAGTTCCACATACCAAGGGGTAGGATCTTTTAATGGAGGGATCAATGTACATGAAAGGAGAAAACTTTCCACCAGATAATTGCTTCCAGATTCAACTAGCTAGGCTTCCAAATTTTACTTCTGCCTTCATTTTACCTTTTACAGGGATCCACACCTTTAATGAAGAAAAAGTGCAGCCGGTTCCACATGTTCTAGAACAAACAGATGCGGCACCATAGGTAATACTAAGAGAAAGTACGGTACAAGAATTTTTATAACTTTTATAAGCTTTTCTCTCAATTTCAAGGCTTGGTTTTAGGAACTTGATGTTTGTAGACTTCTAAGGGAGTAATTTATGAGTAATGATGAACCCATACAGACAGCAAAACATCATGGTGACAATTTTTAGTGTAACAGCTACATTAATGGTCAGGTGAATGGTCAGTCACATGAGCTTTAAAACCGCCGTTCTGACTGCCACATAACTTGTTATAAAACTGTCGCATTAAACTTTTGTGGGTGGTCACATTTGGTATTGAATGCCAATGGTTTAACCGTTGAAAATTTTACGCCCACCATTTAAAACTTAAGGCCACCGTCCATAGCTATGGTCATATTGCATGGGGGCTGGCCCCCATTTGGCTCCGCCCGAACCATATTTAAACCTTATATACCATTGCCGCACGTTAGATGTTAAGACTCATATACGTGGTGAGTTGGTAAAGATTAATGCTAGCGGACAGGAGGTCCGGGGTTCAAACCCGTGGAATTACAAACAATTTTGATACACCAAATTTTTCATGACCTGGGGCCACATGGTGACCTCCAGGCCTGCCACGTGGCAGTCCCTCATTGGTCCAAAAAAACCAAAGTCAAACCACTGCCCATTCACTAAATGCCAAGTGGCGAAGCTTGATTTTCCCATATGGAATATTCCATGGAATATTTTAGGGCATATTCTAAGGAATATTCCCAAAATATTCCAAGGAATATTCTTTTTTTAATATTCCAAAGTCAAAAGTCAACTCTGGTCAAACTCAATTTTTGAAGGATATTGTAAACTTCAAGCCTGCATAACTTTCACATACAATGTCGAATTTGAGTGCCATTCACGGTGTTGGGCCTCAAAATAGTCTCTATTTTCACTCCATTATTCATCAATATCTTCACATTTTACCTTCATGTCACCTCCATTCCACCTCCATATCATTACATTCACCTCATTATTGGGTCATAACTTTGTTTTTCCAAAGTTTATTAATTCTTAACATTTTAAAGTGAATTTATGGCTAAAACTTAGAAAATAATATGCTTATACTTATACCTAACAATTAGCATGAGTTTGTTGACATGTGTAGGCACAAAGGAAGCTTCCAAGACACCTTTATGTGGCATTGGATGATCAAATTCGAATTTAAGAAGATAAACCTCATGGAAAAGATCATGGAGGAGATCATGGAGGATAGGGTTATGTGTCTAGATGGTTAGAGATATTAGTGGATGATCATTATGAGTTTGTTACTCCTCTCATTGTATAAATAGGAGTACCTCCTCCATTCCAAGGGGAGGACTCTTAGAGAATTGTATCCAATTGATGATGGAATAGAATAAAGCTTCATTTTTCATATATTTTCATTATGTAGTTTTAGATGTAAATTGTGTTAATGTAGAATATGAATTTATGGAATTTATGTAGTTTTAGATATAAGTTTCCTTAATGTAGTATATGGAATAATTTGTCTTGTTCCTAAGAGAATTGAGCTCACTCTAAAAGGATGAGAGAAACATTTTATTTCATATTAGATTTTGTTTCATTTCATTGCTTAGATGTTTAAGGATTTGTGTGTGATTGATGAATGAGTTTTAAATTAGAATCTTATCAACATGTGAGATGATATCCAAGGGTCTAAGTTAGGCTCTCTCTCTATCTGATTTGCATGATAATTGAAATTCATTCTTTTGCTTTTATGTTTCAAGTCATTTCATTTCTTATGCTTATGAATGAATCTTAGTTTAGTTTGGATTAGTACATGAGAGGACAATCAAAAGACTAAGTTAGTCTTTCTCTCTCTTTGAATCTGAACAACAATTAAAGTTCATTCTCTTGTCTTTATTTCAAGTTTCTGGTTTTATGAATGATTTCTCTATGATACTGTAGGGAAGGACAACCAGGACCTCCTAAGTTAAGAGCCTCTTCCCTTGCATATTATATTGAATCATAAACAATTTAGTTAGACATAGAGTTAGTTGCCTACTCCTGCATATATATTGCTGGCACCATCACAAGCTCACGAGTTTCCCTGGTCGATAATTTAATGCAGCAATTTGTTCAAATAAATTTCCCAACATTTTGGCGCCGTTGCCGGGGATGGTGCTAAGGGATTAGGCATTAGAAATTTAATTTAGTACTAGCATTTTTCTTTAGACAAAATAATTTGTGAACCCTGGTGACAGCAGGATCTTCACAAAGGAGTTTAAGTTTGAATTTTCTGATGTTTTAATGTTTAGCTAGTTTTAAATTTCGTCATTTCAAAAACACCCCCCTGCATAAATAAAAACAAATCAAGCGATGAGTATGCTCTCTTCCTGCGCTTCGTGCGATCAGGAAGTTTAGAAAATCTATTGATTTTGTTCAAATAAAAAAACTCTTGCTAGAAAATTTATCTGCGATAGGACAATAAAGAATTTTGTGAATGAGCAAATTTGTTTCTAATTTAATAAAAATGCAATAAAAATAAAAATAAATTTTTCACATAATAATAATATATAAAAATTATATATATTATTATTATTAATTTTTTTTTTTTTTGAAAACTAACATTTTTTAGATGGGTTAGATTTCATTTTTTTAAAACAAAGTTGAATAAAAAAATCCAACCAACAACAACAAAACAGAACCAAACTCAAATAACAAACCGTGTCATAAAAGAAAGGCCTTAGAACATTTACCATAAGAATCTGTTGATTCATGGCGGATGCCACAAAAAAAAATATTCATGTGGAATACCTTTGCCCAACATACATTGACGTTCAACAAGCATGGACGCGGCTATATTAAGTTCATTCACTGCTCCAATTGTGGCATACGCACTCCCAAGGATAAGGCCGTGAAGATATTCCTTATTCATTGTTGAGCAAGATGATGTGTGAATGGATTTAATACTTTAAAAGCTGATGAAGGTTTTTGTGGAAACCTTGAAAGGTAACCATTTTGATATCGACAAACATAATTGACGGTTTTTTTTTAATGGCAGCCTCACTGACTGCTCTGGAGAAGCAGAGTTCGTATAGCCACCTACTTGTTACTATGTGAAATGAGGGCAAGGCGAACTGGAAAACCTGTAGCGGAATGGGAGAGCTGGTGAGAAATCCAAACAGTGGGAGATTGGAGGAGAAGGTAACAGGGGCTCTCAAATAAGTCTCGAGCACCTCCCAGATATGGATAAATGGATACAAGGTGGATGAAATACAATGAAAAAGACAAACGGTTGTGGTAGGTACTTCTAGAAAATTCTCACGATTTTTCCCACTACAACACAGGATGGGTTTCTCCATTTGTGTAAAAGGATGTCAACGGAGATGAGAGGGGTCCAAATAGCCACGCCAACAAGGCCAAATAATGTGCAATCGAGATAATCTTGACAACCGTGGATTGGTATAAAGGAAAAAATATACTTGTGAGTCTGACGGGCAGATTGGCATATCTGCCCAACGATGCAAATCCACGCGTAATACAGCTCATTACGCGACGCCCAGCCTATATCCGTATGCTGAGAGACTAGATCGGTGCATGGATGACACGTTGAAGAGCAGGGGAATAAGGGCGGTGAAACAGAAATTAATGGATCCCTTGAACGAGAACGAGGCTGGAGGACTGCCTGAGGACGAAAACGTGAGTGTGAATATTCCGCCAGGAAGAGATGACGGGGGCGGTCAGGTTCTCCATCGAAAATGGTTGCCAAGTCCAACACCCTCTATATGCCAAATCCCACTATTTCACATATTTTGCATTTTATTGTGCGTTCTGTTTTGGTTTGTTTTGTATTTTTAGTTTTATTTTGTTTTGTATTTTTTTTTTTTTTTAATTTGTTTTGATTTGGTTATTTATTTTTAGTTATAATTGGTTAATTTTTGTTGTTATAATTAATACATTAATTGTATTAATATATTAATATGTTATTATAATGGTATTTTATTTTAAATTTGTTGTATATCTAATGTTTGTTAGGTTATGTAATTGTTATTTAATGTTTGTTATATTTGTATTAATATATTAATGTATTAATATATTAATTATATTAATATATTATATGTTGATATAATCGTATTAATTTTTATAGTTGTAGTTTGTTATTATTTCTTTTGTTGTATATAATTGTAATTATGATTTGTTATATATGTTTGTTTGTTATGTTATTTAATTATTAATTAATGTTTGTTATAAAAATTGTATTAATATATTAATATATTAATTGTATTAATTATATTAATATATTAATATGTTATTATAATTCCATTAATTAATAGTTATAATTTCATATTATTTGTTATATTGTTGTATATAATTGTTATGATTGCTATGTATTTTATATTTCTTATGTTATTTTATACTAGATATGATATTATGTTTGTTATCATTAAAAAATAAATAATAAATAAAAAAAAAATTTGTTATGTGTTTTGTGATTGTTTTGAAGGATTTGAGGGGCGAATATTGGCATTTTATAAAGTGAAGGACATTGGCATAAAAAAAAAAACTTTGGTGATATGCATATTGAGAGAATAATGGAACTGGATGAAACCGCAACAGTTGGTACAAGGGAAAAATAAAAAAATAAAAAATAAACACACTTTTCACAAAATTCACGCAGATTTGAAAATAAATAATGGAACACTTGGAAACAAATTTCGAGGATCGATTTATCAAACATTTGGAGGATTCTATAGATGATGATTATCTTGTTTTGATAGCTTCAAGTTGGCATTAAATTCATAATACTTTCTG
Source organism: Pinus albicaulis (assembly GCA_034641835.2). Lineage (NCBI taxonomy): Eukaryota > Viridiplantae > Streptophyta > Pinopsida > Pinales > Pinaceae > Pinus > Pinus albicaulis. The sequence goes on along the minus strand of CM076575.1, from coordinate 446,688,834 downwards.
TTGAATGCTTTTATGTGACATATTAATATGCAAAACACGACAGATCTTTCTAATGCCAACCTTTTTGCTGAGCAAATTTCAAGAGTTATCCAACACAAATAGGGAGTATTACTTTTCATGGTTATTTTTAAAGAATGGATTGATTTTAATATCATGATTAAGTCAATTTCAACACCTTTGATTGTCCTTAACATGTTTTATTTGGTATGAATTTTTGCGTAAGAATCATGAAGGAACTGGCCATTTCTTCTAGAGCACACTTATGTTTTCTTTGTACCAAGTTTTTTTTTACAGGTTACAGGACGACAAAGCGATCATTACGAAGACTACATTGTGACGACAATTAGTCTTCCAAAGACTAAATTCATGAAAAATTCTCAAGACAAATCCATCTCCACAACCATTACCTTCCACCTCCCTTTCTGAAAAGATTTAGAATCCCATCAATTGTACATCTATAAAGCATTCCATTTCCATGTACATTTTTCATAGCAAGAGTTCTTCTTCATTCACCATGCTTCCTAACTCATCAATAAAAACCATTTTCCATTTCCATTTCCCTTTTCATACCATTTTTCATTTCCGCCAATAAAACCCTGCTTGAGTCAAAGTTCTAGAGTCTAAGTATCATTGAAAAACACCTAGAGGCTTGCATGCCTTAATGGCAAGTACTCTTGCCAATGAACAATAGGAGTACATTAATATCCCTTGTTCGTTGGATCTTGTAGGTGACTCGACCACGACAAATTTATTCGTACCTACAAAGATGTGTTAGGCATCCTGACTCCCATTGGAATCAATGGTGGGAGCTCTTGTGTTGACTAGGGGCATTCATTAACGGCCACTAAGTCAACAACTTCTTGCTATGTTCGACATCGACACATTTAATCACATAGCAAGATTTGTGCCATCGAGCGTTGAAGACTTGAAGACCCATATTTTGCAGCAGATGAAGCCAATTTCCATTCATTGTATTTCACTTGAGGACAAGTCAATAAATAAGGATGGGAGGAAAATGTAACTTCTATATTTTGTATACCTTCCAAGCCTTATAGATTTTCAGCCATATTCAGCAAACTCATCGGATTCATCATCCAGCAGCAGATACAACTTTCAGCCATGTTCAGTAGACTCCTCAGATTTTTCATCTAGTAGCAGCGGATCCAGCAGCTGATACGACAATACAGATCCATCTTTCATCCACCATTTTCACAACAGTTTGCAGTCACACATGCACGACTCTCACCTATTTTTGGAAGGGTAAGTTAAGGTATGCTATTTTCTAACTTTTAACCATTAAATTCTTTGAAATGTTAGAATAATAATTTTTGGAAAAAAACTTCACTTCCTTTCCTTTCATTGCCAAAGCCATCCGTTTAATGGGAAGGATACATTTACATACATGCTTTGTCACATTCATATCCACAGTTATATATCACATTCTAAACCCACTTACCTTCAAAATATATTACTATTACATGAGCATACAAATGGCTTTGTCTAAAGTATTTAAAAGTTAATTGGATGCCAATAGAATCATGGTTGTTACACAAGAACCAACCATGATGCATTCCAACAAAAATACTCTGCCATAAAAAACACATTATCATTATGCAAATATCATACAATGAACGCAACAAACAAAATATGGTTGAAACACAAGAACCAACCAAGTTGTAGTTCATCAAAATAATGCTTTGCAAAAGTTAAGTAAATGATCTCATGCAGAGTTTAAGCCAAAGCTCAAGTACCAAAAAGTAATGTAATAGATTGCATGAGGACATGCAATACCTTCAGTTTGGGGGTATGTTGGGCCTCAAAATAGTCTCTATTTTCACTCCATTATTCATCAATATCTTCACATTTTACCTTCATGTCACCTCCATTCCACCTCTATATCATTACATTCACCTCATTATTGGGTCATAACTATGTTTTTCCAAAGTTTATTAATTCTTAACATTTTAAAGTGAATTTATGGCTAAAACTTAGAAAATAATATGCTTATACCTATACCTAACAATTAGCATGAGTTTGTTGACATGTGTAGGCACAAAGGAAGCTTCCAAGACACCTTTATGTGGCCTTGGATGATCAAATTCGAATTTAAGAAGATAAACCTCATGGAAAAGATTATGGAGGAGATCATGGAGGATAGGGTTATGTGTTTAGATGGTTAGAGATATTAGTGGATGATCATTATGAGTTTGTTACTCCTCTCATTGTATAAATAGGAGTACCTCCTCCATTCCAAGGAGAGGACTCTTAGAGCATTGTATCCAATTGATGATGGAATAGAATAAAGCTTCATTTTTCATATATTTCCATTATGTAGTTTTAGATGTAAATTGTGTTAATGAATTTATGGAATTTATGTAGTTTTAGATATAAGTTTCCTTAATGTAGTATATGGAATAATTTGTCTTGTTCTTAAGAGAATTGAGCTCACTCTAAAAGGATGAGAGAAACATTTTATTTCATATTAGATTTTGTTTCATTTCATTGCTTAGATGTTTAAGGATTTCTGTGTGATTGATGAATGAGTTTTAAATTAGAATCTTATCAACATGTGAGATGATATCCAAGGGTCTAAGTTAGGCTCTCTCTCTATTTGATTTGCATGATAATTGAAATTCATTCTTTTGCTTTTATGTTTCAAGTCATTTCATTTCTTATGCTTATGAATGAATCTTAGTTTAGTTTGGATTAGTACATGAGAGGACAATCAAAAGACTAAGTTAGTCTTTCTCTCTCTTTGAATCTGAACAACAATTAAAGTTCATTCTCTTGTCTTTATTTCAAGTTTCTGGTTTTATGAATGATTTCTCTATGATACTGTAGGGAAGGACAACCAGGACCTCCTTAGTTAGGAGCCTCTTCCCTTGCATATTATATTGAATCATAAATAATTTAGTTAGACATAGAGTTAGTTGCCTACTCCTGCATATATATTGCTGGCACCATCACAAGCTCACGAGTTTCCCTGGTCGATAATTTAATGCAGCAATTTGTTCAAATAAATTGCCCAACACACGGCAACAAGATCATATCGACGAGGTCTATCTGGTCGTTTTGGTTTCAAACAATTTTGAGAAATTCCAATTTTGAGCATTTTTTCAACTTCGGACATGATCACTTGATCAATAACAGAGCAAACTCTGCTAAACAACTGAAGCATGCAGAAAGTCATAAAATACCATACGTAAGAAATATTTCAAATGCCCTCTATGGCTGCCATCCCCTTCCTTATATGATTTTTGAGCCTCATCCTCCTTGGTCCCACTCATTAAATATGCTACTATCATGGAGACTTCCTCCCATTATGACTGCACTATCCTCCAATATCTCTCCACTACCTCCATGATTGTGCTATTGATTTGGTCAATATTGACCCCATCCACATGCATTGACCCCCATTCACACCAAGGAGTGCTTTATTTAACTATATTCACTTATCCACATTCACATTAGAAATGGTTTTATTCCTACTAAAGAGATTTATGGGTCCCTCTACCCTCTTATTCATCTATCTTATTGACAAAAACAAAAATTAATATTCTAACTCGCTAAAAGCTAATTATGAATATTACATGTTGAGATCTCAAAACACATGGTCCTCATCCACTGCAATCTTGTTGTCACTCCTAGAGACAACCTTGATTTTCTAAAGATCAGTGGCTAGGACATCTTAGAGCAGGAGGTTATCCAAGTTTTCTTTCATGTCTATAACATGAACCCCCTGATATTAAATGGATGGAAATATTTTATATGTGGTCCTAGATCCACATAGAGGGAAGAGTAGTAGATGGGAACTTTGATTGTAAGGAGAAATGCCTTCTCATAATGGGCCTAAAGCTGTCATGAAATAGGACTTGTTGCAAACAGGGCTGGATGTGAATGTAATGTTCCCAAAATTAGCATGAATCTAATTGGAACATTAATTTTTCTTATATCATCTAGGAGGTGAATAAATGGGTAAGGAGGCCCATGAGTAGGAATAAAATCCCTCATAAATGTGAAAGGGATATTCAGAGTAGCTACATTTTTCACCCTCAAGTGTGAAAAGGGGAAAATGCATGAGTACAAGGTCAAGTTTGACCAAGTCAACAATGCTGCCATAGTGGGAGTGCATCACCTTGAAGGATAGCGCAGTGTGAAAGGGGAAGAGATCATTTGGTGGAGGAAACCATAATGTGTGGGGGCCAAGGCAAGGAGGCTTTCATTTGTATAAATGGAGGACAAGGCAGCCATAGAAGGATATGTTATTGGATACAAAATTTGGTCTGCATCACTATTTGCTTTCTTCAATTGCTTAACTGAGATTGTTGTGCTACTTAGCACAAGGGATTTCTTGTTTAGGAATCCTTATCCCTTCTTGAGAGGCCTCTTGAGGGATTTTACTTCATTCTCCACACTTTAGGCTTAAGGCCAAGCAACCTCCTTCAGCTACAAAATTATTCCTGTAGCAGGAAACGTTGTGTTGCAGGGTGTTGCAGTGGAGGGTTCCACAACACCATTTCATTGTCTCATATTTCAGAGGAGGGAGCTTATATTACTCTGGGAGGTTATTGAGGAAGATTCAAGAGCTGATTGAACATATTTTGCATTAGGCCAAGCACTTCCCATCTCCTACAGCGCAGTCCATCTCCTTGACTACGTTATTTCTGAGTACATTTGTAGTGGGGATTTGCATTGCTAGTTTGGAGGGTGAGATATTCAGTGTTTGATAAGAATTTCACCTGAAGGATCCTTTGGATGAGATTCATATATCATATGAAGCATATTCATCTATCTTCATCCATTTCTAGTTTTTGAGTTGCAGCTGCTACCCTGCAACTCAGACATTTTGGCAGTTTTGCATATTTCAGCCAATACTTTCCAGGATTGTCTAGAAATTTCATTTGGGAGTATTTTTCCTTCCTCCCCATGTTGTATGAGTTTTATATTGATATATCTATGTATTGACATCATTTTTCAGTATTTATTCTTCATAGACTGCACAATCATAGCCTTGGGCTTTCTTCATGCAGCAGTATTTTTCATATTTCCATGTACATGCTTCTTGAGGCTGGTATTTCCTAGCTTGAGTGATTGATTCCTCAATGATTTTTATATCTTATGCTGCTATGAAATAATATGATGGCTATTTGGATCTTTTGGCATTATATGTGTTAATATCACTGCTATTCCATTGGTGTGTTTACATATTGTTGTTGCTCCACATTTGGAATATCTTAAGATATTTATAATAGTGTATATTTTCCCTATTTTGGGATATTGCAGAGGTATCAGAGCATGATATTTGGCTCAACCTTTCAATTTCAGCCATAAGTAGATAGAAGAGATCAAGATGATGAAGAGGATGAGCTTTCTCTCATTAGTTTTCAGATCCAGAAAGGACCTCTCCGAGGAGGTTAAGAAGATGGAAGAAGGAGAAGAGGAAGGACCATGCACTTCCTATTGTAAAAGAGAAGAAGACATGAAGCATGAAGAACACTTGGAATCTAAAGTTATAAGTGAATACCTTGTTGAATACCAATATAAACCTAGAGCCTTCAAAGATACTCTAGCTTTAACTCAATTTATTTCGCTGAAGGAAGATAGAAGAACCTACAAATATGGGATGATGAGAGGCAATAGATTTATATTGTCCACCTTTGATGGATCACTCACATGTGTAGTAGAGGCTTGGGTGATGAAGATAGAGGCTTTCTTCCTGCTACATCCTATAGTAGATAGAAAGGCTGTAGAAATTGCAGTGCTGCACCTTGAAGGTGAAGCAAATACTTGGTGGTTCAACCATTGGAGCCATGCAAGGGCATATACTCTTGTTGAGTTTTCTCAAAGGATGATTAGAAGATTTGGCCAAAGGAGGGAGGAGCCCTCACCACCTATTGAAGAGGCATATGCCAACACTATCACAGTCATGGAGGAGCAGCCTTCATCTTCAGCAGTTGGGGAATCCAACACATTGGAGGAGGAAGTACTTACAACCATACAAGATGCTTCCAAGATTTTCAAAGGTATGCCGAAATTTCCATCTCTTATCATTTTAGCAAACATTATGGATGGGTCTACATTATTGCATGCTATTGATTTGGAGCAGCATAATTGCATTGTGATGTACAAGAGCAGTGATGGAGATAAGAGGAACCATTTCTCATATGAGCATTCAAATGGCAGCTTCATTCAGCAAGCCATGAAGGAAGCAGTAAGAAGGAGTAAACATCTAGAGATAAGAAACTCTTTCTCCTCTCTAGATGACACTCTCTCAATGAGCATGCCACAACTCAAAGAGAGACTTCTACTTGCAGTAGATCCAAGGCCTCTTTCGTTTTGTAAGGCCATGCATGAGGAGGAGATCTCATGGGGAGATTCCATTGGAGGTGCATTTCAACACATCATGGAGTGAAAAGTTCTTCAACAGTTTGAGGAGGTTCTTCCCTTCTCACAATTGGATCTTTATGGATTCAAGGAGGAGTAGATAGATGATGGAGGACATCTTAGGATGGTTAACATATCTCATGCTTGTGTTGGACATTTCTTGAGCCTTGCACATCATGATGGGAGGTTTTTTCCTACCACCTATTTGGGTCCTTATGGGATCAACTTGATCCTTGAGAAGATTGCATTTCAATGTCCCATGAAATGCAAAGACAAAAATATGATTTGGCACGATGGTAGCCCTCATGGGAGGAGTACCAAGATGGAGGATGGAAGGATACATCCACAAGTGGTTGAGTTGATGTGGATGGAGAGCAAGAAGCTGGTGAGCTACCTACAAATTTATGATACCGGGCAGCAGGAGGATTGGCTATGCTGGTTACTCTTGAAGTAGTTTGTCCATCACATGGCATATACTCTTCCTAAGGGTATGGGGATGGAGAAGATGTGGTAGGATTCTTGCATCATGGAGCAGCAAAGAATATGGATGCATGGTGCTGATATTACATTCATATCATTCATTATGTCTTCATCACATGACTTGTATGATGAGAGCATGAGGAGGCAACAAACACTTTTGTTGTTTGGATTGTACTTAAGAGAGAAAGGGAAGATTTGCTCTCACACATTGTATGATGTTGCAGGAGTAGGAGATTTCACTATCATTGTGCAAAGGGGATACTCCTTGGCCTTAGATGAACATGAAGTACTTCCATTTTGGGAGGAATTTCCTAATTGCAGCAACATTTTTGGAGAAGTCTTTGACAAGGATCATCAAAGAGATGAGCGATGGGTTGGCAAGAGCCTATTTGCATAAGCCAACAATGTTGTTCTTTTGTAGCATGGACTTATTCATGTATTCATGCATCACTTTACTTTTAGCACATGGTGAGAATGTTGTTTTTACATCCATTGATTATGTAACACAGTGTTTGCATCTTCTAACCATTATCACACAGTGCATTGTTCCACAAGAGGGCAAGTTTATTGTTGAGCCCCATAAACAAATTTTTTCCCAACTATTATGATGGATATAGCCATCCTTTGTATAACCATGGGTATGTGTTTGATTATTTATTTTATGCTTAGTTGGCACATTCCTCATTTACTATTTACTAGTAGATGTGATTATTCACACAACTGGCCCTTTGTCAAAACACCACTTGCCATGCTATTTTCTGAAGTTGCAGTGGGAAAGACTGCACTGTTTCCACTTGAGAGATTGTTTATATCATACAACATCATGTGAAACATTAAAAAAAAATCTCATTTGGATACCCTATGATGATCATGTCCTATTCATCATGGATGAGATGCTTTGGGCCAGCTTGTTCTTCAATGTTGGAGAGGAGGTCCTTGAAGGATTGATCTTCATTTTTCAACTTGAGGGAAAAACTTTTGCAACCAAGAATAAACACATACTCTACAATTATCATGAGTGGAGAGAAGGACAACATGGGGTAGACTACCTTGTCTACCATGATCATATTTTCAGCCCACCTACTTTGCATGAGCCAAAGGTGGAGGAAGAATTTCCGGAGTTGCCATGTTGACGGGTAACTCATTTTGTATGGATGATTGCTTCGGGATGGGAGATTCCTATCGGGATGGAAGATCAAAATTCATTTCAGCCACATGCCTCAAAAAGTCCCTTCAATTCTATCCTTGAAGTTTCTTGAGGACAAGCAACATTTGGGAGGGGAGGACTGTAATGTTCCCAAAATTAGCATGAAGTTAATTGGAACATTAATTTTTCTTATATCACTTGGGAGGTGAATAAATGGGTAAGGAGGCCCATGAGTAGGAATAAAATCCCTCATAATGTGAAAGGTATCTTCAAAGTAGCTACATTTTTCACCCTCAAGTGTGAAAAGGGGAAAATGCATGAGGACAAGATCAAGTTTGACCAAGTCAACATCGCTACCATAGTGGGAGTGGATCACCTTGAAAGACAGTGCAGTGTGAAAGGGGAAGAATAATTTTGTGGAGGAAAGCCTAATGTGTGGGGGCCAAGGCAAGGAGGTTTTAATTTTTATAAAGGGAGGACAAGGTAGCCATAGAAGGATATGTTATTGGATATAGAATTTGTTCTGCATGACTATTTGATGTCTTCAGTTTCTCAATTGAGATTGTTGTGCTGCTTAGCACAAGGGATTTCCTCTTTAGGAACCCTTCTCCCTTCTTGAGAGGCCTCTTGAGGGATTATACTTCATTCTTCACATTTCAGGCTCAAGGCCAAGCCACCTCCTTTAGCTAGAACGTTATTCCTGTAGCAGGAAACATTATGTTGCAGGTTGTTGCAGTGGAGGGTTCCACAACACCATTTCCTTGGCTCATCTTTCAGAGGAGGGAGCTTCTATTCCTCTAGGAAGTTAGTGAGGAAGATTCAGGAGCTGATTGCACATATTTGGAATTAGTCCAAGAACTTCCCTTTTCCTACAGTGCATTCCATCTCCTTGACTGCGTTATTTCTGAGTACATTTGCAGTGGGGATTTGCATTACTAGTTTAGAGGGTGAGATCTTCAGTGATTGGATCATCCTTTCAACTGAAGGATCCTTTGGATGAGATTCACGTATAATATTTATAATATTCAAATATATTCATCCATTTCCATTTTTTGAGTTGAAGCTGCTACCCTGGAACTCCGACGTTTTGGCATTTTTTCATATTTTAGCCAATCCTTCTAGGATTGTCTAGAAATTTCCTTTGGGAGTATTTATCTTTGCTACCCATGTTGTATGAGCTGTAGATTGATATATCTATGTATTGAAATCATTTTTCAGCAGTTATTCTTCATATACTACGTATTCATAGCCTTGGGCTTTCTTCATGTAGCAGTATTTTTCATATTTCCATGTACATGCTTCTTGGGGATGGTATTTCCTAGCTTGAGTGATTGATTCCTAAAGGATTTGTATATCTTATGCTGCTATGACATAATATGATGGCTATTTGGATCTTCTGGTATTATATGTGTTAATTTTTCACTACTATTCAATTTGTGTGTTTACATATTGGTGTTGCTCCACATTTGGAATATCTTAAGATATTCCCAATAGTGTAGATTTTCCCTATTTTGGGATATTACGATGAAACTAACAAACAATTATGAAAGTTAAACATGATGAATAACATGAAGAATGAGTATGGTAAGTCAGATTGAGGTGGGATTAAAAGGTATAATAATCCACCCTTCAAAGAACTTAAGAGGAAAACATTAAAGAGAAAGAACTTGAGACATAAATCATGCCCTGAGCTTGATTAAGGTGTTATTGTAAGTCATGATACGAGTACGATTCAAAGATAAATTCATAAATATCCTATAGACCATACACATTCCTAAAGAAACAATAATAGGAAGGAAAATATGAGTGAAATGAGCATTAAACTAAGCAAGCACATAAAAAACATACATATTATTCATTCATTCCAGTAGGGATCCATTCTGGCAACAAATAAGCGTTATATTATTCTTAAAAATGGATCTTCAGATATACATTAGGAGAAAACCTCAAAACTAAAAAATATGTTATGCAGAATACACACTTCCACTGTCAGAAATTTCAAAACCTTTACTTACTCTGCTATTTGGTCTTTTATGGCTGTTTACATGGACAACGAGACCAAATATTTCTTCAGAAAAAATATTTTCTACTAATATTATAGTTTCCAATACTAATAAAAAACAATGAGGCATAACGACATCTCATCCATATCAGTATGGTCCGATATAGACTATAACAAGAACATAATAGAAAATATGAAATATAGAGAGTGCATAGGGTGAAATATAGGTTTCACCCATTTTTACATTACATAGAAAATGAAAAACAAAAAGTTAAAAATAGGCTGCATGGGCCAAATCGTGATATCCATCATTTGGTACGCCGAGGAGTGCCCGAGCCTATAGGATGGTGTGAGTGGATTGAAGATGAAGCGGATCCATGCTGACAAGGCAGAGGATGTGGCAGTTGCTGTGAAGTAGAGGAGACTAGAGGATTTGCATAATTGTAACACTTTTTCCATAAAATTTCTCCAGTTGTTGGTGCCATTTTGTAGGTCTCAAACATAGACTGCATCTGAGTCAGCTCTGTATAATCCACGTGGACAACAAAGAATTTATTAACCTAATAGAGAAGGAAAAATTCCTTGCACAGCGCAACTATTATGGTCTCTGCCTTTAGCGAGGAGGTTTTCTCTGGTGATATGTCTGCTTTCCTCATGATTTCTGTCATTTTCTGATCACAGGCCATTAGGGGAGATATTGCGCTTGAATATGGATCCTAGCATGGTGGGAGGCCAACTTCTACCATCTTTTGCCACTCTTGATCAAACTTCTCCACTCGTTTTGATACCAGTGCTAAAAACCCCAATGTATTCACGCGTGCATTTTCTCTTTCAATCATTCTGCTCACATCCATGACCGTCCTGAAATGGTTAAGCACTCCCTATGTACACAATTCTTCAGGGGAGAGCTCATTGAGGTACCCGATATAATTCTTTTCCATTTATGTCTTTTCCTCTCCTTCTCTGCATCCAACCTCCAATTGGCCTTGAAATCGTGAATTGCGATATTCTTGTCATTGACCAGTACAAGAAGGTCCCAATGCCGCTTAACCTCTGCTATGATTCCCCCTAGAAAATTCGCCTTGCTTCTACGACTGACATATTGCCTTTGATCTACCCTTTTAAGTCTTTGATAGACTTGTCATGGTCCTGAGCTTCCTTATGGAGGTTCTCAACCTATTTTTGCAAGGATGAAATCTTCTTCTGATTTTGTTCTTGCACGACCTGGGACTAGTCTAAGAGCTGGTGAATTTAGTAGGTATCATCTTAAAAAATCCCTAAATAGGATAGGGCCTTAGTGAGATGCTCCGGGGCAGTCTCAGTATCTCCAAATATAGGAACCATGCATGTATTCCCGTCCCATTTGAGTTTCAATTCTGACAACCTCTCCCTGAGCCCAAAAATCTCTTTATCCTTCTAGATCTTCTCTTCCTGCTGTTGACCAAGGGAGTTAGTGAGAAATGTATTTTCCTTTTCTACCTAGACGAGCTCCTCTTTCTGAATGTGTTCAGCATGAGGAATATTCATCTTTCTCCTCAACTCCTCTACTTCCAAGTATGCTTTGGAAAGAAGAGCCTGTAGTGTTGCATTAGTATCAACCCCTTTCCTCTTATCATTTTCTTGGTGTTCTCCAGCTGGGTAGCGATAGCCTTAACACCAAACCTTTCTCTTCGTTGGTTTTCCTTTATCTGCTTTATCTTCTTTTCGAGATTTTTTAGGGCGATTATATGCTTCACTACCTTCTTCCTTAGCATGTCCCCGATATACTAGTGCAAATCTAGCTTGTCTATTAGGGGAATGTTGCCCAGGTTAAAAATTATTTCTAGCGCCCTATACTGGGATCCAAAAGATGATGGCTGCAAGGCTGAATACTCGATGGCCAATATGAGTTGTTCTTTATCCATGTCCAGCACAAAGGAAAGCCTATAATGGTGTTTATCCACGAGTTGAGAAATTTTGGCCCTCAACCTTTCCCTTGCGAACTTATTTCTGGTCTCAATATCCTCCCTTGCCTCCTGTCTGACCAGAGTGACTTCCAGTGACTATTGTGAGGGGGCTCAAGATGAGGCAGAGTCAAAGGAGAGTAGAAATCATGGCTTGTCCTTGTTAGGACCCTTGAGCACGGGGACCTCATCATTAGATAACTCAACCTCTATGTCATTTGGCCCTTGAGTTCTCTGTTTTTTATTAAGGTGAGTTTCCTCATCCACATACATAACCTCTTGACTTCCTGAGGATCCCCCTGTTCCTTCTCTTCTGTCTCAACAGGCACATTATCTCCTTTTAATTTGGTAGCTGAGGATTCGGCCTCCATTTGTGCATCCAAAGGGTATGTATCAACATTAGATTTCCATTCAATGAAGGGCCTAGTTTCATGCATGTAAGCTGTTGATTTTATTTTCTCATTCCTACTGCTGAGGAATCCCTTACGGTCATAGTGCCAGACATCTCCCTGAGGGAGGTTCATCTCCCACAAAATTTTTTCCACAGTGGGGAGGGAAAGTCTTGAACTAATGGTGAAAGGGCCAACTAAATTTTGGAGTTTGAAGATGTGTCCCTTCTTTGCTGGCACGAAGTGGACTTGGTCGGCCTTCAAGACCTATTGGATGAATTCGAGGGAAAATACCCACATGGATGGGAACACCGGTAGGTGGTAAAGAGGCACCTCTACACCATAGACCCTAATCTCAGTATGGTCATCAAACAGGTACCAATCACCTATGCAGTCTATCTTGCTGAATTGGAGCTGGTCCTTCTGCTTAGGAAATATTCTGGGCGGGGGGTTGTCGTGTATGGTGACTTAGGCTATGGACATGAAATTATTAACAAATTGCACATACCCCTTCCCCTTTGGTTGCTGGTGAACTACTGGAGTCCACTCGAAAACAGATCTAGGTTGGGAATTTCTCCTCAAGAATCTATTCAAGCCTAGGCCTTCAAGCTTATCAGCGTACTCAAATAAGAATAGGTAAAAAACAAGGGAACAATATTTGAAGGAACCAGAGAAGGAAATCTCTTGAAACTAATCCTTGATAGCTAAGGCTAGAAAGGAGGGGATGTCCATGTTAGCCACCTATAAAAATTTTTATATCAAAAGGTGGCTAAGACTTTTTAAGCCTTCAAGGAACAAATTTCATCACTAAAAATTGTTGGCTCTTGAAGACTCCTTGTAGGCCTCATGCCTCTCCTCTATCCAAATATTCACTGATGTTCCCATTTTACACTTAGAAATCCTGCTAATTTCCAAGCTAGAATACTGCGGCAAGCACCATTTCCCTTTTCCCCTTCTCCCAAAAACTAACTTTCATTTGCTTCCCTTTTTCTCCATAAAACTCCTCTATTTTCATGATTCCCTTTCTCCCTTTCGTGAAAATCCTCTTTACATAGTTTAAAACTAATTTTTAAACTATATCGGAACCCTCAATTTCCCTTGAAAATCATTGGAAATCCGTAATAATCACATTTTTCATACATTATAGACTTAAGCTTCCTCGAGCTAAGTCTTAAGGCCCCTTTTTCCATAACCCCCGGTCATACTACCCTTCATATAACCTTCGGTCCTGCAGTCGGGTGCCAAGCCGTTTCATAAATAATATTTCAAAAAACCTTGGTTTATATTAAAAATTCGTCGATTTTATTATTTTATAATTTTCCCGCCCCCCGAAAATATTAAAAACTTATGTTATTTCCAAATTTTGGGTTTTTAATTATTTTCTAAAGTTTTCCACCGGTACAAGTTTTAAATCATTCCGCACCGTCGATCTAGTCTGAATATCGGACGGTGCAGAGTCCGTCTCCCAGTGGTCCCCACATTCCACTAACCCATTCCAAAAACCGCGCGGTATTCATCGCACTGCCTTTGGACGATGATGGTTTTTTCCCGATCGCCAGCGATTCCACTCATCCTTTGACACGCGTCCAGGGAACTATTCATAAAACCACCGTCCTTTGCGCGTTAACGTTCGGACGTGGATGCCGCATGATATCGCCGTACACCGTCCGATCTAAGGCCGCCCATCCGACGGCTATCGCTCACTGAAGTTGCCCGACAGTTAACCGGGCTACGGTGCGTCATTCAATCAATCTCTACCATCAATCTGATCTGCAGATCGATGGTCCATATTTCATCGCCCTTATTTGATCACCCATTCAACGTTTTCCATTTTGACTTTCCATTTCCAGCTCCCAACCGTCGATCTCTGCGCGATCAACGACTCAGATTTAAACGTTTCTTCCACCTTCCCTTTGATTCCTCCGATCAATCTCAACCATTGGATGATGCCATCCAACGGCCATGCTTCCTCCATGTGCCTTCTGAAGAAGTAAACCTATATATGCAAGATTTTATAATATTTTTTGTATTTTGTAGGGTTTAAATGGTTTTCTCGCGATTTTTGAAGAAAATTCGAAGGCAGAGGATGATGATCCTCCCGTCTTCGATTCATCAAAGGAAATCATTCACAGGTGTTAAATTCACGTTTTCATCAATAATTCATGAAGCATTGATGCCACATAACCCTATGAAGCCCTGCATTCCAGAAAAAACCATGAATTGGGCACAGTCAGAGAGTATCAGTGAAGAAGACCAAAATTTATCAGAACAGAGGATTAAAGACAGATTTTGTGGGGATCATGGCTAAGAATGTTTATCAAAAGCCTAATCCCTAATTTAATACACATTTTAAAGAAAATCGAAAGTGTTTTATCGACAGGAAACCCTCCACCGCCACAAATTGAGGCAAATTGATCCCTCTAGCTACTATGACGCCACCTGTGCCTCAAAGTATTCAACCAGGAGCTGAATTTATTGATCAAGATCAGATATTTGTCTTGAAATGCAGCCAAAGATTAAATTCTTCCAAGGAACTTAATGACATACATCTCCAGAGTTACTTCGACGCCAAACAGAACCTCAAAGGTCAACAAAAGCTCCCACTGAGCTTACATATTCATGTAAATCATTTAATACAGAAGATATGTATGTAAGTTTCGTCATTAAGCCCCTCAAATGCCAATAAGCCATTAAATCTGTATTAATTGTAATTGAGATATTTTATCATATCTCACCTCCTCATTCTTCTATATATACTTCTGCAGAAGATGAGTGAGGGGTTGGTTGCAGAACTTTGATATACACTTGAGCTTAAAATTCTGATTGTAAATAGTGTTCACTGGCCCTTGGAGCTGTGCTTGTGATAGATTAGTTAGGCTGGATAGTGAAGATGATTACTAAATTGAAACATTGGACCTGACAACTGTAACTGGTTTGACATCAATAAACAAGTTGTTTCTTGGGATCCTGGTCTATATCACTGGTGAAGTGATCCTTTCTTTATTATTGTTTTCCTTCTATATATGTCATATTTTTCACTTTATCTGATAAAGAACAACATTTATAGAGTTAGGACCTACTATATATCAGTAACCTTCTCTAACTGAAAAGCTTTATCTCAAATTTTTCCTCCAATTTGTTTATTTAAGAATGATTTAATACAGTTTAAGCAGTTAGGAATGCTGGAGTTCCCTTGTCCTACTATTTTCTTTAAACATTGTTTCTTGAAAGTTATTTTCCTTATTTTCTTATTAAAGATGACTATGGAAGATATGGTGTGCCCTAGTCCTAGTTTTTCTCCAAAAGTAGATTCTGAAAGTTTCCCTGGGTGTTAACTGAAAGCAGAATAGGTTTAAAAGTACTTTATCTGATCTTAATTTTATACTTTGTTTCTCTTATATGTTTTCATAATTTCTGGAGGTAATTATGTGGATTACTGGATTGTTTGTCAATTAAGCTGCTTTAATACAAACTTGCCCAAGAGGTCAATGGTTAGCCCTGCACTTGGTTGGTTTTAAACAGTTACTTAAGAGGTTTTTCTTGTTTTGACTGACTATAAATCCCTGGTGAAATTATTATCAGTTTCCACCATCTCCAACACTTTATTTTTTCCATTCCATCATTATAATCTCAATAATCTTGTGATGTAGATGACTTTCCCCTTGGATCACTCTTGATGTTGTTGTTCAATTAAAGCCCTGTTATGACTCCATAGCCCAATGGACTAAAAACCAGCATTATATCTATCTCTTTTGCAAAAAAAATTCTATTCACTTGCACCTTCTCACCTTTGAAACTATTTTTCATTTAGGAGTTTCCCCTCAAGTAATTTTCATGCTCAACCATCCAAAAAAAAAAAAAAAACCTTTGGCCTTCATAACTAGCCTGATATCATAACCCCAAACTTCAAAGAAAAATCCATCTTTGCACTTATTTGAGAGATCCCTCTCCGGATTCAAGAGGGCTAGATCCTAGAATCCCAAAGTTGGTTGAAATAATGTTGCGTCTGTAGTTTTAGTCTCACCAATCTGCTAAAATTACAGAATCCTAACATTTCTGGCGACTCCACTGGGGAGACATTTTTCTGAGTTAATTAAAGTTCAAAAACACATTAAAACTCTAGATAACCCCTGGTTTTATGAAAATTATTCTGTTTTCCAGCTGAGCCACCAGCACCTAACATTTCTGGTGACTCCACTGGGGAATCAAACTCAGAATCATTTTCATTTTTATAAAAACCTTGTGAGTTAAAAGCAGCCTTTTCAAGCACTACCAAGAAATGGTAATCATGATGGAACTTGTTTGAATCAGTGACAAACTAGGTAAACCCTAGGATTCCCATAAGTATTTATCTAACCATGAAAAATCAGTTGGCTTAGCCTTAAGAGTAGACTATCTTTGTCTCTTAACCGTAGCAAATTTTTGAAAAAATTTAGGATATTCTTAGAAACCACACAATTGAAAAAGAACTTAGAAAACCTAAAAATATTTCAGATTGGTATCTAATAAACATAGTGGTGGACCATTAAACCTTTTACCTCTGAAAAGAGCTAAAAACTTCCACTTGGCGACTCCACAATCCTTAACAGACCTTAAGACTCCACTGGGAAGAACCCTTATCATTGTAATATCTTTCAAACTCAGTTAGAGGACTGTAGGATTGAAATTTCTGAAACAGATTAGTTAATCCCTCAAAGATTGTCATACTTGGTTGAAATTTTCTTGTTTATTTAGGTCTGAAAAACACAGCATAGTGGCTCCTAGAAATATTCATACTAGAGCCTATCCTGACCCTAATCCACTTGAGATAATTAATAACCCAAAAAGTATCCTTAGGAAGTCTCCTAGTACTAAATTATCAAATATTTTCAGATCACCCTTGAGAGCTAATTCAGTCCCTGAAAATCTTTCAGCTCTACAACAATCACAAGTTGATTTAGTGAATCCCTTTAGAACTAGGTCTCTTGGTGATTTAGATTAGTTAGATTTTGAGTCTTTACTTTCATCTCCTGAAACAAGTGAACATCCTAGCAGTAGAGAAACAATACCTCCTGATTTGCATTTCCTTCACAATTTAGGTGTCTCTCATCCAAGATCAGCTCAACAATCTATTCCTGGTCCATCCACTTCTGCTCACCCTACATCCACTGTTCAAACCAATCCACTCTATCCCACTTTCCCTTTTGTTAATCCACCTCTTGTAAATCCACCCCCACCACATATCATGGCAACATGGTATGCTGCCTTAGTCCTTCATGCACCATTAGTCAATCTTCCACAGGACTATCAGTCCAAAATACCATTATATGTTGCTAGCAATGCTACAACTACATCACAACATGTGGATAAGATGAATGACTACTTTGACATAAATGAAATTGATGATGATTCTGTCAAGCTTAGGTTATTTGCTCAGATTTTAGGGGGAGAAGTAAGAAAATGGTTTAAAGGTTTAACCCCCCATAGTATTAATGATCTCCAAGCCTTCCATCAAACATTCTTAAACAAATGGGAAGTAAAGAAAAACCCTCTCCAAGTCCTTTCTGACTACAAGAACCTCCATAGAAACATTAGGGAAAGTGTGCAAGATTATTGCACTAGATTTAACAGTGTGTATAATGCACTTTCCCCGGAGCTAAAACCTCTATAGGGCTCAGCTTTAAAGAATTTTCCTAAAGGGTTTGACTCTGACATGACCTATCAGCTGAGAGAGAGAGAGTTTGCACTTCTTGAAGATATGCAAAAAGGTGCTCTTTCTGTGGAGGTCAACTTAATGGAAAAGAGAGCAAGAATGAAAACTGAAAAGATAATATCTTTTAGAGAGGAATCCACACCTTCTACTTCCAACTCAAAGATGGAGAAAATGATTGAAGAAATGATGGAATAAATGAGCATAATTAAGAGAGCACAAGCAAGCCAAAACCAAAATTCTCCTCAAAATAGAAACCAAAACCAAAACCAGAATTTTAGAAGAAACCAACCTCCAAACAGACCTAGGGAAGATGATCAACAAATCACTCCTCCCTTTCAGCAAAACTATGTAAGTGAGGTTGACAAAACGTATGAGATAATAGAGGAAGATGATATCAACATGCTTGGGGTGGATAATGATGACTTTGAGATTCATTATGATAGAAAACCAGGTCTATACACACCTTATGATGACAGAAGAGATGATGATGAGAATTATTATCAAGACATGGAAAATTTCATTATAGAACCTCAAAAGTAATATGACCTTAGAAGCAAAACCAGTCAACAGACCCCCAACAACAAAACCTCTGAAAAATCTTCACAAAACAGCACTGCAACCAAACCTAAAGTTGTCAAACAAAAGTATAAAACAGTGGCTGTAAATTCTGGTAATGATAAAGAGAAAGACACTCAAAACAAATAAAAACAGAGTGTGGACATTAGCAGTACTAACACTTCAACTAGTACTCCTGTGAAAACAATTTTTTCAAGTGTGAATAAAACAAATCAGCAAGCTGATATTGCTGATAGAATGACAGCTAATAAGGCTAAAACTGACACTTTAAAGAGTCAAATTCCTTTCAGCCTGGAGCAGGAAATTTCAAAGATCAAAATCTATGTTCCCCTCACTGAGTTAGCTGCCCAACATGTATATAGAACCCAAATTTTGAAGGCTTTGAGAATTGAATAAAATGAGGACACAGTCAATCTTAATGATGACCAACCAGAGCTGATTTTTGGTCTTAAGATTGAAGGTAGATATCAAGAGGGACCTATTCCTCCCTTTTATGTAAGTTTAAACATTCATGAAAAAATTTTGCACAACGCTATGCATGATTCTGGGGCTTCTCATAATTTAATGCCAAAAGCTGTAATGGAGAGTCTGGGTTTAGAAATTTTCAGACCTTACAAAGACCTTTACTCCTTTGATTCCAACAGAGTAAAATGCTTAGGATTAATCAAAGACCTCTATGTTTACTTAGCCCAAATTCCAGCCAAATGTTTAGTCATGGATATTGTTGTGGCCTATGTGCCCCCAAAGTATGGAATGTTACTATCAAGATATTGGGGGGCTAAGCTATAGGGGACTATGCAAATGGACATGACCTATGCGACTATCCCTGTTTTCAATCAAACTAGAAGACTTTACAGGGAGTCCCATATGAAATACACAATAACAAGTCAAGACAAACCACAAAACTCTCCCTTGTATTTTGTAAGTACAGGCCTAGATTATTTTATTATGTTAATGATGAAACACTTGGTGAACAAGTCACTTTAACAGGATTAATGGCCGATAAGGAGGAAGAGGAACACAACACAGAAGTGTCAAAACAATGTGATGCATTTGAAGATGTTAGCAAACTAAACAAAGGTCTTGAGCTACAGGACAGATGTCCTTTGCTTTTAAACATTCACAATCAAGAAAACAACCCTAAAACAAATGGAAAACTTGGGGAATCAAAACAAATACAACTAAGTGCTGAGATCCCATAACAACCAGAAAGCACAGTAGTTGAAGAGGACATTCACCAAACAGATGAAATTAAAACTAGTCCTCTGTGGAGTATGTATTTTGATGGATCCTGCACTAAGAACAATGCTGGTGCAGGTGTTTGGATTACTAACACTAAAAACAACCACATAGAAAGAATTTCTTGCGAACTAAAATTTCAGTGTTCCAATAACATAGCAGAATATGAATCCCTTCTCTTAGGCTTACACCTATTGAAAAAGTTAGGAGCCAGAAGAATTAATGTGTATGGGGATTCAGAGTTAGTCATTAGGCAAGTCAATGGGGAGTATAATGCAAATCATCCCAGACTTAGAGCCTACCAAAACGATGTCATGGACCTTTTGAAAACCTTTGAGGAGTCCAAACTATTTTTTTTCCCAAGAAAAAGAAATATTGCGGCCCACAATTTAGCCTTTGCAGCTAGAACATGCTTAACGCCATATAACACTAAAGACTGCACAAATGAGATAAAATTTAGACCAGTTGTACCTGATAATGGAAAGTATTGGCAGGTGTTTGACAATGACAAACAAATAGAAGATTTCATGCAATTCAGAAATGAATTTGAGCTACACAGTTCGGACTCAGATTATGATACAGACTGCAGTGAAGAAAATTTCCTTGATGAAGAAGAACCGTCTCCTGAACTTGCTAATATAAACCTGTTATCTGGAAAACTTAAAAACAAAACAGAGAAGACTACAGAGTTAGAAACAGAGGAGTTAGAAACTCTGCATTCTAAAGATGAAAGTTTTCCGAGAGGTCTGGCACCTTTAGAAGAGTTGTTTGATTTTAACGATGTGGCAAATAAGCCAAGACTGGAATCTGTAGAGACTGAAGTGTAAGAGTGCAATATAGGCAGTGAACTTAAACCTATGATGATTAAACTGTCTAAAAATTTACCAACTCACATTAAAATTAAATACATAGAGTTGTTTACATATTTTTTTGATGTTTTTGCATGGAGTTACGAAGATCTTAAGTCCTATGACACTGAAATAATACAACACAAAATTCCCCTCAAAGAAAACCAAAAACCATTCAAACAGAAATTGCGCAGAATAAACCCTGTTCAGTTGCCTTTGGTTCAGAAGGAGATCATGAAAATGTACGATGCTGGTATTATTGTCCCTATTAGATATTCTGAATGGGTGTCTAATCTGGTGTCAGTTAGGAAGAAACGTGGAGAAATCAGGCTTTGTATATATTTTAGAGACTTAAACAAAGCTTCATTGAAAGACAACTACCCTTTACCTAAGATGGACCATATTTTACAAAGGGTGGTAGGGTCTAGAATAATTTCTTTGCTGGATGGCTATTCATGGTACAATCATATCTTAGTTCACCCTGCTGATCAATTAAAGACAACATTTACTACACCATGGGGCACTTTCATGTATGTTAAAATGCCTTTTGGTATAATGAATGCTGGAGCAACTTTTCAAAGAGCCATGGACATAGCATTCTCAGAAGAACTGGGCTTCTTCATCATTATCTACCTAGATGATGTCACTGTGTTTTCAAAAATATATGAAGAGCATTTAGAACATTTAAGAAAAGTTTTCAAGAAATGCAGAAAGTTTGGAATATCTTTAAACCCTAAAAAAAAACTATTCGGTGTCCAAGAAGGTAAAATTCTTGGGCACATTATTTCTAAGGAGGGTATAAAGATAGATCCAAAGAGGATTGAGGCCATATTGTAAATCTCTCATCCTCAAAACATCAAGGAGTTGCAATATTTCATTGGAAAGATTAACTTTTTGAGCAGGTTCATCCCCAACTTGGCTAATCTCCTTAGGAATATCACAAACATGTTAAAGAAGGAGCAAGGGGTAAAATGGACCTTGGAAGAAAAGAAATCTTTTGAACTGGTGAAAAAAGCGTTAACCAAAACACCAGTTCTTATAAGTCCTGATTTTTCAAAATATTTTTTATATTTTTTCATTTGCATTAGAACATACGATAGTTGTTGTCCTTCTACAGAAAAATCCACAAGGACAAGAGAAGCCTATTGCATTCTTTAGCAAGGCATTGAGGGATGCCCCTTTGAAGTATAACATTATGGAAAAGCAAGCTTTTGCTTTGGTTAAAGCTTTGAAAGACTTCAGAGTGTACATCCTTCACTCACACATCACTACTTTTGTCCCAAACTCAGTTGTTAAAGACATTCTAAGACAGGACCCAGATGGTAAGAGAGTTAAGTGGATTGTTGTTATCCTTGAATATGATTTAGAGATAAAACCCACTAAACTCATCAAAGGCCAAGGTCTAGCTATATTAATGGTTGAATCAAACTTTTAAGTTCTTGATATTAATATGATTGATGCTTTGGATAACCAAGAAAAATTCTCAACTCCTATAGTTGAAGATCATTTTATCAATTCTCCTTGGTATGCTGATATTGTTTATGTTTTGTTTAATTTGAATACACCTCCTTGTTTGACAAAAACAAAGGCAAGATTCCTCAAATTTAAAGTTGTAAACTATTGCATTATTGATAGATGTATTTACTGGAAAAATGCAAGTGGTGTATTGCTTAAATGTTTTCCTGAGTTTGATGCAGAGAAGGTTAAATACCAGTTCCATGAAGGAGAGTGTGGAGGCCATTTTTACAGGAAGACAACAGCCAACAAAATTTTGAGGGCTGGTTTCTATTCGCCTACTCTTTTTCATGATGTGCACAAGATGATCATAGCCTATCACAAATGTCAACTTTTTGAAGGCAAAAGAAAACTGCTACCCCTACCTCTGCATCCCATTACTGTTGAAGCCCCATTTCAACAGTGGGGACTTGACTTCATAGGATAAATCCATCCACCATCTTCTGCCCAACATAAATGGATTCTCACTACCACAGACTATTTCCCTAAGTGATAGAAGCCATACCTTGTAGGCAGGCCAATGATTCAATTATCATGAAATATTTGGAGACTAATATTTTCTCCAGGTTTGGTTGTCCTACCAAGATCATCACTGATAATGCAGAAGCATTTGGATGAAACAATGTGGTTGATTTCTGTCACAAATATCAGATAACATTGGGGCATTCCATGGCCTATTACACTCAAGGTAATGGACTTGCAGAATCCTAAAACAAAAGTTTAGTGAACATAATCAAGAAACTGTTGGAAGACAACATAAAGTCTTGGCACACCAAGCTAGTTCATGCAATGTGGGTTGATAGATTGACCTTGAAGAAATCCATTGGCATGTCACCTTTTCAGCTGGTGTATGGTACTGATGCAATTTTTCCAAACATCCTTGGTGTACTTGTAATGAAGTTGATTCAAGAGTTACAAACTGAAGATAATGAAATGATCAAAAGAATAAATCAGAACATTCATCTTCAGCAAACCAGAGAGGAGGTTTATAACAAAGCATTGCAGAAACAAACCAACATTAAAAAGCTTTTTGACAGAAGAACAAAGGCCAACAATTTCAAAATTGGGGACCAAGTTTTAAAATGGGACTCAAGGAGGGAAGAGAAGGGCAAGCATGGAAAGTTTGACAACTTATGGCTTGGCCCTTACTCTATTCATTCAACTACTGGTAACAATTCATTTTTCTTGTAGGATTTGAATGGAGCAGAATTGTTTGGGGGTCCTGTCAATGGCAGGATGCTTAAGCATTACTTCTCTTGATCCATGTTATGTTCCAAAAAGCCTTTTTATCTTTTTTACATTATAAATATTTCATCCACCATTGCATTCAAGTTGTAAAAATAAAAAATACAAAAAAAATGAAAAGAAAGAAAAGAGGGCAGATTGTGAAAACAAGAAAGGTATAGCCCCATACCAAAAAAGAGAAACAAATTCTGAAAGTGTGCAAGCTTAAATGCCACTCCTATAAAACAGACTTCTAGTTAGTAAAACAACCTAATCTTGACTAATTAGTTTTTAATTTTCTGCTGATAGGATAGTGAATTTGATTTGCTTGTTTAATCTTGGCTTATCAGTAGATAGTGTTTATTCTTGGCTTATCAGTAGATAGATTAGGATAGAAATCAAATGTTCAAACATGTTCAAAATCTGAACCTAAGTTTCCAAAGAGAGATGACTCAAATCTGTTTTATTTTTCTGAGTCAAAAAAGATCTAAATCTGCTTCTAATTAGCTCAAAATATAAACCAGAGAACAAAGGAGGAACAACTCAAACAAAAGTCAAAACAGAGCTGTAAAAAGAGAAGGCAGTACTTTGGACTTTTAGATCTTAAGCCTTCCATTTTGATTTAATTTTTTGTAAAATAAATGTCTATGTGCGGCTTGTTTTTATGCCATAGACCATAAAAGGTCAAACAGCTTAATCTTGACTTGACTGTTTTTAAATTTATGTCTTAGAATTTAGAGAATAAAAATTTGTTGGACAGTTTAATCCCAACAGATAGTAGAATAGGTACAGAAGCATCTGAACTCAACTGTTTAATCTGAGTTCATGGAGAAATAAGGAGTAGAAATAGATTAGATTTTCTTCTTTCAAAATAATAAAATGTTGTGAAAAGGGTTTGCCAGTCCAAGTGCACTCTAATGAAGAAAAAATGTTAGATCAGTAGGATTGGGTAGGTAGAAAGTTTGTATTGATGAAAATCCATTATTTTTATGGTTGCTAATATGTTTTCAGAGAAAGTCATCTCAACAAAAGAAAGGTAGCCCAATGGATCAGGCACAAGTTAGCATCCCCGAGAACATAATGGATGTGGCACAGGTCAGCCTCCCAGAGAATGCAGGTCTGAAGTTCTTGATGCCTTCAAGAAGGCACCATCCCCAAGTGGAGCCACTGTTAGCCACCTATAAACTTTGTTATCAAAAGGTGGCTAAGACTTTTTGAGCCTTCAAGGAACAAATTTCAACACTAAAATTTGTTGGCTCTTGAAGACTCCTTGTAGGCTTCATGCCTCTCCTCTTTCCAAATCTTCACTGATGTTCCCATTTTACACTTAGAAATCCTACTAATTTCCAAGCCAAAATACTACTGCAAGCACCATTTCCCTTTTCCCCTTCTCCAAAAAACTAACATTCATTTGCTTCCCTTTTTCTCCATAAAACTCCTCTATTTTCATGATTCCCTTTCTCCCTTTCGTGGAAATCCTCTTTACATAGTTTAAAACTCATTTTTAAACTATATCGGAACCCTCAATTTCCCTTGAAAATCATTGGAAATCCGTAAAAATCACATTTTTCATACATTATAGACTTAAGCCCCCTCGGGCTAAGTCTTAAAGCCCCTTTTCCCATAAGCCCCCAGTCATACTACCCTTCATATAACCTTCGGTCCCGCAGTCGGGCGCCAAGCCATTTCGTAAATAATATTTCAAAAAACCTTGGTTTATATTAAAAAAGTCGTCGATTTTATTATTTTATAATTTTCCCGCCCACGAAAATATTATTAAAAACTTATGTTATTTCCAAATTTTGGGTTTTTAATTATTTTCTAAAGTTTTCCGCCGATACAAGTTTTAAATTGTTCCGCACCGTCGATCTGGTCTGAAGATCGGATGGTGCGGATTCCGTCTCCCGGTGGTCCCCACATTCCACTAACCCATTCCAAAAACCGCGCGGTATTCATTGCATCGCCTTTGGGCAACGACGATTTTTTCCCAATTGCCAGCGATTCCACTCCTCGTTTGACATGCGTCCTGGGCATTGCTCATAAAACCGCCATCCATCGAGCGTTAACGTTCGGACATGGATGCTGCACAATATCTCCATACACCATCTGATTTGAGGCTGCCCATCCGACGGCTATCGCTCACCGAAGTTTCCCGACAGTTAACCGGGCTACAGCGCGTCATTCAATCAATCTCTACCGTCAATCTGATCTGCAGATCGACGGTCCATAATTCATCGCCCTGATTCGATCGCCCAGTCAACGTTTTCCATTTTGACTTTCCATTCCCACTCCCGACCGTCGATCTCTGCACGATCGATGGCTCAGATTTAAACGTTTCTTCCGCCTTCCATTTGATTCCTCCAATCAATCTCAACCGTTGGATGATGCCATCCAATGGCCATGCTTCCTCCATGTGCCTTTTGAAGCAATGAACCTATATATGTAGGATTTTATAATATTTTTTGTATTTTGCAGGGTTTAAATGGTTTTCTCGCCATTTTTGAAGAAAATTCGAAGGCAGAGGATGACGATCCTCCCGCCTTCGATTCATCAAAGGAAATCATTCACAGGTGTTAAATTCATGTTTTCATCAATAATTCATGAAGCATTGATGCCACATAACCCTGTGCAGCCCTACATTCTAGCAAAAACCATGAATCGGGCATAGTTAGAGAGTATCAGTGATGAAGACAAAAATTTATCAGAATAGAGGATTAAAGACATATTTTGTGGGGATTACAGCTAAGAATGTTTATCAAAAGCCTAATCCCTGATTTAAAACACAGTTTAAGGAAAATCTAAAGTGTTTTATCGACAGGAAACCCTCCACCACAACAAATTGAGGTGAATTGATCCCTCTAGTTACTATGATGCCACCTGTGCCTCAAAGTATTCAATTAGGAGCCGAATTTATTGACCAGGATCAGATATTTGTCTCAAAACGCAACCAAAGAGTAAATTTTTCCAAGGAACTTAATGACAGACATTTTCAAAGTTACTTCGATGCCACACAAAACCTCAAAGGTCAACAAAAGCTCCCACCGAGCTTAGATATTTATGTAAATAATTTAATACAGAAGATATGTATGTAAGTTTCTTCATTGAGCCCCTCAAAGGCCAATAAGCCATTAAATCTGTATTAATTGTAATTGAGATCTTTTATCAGATCTCACCTCCTCATTCTTCTATATATACTTCTGCAGAAGATGAGTGAGGGGTTGGCTGCAGAACTTTGATATACACTTGAGCTTAAACTTTTGATTGTAAATAGTGTTCACTGGCCCTTGGAGCTCTGCTTTTGATAGATTAGTTAGGCTGGATAGCGAATATGATTGCTGAACTAAAACATTGGACCTGAGTACTGTAACTGGTTTGACATCAATAAACAAGTTGTTTCTTGGGATCCTGGTCTATATCACTGGTGAAGTGCTCCTTTCTTTGTTATTGTTTTCCTTCTATGTATGTAATATTGTTCACTTCCTCTAATAAAGAACAACATTTATAGAGTTAGGACCTACTGTATATCACTAACCTTCTCTAACTGAAAAGCTTTATCTCAACTTTTTCCTCCAATTTGTTTATTTAAGAATGATTTAATACAGTTTAAGCAGTTAGGAATGCTGGAGTTCCCTCGTCCTACTGTTTTCTTTAAACATTGTTTCTTGAAAGTTATTTTTCTTATTTGCTTATTAAAGATGACTATGGAAGATATGGTGTGCCCTAGTCCTAGTTTTTCTCCAAAAGTAGATTCTGAAAGTTTCCCTTAGTGTTGATTGAAAGCAGAATAGGTTTAAAAGTACTTTATCTGATCTTAAGTTTATACTTTGTTTCTCTTATATGTTTTCATACTTTCTGAAGTAATTATGTGGATTACTGGATTTTTTGTCAATTAAGCTGCTTTAATACAAACTTGTCCAAGAGGTCAATGGTTAGCCCTGCACTTGGTTGGTTTTAAACAGTTACTTAAGAGGTTTTTCTTGTGTGACTAACTATAAATCCTTTGTGAAATTATTATCAGTTTCCACCATCTCCAACACTTTATTTTTTCCATTCCATCATTATAATCTCAATAATCTTGTGATGTATATGACTTTACCCTTGGATCACTCTTGATGTTGTTGTTCAATTAAAGCCCTGTTATGACTAAAAACCAACATTATATCTATCTCTTTTGCCAAAACTGTTCTATTCACTTGCAACTTCTCACCTTTGAAACTGTTTTGCATTTAGGACTTTCCCCTCAAGTAATTTTCATGCTCAACCATCCAAAAAACAAACGAACCTTTGGCCTTCATAACTAGCCTAATATCATAACCCCAAACTTCAAATACAAATCCATCTTTGCACTTATTGGAGAGATCTCTCTCTAGATTCAGGAGGGCTAGATCCTAGAATCCCAAAGTTGGTTGAAATAATGTTGCTTCTACAGTTTTAGTCTCACCAATCTGCTAAAATTACAGATTCCTAATAGTCCAAAAGGATCTTTGCCTGCATCATGAGCCATGTGAAAGCTATGCCTGCCTTAGTCACCTGCTCAACCTCCTCAAACCATAACATTCTCGAGATGACCGCTAGGATGGGTTGTACATTTCTTTGGGAAGTTGATAGGGGAATAGAATTCGTATAAGGGAAAGATAACAAGTGCAAGTTGTAGTGAAGACTGATGAAACCAATTTTTTTTTCCCATGTTTGTTTTCAAAAATGGCAAGAGAGGGAGACCTCAGAGAACTCAACATAGTCATGAGAGGGAGGCTAACAGAGGGCCTTCCTTATGAGCTAGGGGTAATCTGGAGGATCTTGGTGCCCCGGGTAGAAAGAAAAATACCCCTATGCTCAACATAGGCCTCCCCGAGCCAGCTAATGAATTATGGGAAAGGGTGTGTTGTGGGGGCGATTTCATTAGCTGACTCGACAACCCTAAATATTTCCTTGCCTCTTCACTGGTAGTCAAAGAGCTCGGCTCTGGTTCATGCTACATTAAATGGGTAGATTGAATCACAAAGTTGGGCATGAGCATTAGTGAGGGGTTCGGGTCTAGGAGTAGTCCTGATCTCGTGGGCTTGGGGGGTTTCAGGTGCAGACTGTTTATATTTTTCCATGACAATTCGAAATAAAAAGAAAGGGAAATAGCGAAATGGAAAAAATGACAAAATACTTGAAATAGTGGTGAGATAGAAAAGAGGAAAATGACGTGGGAGTGAAAGCAACCTGCACTCGAGTTTTAACCCGTCTGAGCCAAAAATCGGTAAATAACCAGTAACATTGCATAGTTAAGAGTAAAACATGCTACAAATAATAGGGTTTTACTGAGTAATGGAGGAAGGATGACACTTGTAGGGTTGACGTCGTAAGGACATCGACAATGAGACACATGGCGTCGGGTGATTGGTAGGTAGCAACTGGGTTGGTGAGAGCCATGTGCCAATCAAGGCAGGTACCGACCTTTGTACCATCTCCTAGACTTACCTTACCGAGCATTTACCTGAGCCAACTGTCAACCATGGTGGGCCCTGTTGAGATTCGATAGAGTGAGTTGGGGCCTCCTTCCCCTTTTCTTTTCCCCATGGAACCCTTCTGATTGGCTCAGAGGAGGGATGACATCACCTCCTCCAGGGGGTCGTTTTCGGTCATCATAACATTTGTTGGATGCAGATAGAAAGGTATTGATTGCAGGCTTTTAGCGCATGGTTCCACCATGGAACTGTGAGCGTTGTCTTCATGCAATATATATATGATATTTTATGACACCGTGCCTGTTCTTTAGAAGCCATCTCCATGATTTTTACTATATGTCGTCTTCCTAATATGTGTTCTTACTTTCACTTACTCGACAACTCCTTCTCTTTGATTGGTGGGTTTACAAACCAACATAGTCTCCACTTGGGGATGGAACGCTCACCCCCGAGGGTTTCAAAGACTTTAAAAAACATCTACTTGTGCATTTGTGAAGATACCTGAGGCGTATTCAAAACTTCAAGTGTTTCCAAAAAGAGTTAAAACAAAAATTCATGAAGAATTTAAAACGTAATATATATACAGTATGGAGGATATATACAATGGGCCGTCGAGGCCACTGTTAGGTTGGAAAGTAAGGCTTGAGGAATTTCTCGTTCATGGGCATTTTGATCAGGTTCCCTTCCATATTCTCCAATATGAAAGTGTTGTTGTTTTGACTTCAGCCACCTTGAACGGTCTGAACCAGAGAGGATCGAACTTTCCATGTTTACCCTTGTCTGCCTGTCTAACGTCCCACCTCAGCACCAGGTCGTCTGCCTATATTTCCTTATCTTTTTCTCATTGATCAAACAAGCCTTTCATTTTCTCTTGATAGTGTAACAACCTGAAGTTCACCTGGGCTCGGGTTTCCTCTAGTTCAACAAGTTGATTCATTCTCCTAATGAGATCATTAGGCTCCACTTCACTATCTTGTAGAAACCTGGTGATGGGTAAAGCAAGCTGAATGGGGAACACCATTGCTCGACTATATACCATTTCATAGGGAGACTTGCCTGTGGACCTTTTGCTGGTAATACAGTTTTCCCAAAGTTTAAATTTAAATTGGGAGTCCTAGTTCTTCTGATTCTCGCTTATGATCTTCTTCAGCGTCCTTACCAAAGTTTGATTTGACGATTCGGCCAACTCATTCCCCTGGGGATAGTAGGCCATAGAATGTCCCAGAGTGATATTATATTGCTGGAAAAAATTTACGACCTTGGTGGACTTGAAGGCTTGGGCATTGTCCGTGATGATCTTGACCGGGCACCCAAACCTTGCTATTATATTTTCTTCCATAAAATTGATCACCACCTCATCCGTGGCATTTATTGCAAGCACTGCTTCAACCCATTTTGTGAGGTAGTTAGTGGCGGTGAGGATCCAATAGTGTTGGTTGCTGGATGTAGGATGGATATCCTCAATAAAATCAATGCCCCATTGTTTAAATGGCTCCTCCACATGCACTAGTATTAGTGGCAGTGGAGCAAACTTTTGCTTTTCTGCAAACATCTGGCATTTTTCACATTCTCGGACATGAAAATGAACATATCCAAATAGTTGGGGCCAGAAAAAACAAGCTTTCAGGATTTTGTGAGCCATAGACCGCTATCTATAATGTATGCCGCATACACCATCATGGAATTCGACCATCACCTCTTCAACCTCCTGCTTTGTAAGACATAGTAACAGAATTCTTGAAGGGTCCCTCCAATACAATCATCCATTTTCCATGAC
Source organism: Pinus albicaulis (assembly GCA_034641835.2). Lineage (NCBI taxonomy): Eukaryota > Viridiplantae > Streptophyta > Pinopsida > Pinales > Pinaceae > Pinus > Pinus albicaulis. The sequence continues at coordinate 446,658,165 of CM076575.1, read as the reverse complement.
ATAATTCTACGATTTTAATCTCAGAGTGCAGTAACTAGCTGTAATATTCCTATTTTAATAGGAACATTCAATTTCACCTTTTTTTCTTTGATCAAAGAATAATTATGTAAAGGAGGGTAAAAAAATCCTAATAAAAGAATAAATTCATGCCCAATGTGGAAAAGGTTAAATCTGGGCCACTTTAATAAACATACTTGAGTGTGGGAAGAATAAATCCACTTGACTAGGTCAACCTTGACCAAATTTACAACGCTGTCTAGATTCAATGTACCAAGATAAAAAACACATATCTAGTTGGAGGTTCCAAATGTGAAAGGAGATAAACCTTTGAGATCATTTAGGGTTTTGGCAAGCTCTCATCTTATAAAAGGAATGGGAAGGCAACATATGACATTGTTCAAGATTTGATTTCTGAATTTTTGTCTGTTTAGACAAACATCTTTCTTCGCTGCTTAGCCTAGATTGCATTGGGATTTCCTGTTTAGGAGTTCCATCTCTTCCAATTGAGGAGCTATTGGAAGAGCTTATATTTCTTGTCCACTATCAGGTTGAAGAACAAGCTTCTACTTCCAACTGCAACATATATCTAGTGAGGGTTTTCTTTCTTTTATAAGCTGCAGGAAGTGGAATATTGATCTACTCAGATCTAGTTTGTATTGATGGTTCTTCTCAGTGAGTGTGTCATTTAACCTCCTGGAAGAGTGCATCCATTGTTGGAGCTTCATTTTTTATCTTGGCATCAAGCCAAATTATTCTGCATCACCATCAACATAGTTCCTTGAAGATATTGTATCCTTTCTGCTGGCAGAGTTGCAGTGGGGTTTGTGTAGCAGCTTGGAGGAAATATCTTTGGTGAAAGGGAGCCTTCCCTTCATTGTGGTGATCCATGGATTGGCCAACCAATCCATGTCCATTTCAGATATGATATTTTTTATATCATATTCTTCCAAAATTTTTGAATATTACTACAGATCTGTGGCTTAGATCTCATATCTATTCATTGATATCCATATTTTGCTGAGATCCCCAAGGGGAGTGTAAAGAAGAGCCTCTTTGGCATATAGATCTGTAATAGATATATATTTTTATGTAAATATATTCCCTATATCTGAGATATAATGAAATACTGCTTTGGCCCTCTGAAAATTACGCTGTCAAGTTCTTTAGTCTTAATACATGGTGTAGCACCTCCATTTTGAGGGTTTATTCATGTTAAATCTCTATTTTCTCTTGTATATTGTTTGATACATATCCTTGATCCAATTTACTGATGTTATAACCCTATTATATTTAAAACCTTCAAAAAATCCCACTTCCTGTGCTTCAGTAATTTCTGCATACTTTAGGTCATGGGAAATCAGCATTTTAAAGCCATTTCGTGAGTGGGGGAACTGTTTAACTTAGCTATAATGATTTTTTTAAGCTGAAATTTGGTATGGGAGTCCCTCGTGACCTAAGATAACATATAAAACCGTTATTTTCCTCTATTGGTATGCATATTTTTGAAAATAACCATTTTAGGGCTTAAATCACTGCTTTTCCCCACTCTGGGTTGAAGGGATAGATCACTTTCCTTGCTGCTGCATATATTAATGATATTAGAGTGTTTATTAACACCTCCCATGCATTATTATCCTCATGGTACTCAAATACAGTATTTATATGTTGTTGCAGTCCCTCATTGGACAATTATCAAGCCATACTAGGTGTGGGAGGCCTGTTTGCCTCACCTAGTTTGTTTTTTTTATGATATCCTCTTGGAATTGGGTCTTATATTATCATATATAAGGAATAAAAGGGCTAATCTTGGTTTCTAAAGCACACATCCCTGAAAAATGCATTTTTCAGGCCTATCTTACTAAGTAGTCCCTTTTGGGGATATTACAATGGTATTAGAGCATGATCTCTGGCTCAGCCTGTGAGATACAGCTATAAAAATACTAAATATAAGGAATAGAGTTCAGAACTATGGAGAGAATGAAATTACTCTCATCATTTTTCCGATCTAAGAAGAGCCTCTCCAAAGAGGATAAACAGAAGAAAGAAGAAAGCTGCATTGAGACCTCTAGAAGGTTTCAAGAAGAAGAAGAAGAACCAGGCACTTCCTATTCTCATAGAGGGAGTGGAGAGAAAGAAGAGAACTTAGAACATGAGATTCTAAGTAGGTACTTGAAAAAGTACAAGTGTCACTCTAGAGCCTTCAAGGAGACTCTAATTTTTCCTCAATTCATCCAGATGGAGGAAGAGAAGAGACCTTGCAGTAAAAGGATGATCAAGAGATTTGAGGGAGAGGAGTCCTCACTATCTCTTGAGAAGTTCTGCATTAGCACTATGACAGCCTTGGAGGAGAAGCCCTCAACACCTGCAGTTGAGGAATTCAACATTGTGGAAGAGAGGACTCTTGCAGCCATGCAAGGTGTTCGCAAAGTCCAACAAGAGCAGCAAGATTGCACTGCACTATCCAAGAGCAGTAGTGGAGAGTTAATGACCCATTCCTCATGGAAACATTCAAATTCCAGCTTCATTCAGGGAGCCATGGAGGAATATATGTCAAAGGGTAGACATCTTGAGATGAGAAACTCTTTCTCCTCTCTAGATGACACTCTCTCAATGAGCATGCCACAGCTCAAAGAGAGACTTCTACTTGCAGTAGATCCAAGGTCAATTTGGTGTTGGAAGGCCATGCATGAGGAGAAGGTCTCATCTAGAGATTCCATTGGAGGTGCACTTCAAAATTTCATGAAGTGAAAAATCCTTCAAAGGTTGGAGGAGTATGGTGTCCTACATTGGGAGGATACCAAGCAATGGAAGAATGAGATCCATCACCCACATTGGGATGAGTGGATGGCAGTATGGAGCAAGAGATCTCCAAACCCCTTGCAAATATATGATACAAGCCAGCAAGAAGCATGGCTGCGCTGGTTTTTTTTGGGTGAGTTTTGTGACTCCCCAAAGACTTCTATTTCTTTATCTCATGCCTTGAGTCTCATTGATAGGATGCATAAGAAGAAGGCATGGTTGTTGTGGCTATTGAGGAGAGAGTTTGGACATGATATGTCAAATCTTATGTCCATGTATACACCTTTGGTTGAGATATGTCTCCTATGCTGACATGTATTTATGTTTGAGATGTATTTCATGTATGTACAATGTTTTTGGAGGGAGGATGACTTCCCGATGATGTATGAGGGAGCTGGTTTGTACTATGTTGATGAGGCATCTCACATGTCCATCATTATATTATTGCTCCATGATCTGCATTTTGATAATGCAAGGAGGCAACAAGAGTCCTTGTTGTTGTGGCTATTATTGAGAGAGTATGGGCTGAAATCTCTCCATACTCATCATGATGTTTTAGAAATAATGTATGGCACATTTTCTTGTTATTTTTATCATGTACGGATGATATATATTGTTGTTTACTGCCACATAGTAGATGAGCACTCATGCACAACTAGTACCTTGTTGGATGACTACTTGCCACATGAAATTCTCAAGCAGCAGTTGGAAGAAATGTGTTGTATCCCTTGGGTAGACCTTTGGTATCATGGGACCATTAGCATTTTTCTGATTTGGATGCCAAATGGTGACGAGGTACCATTCCTTTTGGATGGGATGGTTTGGGCCAGGACAATTTTCAAACTTGGCCACTCCCTTGATGGGCTAAGGCAGGTTCTGTAGCATGATGGGTGCTTCCCTAAAGCACCAAATATACCTTTCACCTTCAGCATTGGTGGAATGATTAGGGCAGCAAGTAAGTGGCATGTAAACCACTTACCACATCCAGATCTAAAGCAGGGAGGAGATGACCTATGCTGGTTTCTATTGGATGAGTGTGGGTACCACCCAAGGTTTTTGATTTTCTTGTCTCATGCCTTGTATCTCAAGGAAAGAATGCATAAGGAGGAGGAATGGTTACTTTGGTTGACAAGAGGAAAGTATGGACACCCCATGATGAATTCCATGTCCATACATTTACTTATATCTATGATGTATGTACATGTATTTCTGTTTAGGATGGATATCATAATCATGTATGTACTTTGGGTTGGGAGAAATTGTAACCTTCTCATGAGGTGGCATAAGGGAGCTTGTTTATATCATGATAATGATGATGCTCTGATCTTTGTTGAGAACATGAGAGGAGGGATGACACATTGGTTGAGTGTGTCCTTTGGGAATGAAATCTCCCATATTCATTCATGCTTCAAGAGAAGGATAGAACATTGTGTGGATGCTACATTATATCATTTTTTTTCTTATGCTAGAAGCCATATGTTGGGCTTATGTCATTGGGAGAAGTCTCTCACTTGGGAGAATTTGCAGCAAGACATGTGTTGTTTGAATCATATTCAGCCAACACCTATTACCCTCTACTATTTCCAAGCTTTGAAGAAGCTTTTTGCAACAAGAAGGTGGTGGGATGGCCACTTATTGTACTATGATTTGAGGTAGCAACATGAAGGACAATGCTGGTCTCAAGGGAGGTACTATTGTCACCATCCAATATATCATATGACACTTAGTCCATGTTTCTTTTGGAGAAAATATGGTGAATGCACTCTATTCACTATATGCATGGAAGATTGGGCAAGTAGGCTCACTAGGATCCATGAAGGGAATCATGAATTTCCAAGTCTCTTTTGGCTTCATGAGGACTATATTATTGCAACCTAGAATCATCATCTCCATATTTATCATAAATGAAGGGAGACACAACGTGAGTTGAATATTCTTGTCTCTAATTTCCAGCCATGAAGCCCCTACACATTGCGTATGGTGGGGATTGGTGATTATTTCTTTGAGCTGTCAAGGATGGCTTACTCTGTTTGGATGATAGCATGGAGATTGGAGTTTCTCATGGGGGTTGAAGTGCCCAATGTTTACCATCTCTCATGCCTTGAAGGGACCAATGGACAACATATGATTCTTTTACGTATCTCCCATTACTTCATGATGACAGCTATTTAGTTCATCCACCAAAAGCAAACATGCATTCTTGGGAGGAGACAACTCCATTGGAAATTTTACAAAGTCCTTGTGAGTTGCTTGAGGACAAGCAACATTTTGGAGGGGAGGACTGTAATATTCCTATTTTAATAGGAATATTCAATTTCACTTTGTTTTCTTTGATCAAAGAATAATTATGTAAATGAGGGTCAAAAAATCCTAATAAAAGAATAAATACATGCCAAATGTGAAAAAGGGTAAATATGGGCCACTTTAATAAACACACTTGAGTGTTTAAAGAACGAATCCACTTGACTGGATCAACCTTGACCAAATCTACAACACTGTCCAGATTCAATGTACCAAGATAAACATTGCAGATCTAGTTAGAGGTTCCAAATGTGAAAGGAGCTAAACCTTTGAGATGGTTTAGGGTTTTGGAAAGCTCTCATATTATAAAAGGAAGGGGAAGGAAATATATGACGTTGTTCAAGATTTGATTTCTAAATTGCTGTCTGTTTAGACAAACAAATTTCTTGGCTGCTTAGCCTAGATTCCATTGGGATTTCCTGTTTAGGAGTTCCATCTCTTCCCTTTGAGGAGCTCTTGGGAGAGCTTGTATTTCTTGTCCACTATCAGGTTGAGGACCAAACTTCTACTTCCAACTGTAATGCAGATCCAGTGAGGTTTTTCTTTCATTTCTAAGCTACAGGAAATGGAATACTAGATCTGCTCAGATCTAGTTTGTATTGATGGCTCTTCTCAGTGAGTGTGTCATTTAACCTCCTGGAAGAGTGCATCAATTGTTGGAGCTTTATTTTTTATCTTAAAATCAGGACAAATTATTCTAAATCACCATCAGCGCATTTCCTTGAAGGGACTGTGTCCTTTCTGCTGGCAGAGTTGCAGTGGGGTTTGTGTAGCAGCTTGAAGGAAAGATCTCTGTTGAAAGGGACCCTTCCATTCACTGTGGTGATCCATGGATTGGCCAACCAATCCATTTCAATTTTAGATATGATCTGATGTATATCATATGCTTCCAAAATTTCTAAATATTACTACAAATCTCTGGCTTAGATCTCAGATCTATTCATTGATATCCATATTTTGCTGAGATCCGCAAGGGTAGTGTAAAGAAGAGCCTCTTTGGCATATAGATCTGTAATAGATCTATATTTTTATGTAAATATCTACCCTAGATCTGAGATATAATGAAATACTACTTCAGCCCTCTGAAAATTATGCTGTCAAGTTCTTCAGTCTTAATACACGGTGCAACACCTCCATTTTGAGGGTTTATTCATGTTAAATCTCTGTTTTTCTCTTGTATATTGTTTGATACATATCCTTGATCCAATTTAATGATGTTAAAACCATATTAAAATTAACACCTTCAGAAAATCATGTTGTCCGTGCTTTAGTAATTTCTGCATACTCTAGGTCATGGGAAATTAGCATTTTTAAGCCATTTCGGGAGTGGGGGAACTGTTTAACTTAGCTAGAATGATTTTTTTAAGTTGAAATTTGGTATGGGAGTCCCTCATGACCTAAGATAACAGATCCAACCATTACTTTCCTCTATATTTACGCAGATTGCTGAAAATAACCATTTTAGGGCTTAAATCACTGCTTTTCCCCACTTTGGGTTGAAGGGATAGATCAATTTTCCATGCATTATTAGCCATTTATATGTTACTGCAGTCCCTCATTAGACTGTTATCAAGCCATGCTAGGTCTGGGAGGCCTGTTTGCCTCACCTAGTTTGTTTGTTTTCTGATCTCCTCTTGGAATTGGGTCTTAGATTATACGATCTAAGGAATCCAAGGGATGATCTTGGTTGCTGAAGCACAAATCCCTGAAAAATGCATTTTTCAGCCCTGTCTTGCTAAGCAGTCCCTTTTGGGGATATTCCACTTGCTTTGTCAAAATTTAGGGGACATCTCAGAGTAAGGAGGTATTCTACCACATATTTGTACCATGCAGAGAGGAGGTATTTCATATGTGTATTTTTCACTGTGGTTTCTATTTCAGGCTGTACTTCTGTACCCTTTGGTACTTCTCCCCCTTCCATGGATAAATTTATACCCAAGGCCTGGCAATTGGACTCTGATAATATTTTAGCCAACACCTATCCTTTAATGAGCTTAGTAGGTCTGATATATAACTCATATTCTTGAATTTTGGCAATCCACTTGCCCCTCTTTCCTTCACTATATCCCTATGTTAAAATATACTTTATTATTGTTGTGGGCACAAAGGTGGTTATGGCCGAATGCAGCACATATATCCGAAAATAATTTAAGGATTTGACCAAGGTGTAGGCCTGCTTTTCCAAAATGTTGTATTTTAATTTTGCATCTTGCAGAACCTGGCTAAAAAATGCAATTGGGTGTTCGTGCCCATCTTCTTTCTTCTGTAGTTTCACTGCGGCTATCGTATGAGGGGAGGGAAAGGAAAATATCATGAAAGGCATGCTATAGTAAGGGCTTGCCAATACTAGAGCCTCAGAAAAGGCTTGTTTAATTCTATTTAAATCAGACCTTGACTGAGGGGTCCATTCTACTTTGTTATTTTTCTTGAGAATTTCTATGATATGTCGGACTATATCAACATAATTTGGTATAAACCTTCTTAGGAAGTTTATTCTCCCCAAGAATACCTAGATTTCATTTTATTCTGTGGGAGTGAAATGCCATTGATCACTTCTACCCTTTTTGGGTCGATTTTTACTCCCTCCTTAGTCATTGTGTGTCCCAACAGCTTCCCTTCCTCCAAAGCGAACATGGAATTTTGAGGGTTCAATGACAGATTGTACCTACGACACTTCCCAAAGGTCTGGTGAATATGTTTGATGTGCTCAACATCACTTTTTGAGAACACTGTGATATCGTCCGGATAAATCACTACAAATTTATCTTGTTCCCCTACAAAATCAATATCCATCACTCGTTGAAAGGTGGCGCCAGCATTAATGAAATCGAAGGGCATCCCGACGTACATGAAAGTCCCCCATGGTGTATTGAACGTCATTTTCTTCCGATCCTCAGGGAGAACTGCCACCTGATTTTATACCAAGAAGTCATCCATCATAGACATCTTGGAGGATCCCACCACCTTCCCTAAAAATTCGTCCATCTTTGGAAGGGGGTAATTGTCTTTGAGGGAAGCCCTATTTAGATTTCGGAAATCCACACACAATCTTATTTCTCTATTCTTCTTCCTAATCGGAACCAAGTTGGCCACCCACTCTGAATATCTCAGGGGGACTATAATTTTATCTCACCACAAATTTTTGATCTCCTTCTCAATTACTGGAAGCATCAATGGATTGATTTGCCTAAGTTTCTGATTATGGGGCTTAGCATCTCCTTTGAGAGGAATCTTGTTCTGTATGACCTCCACATCAAAATTCTTCAGATATTGATATAAATAGGTGAAGAAATCTTTATATTCCTGAAATAACTGGATATATTTGTCTTGGTATTCGTCAGGAACTCCCTTGGACAACTTCACTACCTTCGGGTTTCCCTCCGTCTCGATGTTTATATCCTTCTCCTGATCATCTTGTGCCATTTTAATGAGGCTAATCGAGATATAATTCTTGTCTAACAACCTTTCCAAGGGCATGAGGCCTTTGGGAATGACGCTCCCTTTTAGTTGTAGCACGCGATATCCAGCTAGCGTCTCCTCCAACTTGGTCTGTCGCTGTTCATCGGGCTCTTCGTTCACTACATCTATCATCAGATTAGAGAATTCACCAAATATCTTTATGAAATGCTTAAATTTTTCTTTGTATTTGAAGACCTACCATTATTTCACATTATCTCGGATGGAAGGGCGATACTGTACCTCAACCTCATACCTGAGTAGAGGATTCTGTGGCAGGAAGAAATTGCTAGTTGCAATAGTAAGTGAATCGGCCATCTAGTTTTTATCTCTTGGCATGAAATGTATATTAAAAGCCAAGAATAAATTCTCCACCAGGTCCCATATCTCATTTCTATAATATTTGAGCCATGGATGCTTAGCCTGAAACTGATTTATGACTTGCCTTACTACTATTTCGGAGTCCCTGAAGACTATCAGGCTCTGGATATTCATATTTTTTGTTGTCTGCAATCCCAGGAGTAAAGATTTGTATTCAACCACATTATTGGTGGCTTCATACTCCATCTTGAAACATAGAGGAAAAAAATGTCCTTTGGGTGAGATTAAGAGCACACCGGATCCATTCCCTTCTCTCGAATTGGCCCCATCAAAGTGAAAAGTCCACACTCATTCTCCTCTTTTCTCATGGTTTCATTCTGTGTTAGAGGGTAGACTGTTGCCTCTTGCAGGAAATCATCACTCTCTTCGAACATAAGGCAAGCGAATTCAGCCTCTTTGCCATATACCAGGGAGTTCACTGAGCCATCAGCTTTAGTAACAATTTTTACAAATCTGGATTCCCGATATAACCTTATTTCCTCTCCTCCAAATACTTGGATAGTAGCATAATTGAGATTGAGTTTAATCAACCTACCAATCTTTGAACCCCACGATCTAGATAACAACATCCCAAAATGAGCTGGAATATCAGCCACCACGATATCCATCACCATGCTCTTGGATGGGATCTGGGCCAGATTTACCACTAAATATTTTATCATGCCTAGACACTTAGCCCTCTTGGAGTAAAAAGAATACATGTATTTATATGGACGGGTGATTTGCAGCCCTAATTGCTCCATAATAGACAGTGGCAATAGGTTATGAGAAGCCTCGAAATTTAACATGCAATTATGTAGCAGCAAATTGTGAATGACCAAAGATACATAAAATGGTGGGGTTGCTGAGTCAAACTCTTCTACATGAGGGCCAAAGAATACCATGGGCCACTCTTCCTAGAGATTTAGGCTGTTAGGGAGAGGAAAAAATCCACAGGGGAGCATGGATTTGGATACTTGAGATTTATATGAAGGCTATTTTAAAAGTTCAACTAGGGGAATAAGAATTTTAACCTTTTCTAACTGTTTCTGGTGGTTGAAGATTACAGGATTATTTTCTGTAATAACTTCTTTTGGTTGTTCGTTAGGAGGGATAGGTGAGTTTGAGACCATAGTAAGAACCTTATGATTTACAAGGGGATCAGGGAAAAACTTTGTGGAGGAAGAGGTAGTGGATTTTTGGTGAGAGGGCTCCTCTATAGGCTGTTTCCCCTTGCTGATAGAATCTGACGGGGTCGAATCTTTTGGTGTGGATTCTCCCTCTTGTTCTTACACATGGGTTCTCTTTCTAGAAGATATGAGATCACACTTTTTATGCATTTGGGCTTGCATGAAGTCTACAAATTGTCTGCAATATTCATCAATGTCTGGGTCTTTTGTGCACTCTTCCTTCTTCTCTTGCTCCTCTTGTAAGGTAAGCTCTCCCTCTTCATCTTCTGAATAAGTAAGGAACTGATCCTCCTGACAGTCAGAAACTTCCTCAGCTTTTCCTTCCATTTGTCCTTCCAAATATAAAGGAGGTTGGATGTGATCCTGCTGCTCCTTTCTATCTCACTGTAATATTTGCAATGGAGGTTTCTGGTACTGTGGATTGAAACCTCGGTTAGGGGCCATCTGGTTGGGTTGACAAGTGAAATTTTTAGTTTCTAACTCAAGCTCCACAAGCTTGTTAGAAAGGTTTTTGATCATCTTGTTCATCTCTTAGATCCTACTCTCTGATGCTTCTCTTTCTTGATTATAAGAAGAGGCTTCCTCCTTACCTCTTCTCTTGGAATCATGATCTATTCTTCCTTTGGATTTTCCAGTAGAGAAAAAGTTAGCTTCTAGCTCTAGAGTGTCTGTCTGGATGTGATCTAGGGAAGTAGACTTTCTTTCTCTCAAAGTGAATCCAAACTTAGACTCAAACGCTCTGGCGAAAACTACTTTTTCTGCTGCTTGATGGGGTTTGATTTCTGTGGGTAGGTTTTTGTACAACTTATTGAATATTTTTATAAACTCAGTTACATCTTCATTATTATTTTTCTTCAGGGCATTGAACTCTATGAGGATGTAACTATGATCCCTATTTTCTCGCTATTTTTTATTAAAATCATTCTCCATTTCCTCCCAAGTAGTGACTGAATGGTTAGCCAGGGACTTAAACCACTTTTGGGCTTCTACATCCAAGGACTGAACAAAAATACTCGAAACTACGTCCAAGTGTTCCACATTAACATTTTCAGTGAAAGCACAAAATTCGTCGATATGCTTCTGAGCAGAGGCACTATCTTCCCTGTGAACCGAGGGAAGATATTTAGGTAATCCTGAGGCATATCATTTAAAACTTGAGGTAGGGCCAGTGGGGAATACTTGTTAAGGAGGAAATCTGGCACAACCATGAGAAGTGGTGGATTCTGAGGAATATTCTGATGGATGAGAATAGGTATATGCTGGTAGGAGATTTTCAAGTTAACATAAGGTGAGCTCTGGAGTATGGTGACTTGTTTGAATTCCTTAGCCTCTAGGGTAGGGTGCAAAGGAAGCATAGAGGTATTCGTTGATTCGGATTTGTATTTTATCTTAGTATGGTCTAGAGCAGAATTATCTGAGGGATATTCAATTACTCGAGCTATGGAACCAGGGCCATGGACTTGAGACTTCTGAGATGAGGACAGGAATATTCTAAAGAGAATGTGGGTATGTAAGTATGAACTAGTTTCTTTTCTTTCCAAATTATCTTGAATATAATATTTTCAGGGTCAGATACAGACGGGGTTCTCAATTGAGAGGTGTCTGACCTAAAATGTTTCTTGGTGTAAGCCAATATTGCGGTAATTTAGATTTAGATATCAGTGGAGTTGCCAAGGTGAGGGATGCGTAACTCTCAACCCTTCGTGCTCACCTAATTGAAGGGTGAATACAATGTCGTATTCCAAGCAAAGGAGTTTCAACTTTGTTCCATGTTAATGGTGCCAAAAAGATGTTGTCACTGCTAGAGATAGCCTTGAGTTTCCAAAAGACCAGTTCTTAGGACATCTTAGAGTAGGAGGTTATCTAGGTTTTCTTTCATGTCTATAATAGGAACCCCCTGATATTAAATGGATGGAAATATTTGATATGTTGTCCTGGATTCACAAAGAGGGCAGAGTAGTAGCTGGGAAATTTAATTGTAAGGAGAAAGGCCTGCTCAGAATGGGCTTGAAGCTGTCATGAAATAGGACTTGTTGCAAACAGGGCTGGATGTGAAACTAACAAGAAATTATTAAATTTAATCAGGATGAAGACCATGAATAATGAGTATGGTAAGTTAGAGTGAGGTGGGCTTAAAAGGTATAAGAATCCACTCTTCAAAGGACTTAAGTGGAAAATGGTAAATAGAAAGAACTTGAAACATAAATCATGCCTCGAGCTTCATTAAGGTGTTACTGTAAGTGATGATACGAGTACCATTCAAAGATAAATTCATACATAGCTTATAGACCACAAGCATTATGAAAGCAACGATAACAGGAAGGAAAATATGAGAGAAATGAGCATTAAAATGAACAAGCACATAGAACACATACATACGGTTCATTCATTCCAGTAGGAATCCATTCTCGCAACAAACAGGTGTTATATTATTCTTCAAAATGGCTCTTCAGATATATATTAAGATAAAACCTCAAAACTACCAAATATGTTATGCAGACTACACACTTCCACTGTTAGAAAATTCAGAACTTTTACTTAGCCTACGATTTGGTCTTTTATAGTTGTTTACATGGACGACAAGAACATATATTTCTTTAGACAAAATATTCCCTGCTGATATTACAGTTTCCAATCCTAATAAAAAATTATGAGGCATAACAACATCTCATCTGGAGCGGTATGGTCCGACATAGACTATAGCAAGAACATAACATAAAATATGAAATATAGAGAGTGCATAGGGTGAAATCGAGGTTTCACCCATTTTTACATTACATATAAAATGAAAAACCAAAAGTTCAAAATGGGCTGCATGGGCCAAATCATGATGTCCATCATTTGGTATGCCGAGGAGTGCCCAATCCTTCTAGACGGTGTGAGAAAACTGAAGATGAAGTGGATCCGTGTTGACGAGGTGGAGGAGGTGGCAGCTGCTGTGAAGTAGAGGAGACTGGAGGATTTGCGTACTCGTACTAACACTTTTGCCATAAAATTTCTCCGGTTGTTGGTGCCATTTTGTAGGTCTCAAACATAGACTACATCTGAGTCAGCTCCATATATTCCCGATGGACATCAAATAATTTATTAACCTGATAGAGAAGGAAAAATTCCTTGCGCAATGCAGCTATTATGGTCTCTGCCTTTAGCCGGGAGCTTTTCTCTAGCGATATGTCCACCTTGCACATGATTTCTATCATTTTATGATCATAGGCCATTAAGGGAGATAGTGCGCATGACTGTGGATCCCAGCATGGTGGGAGGCCAACTTCTACCAGCTTGCGCCACTCTTGATTGAACTTCTCCACTCCCTTTGATACCAGCGCTAAAAACCCCAATGTATTCATGCATTCATTTTCTCTTTCAATCATTCTGCTCACATTCATGACCATCCTAAAATGGTCAAGCACTCCCTGTGTACGCAATTCTTTAGGGGAGAGCTCATTGAGGTACCTGATATAATTCTTTACTATTGATTCATTTTCCTCTCCTTCCTTGCATCCAAACTCCAATTGGCCCTTGAAATCATGAATTGCGATCTTCTTGTCATTGACTAGTGTAAGAAGGTCCCAATGCTGCTTAACCTCTGCTATGATTTCCCCCCAGAAACGTTGCCTTGCTTCTATGAGCGACATGTTACCTTTGATATGTCCTTTTAAGTCTCTGATATACTTGTCATGCTCCTAAGCTTCCTTGTGGAGGTTCTCAACCTATTTTTGCAAGGATGAAATCATCTTTTGATTTGCTTCTTGCACTGCCTGACGAATTGAGTGGGTCTAATATTCACACATCCTTAAATCGGATAAGGCCTTGGTGAGCTACTTTGGAGCAGTCTCGGGATCTCCATATATAGGAACCATGCATATATGCCTGTCCCATTTGAGTTGCAATTCTCAAAACCTCTCCCTAAGCCCAATAATCTCTTTATCCTTTTGGACGTTCTCTTCCTGCTATTGAGCAAGGAAGTCAGCGAGAACCTTCTGTTCCTCTTCTACTTGGATGAGCTCCTCTGTCTAAATGTGTTCAGCATGAGTCATATTCATCTTTCTCCTCAACTCTTGTACTTCCAAGTCTGCTTTCGCAAGAAGAGCCTGCAGTGCTACATTGGTATCAACCCCCTTTCCTCTTATCATTTTCTTGGTGTTCTCGAGCTGGGTAGTGATGGCCTTAGCGCAAATCCTTTCCCTTCATTGGTTTTCCTTTATTTTCTTTATCTTCTTTTCGAGATTTTCGAGGGAAAATGTATGATTCACTACCTCGGTCCTTATCATGTCCCTGATACACTGGTGCAAATCTAGCTTTTCTATCAAGGGAATGTTGCCCAAGTTAAAAATTATTTCTAACGCCCTATTTTGGGATCTAGAAGATGATGAAGTGAGATGGTGAAATCAGCGAGGCATGGGATTGAACACACGGCGGTCAAGAGATGTTCAAAAAAGGCCAGCGGAGGACAAAAATTTACACTGCGAGGGGTTAATATGTGCAACAATGGCTATAAGGATGAGCTATGTTTTGGATGAACAACGGGTTGTTGTTGTCCATTTCGGCGACACGGAGAAAGCCCGAGAATGGTGTTTGTCATGGCTGAAAATTGACCCTCAACCTTTCCATTGGGAACTTATTTCTGTTCTCAATTTCCTCCCTTGCCTCCTTCCTGACCAGAGTGAATGCTTATGACTATTCTGAGGGGGCCAAAGATGAGGTAGATTCAAAGGATAGTAGAAATCCTGGCTTTTCCTTCTCAGGACCCTTAAGCTCAGGGACCTCATCATCAGATAGCTCAACCTCTATTTCATCTAGCCCTTGAGTTCTATGTTTTTTACTAGGGTGATTTTCCTCATCCACATCCATAACCTCTTGACTTCCTGAGGGATCCCCTTGTTCCTGCTCTTCTGTCTCAACAGGCACATTATCTCCTTTCCTTCGGCAGCTGAGGATTTAGCCTCCATCTATGCATCCAAAAGCCACGTATCAAGCTTATCTTTCCATTCAATGAAGGGCCAGGTTCATGCGTGTAAGCTATTGATTTTATTTTCTCCTTCCTGCTGGTGAGGAATCCCTTAGGGTCATAGTGGCAGACGTCTCCCTGAGGGAGGTTCATCTCTCGCAACATTTTTTCCACAGTGGGGAGGGCATGTCTTGAACTAATGATGAAAGGGCCAATTGAATTTTGGAGTTTGAAGTTGTGTCCCTTCTTCGTAGGCACGAAGTGGACCTAGTCAGCCTTAAAGACCCATTGGATGAATTCAAGGGAAAATACGCACATGGATGGGAACATCGGTAGGTGGTACGGAGGCACCTCTGCACCGCAGACCCTAATCTTGGTATGGTCATCAAATAAGTACCAATCACCTGTGCATTCAGTCTTTCTAAATTGGAGCCAGACCTTCTGCTCAGGAAATATTCTTGGGGGGGTTGTTGTGTATGATGGAATAGGCTATGGACATGAAATCATTAACGAATTACACATACCCCTTCCCCTCTAGCTACTGGAAAACTATTGGAGTCCACTTGAAAATGGATCTATGTTGGGAATTTCTCCTCATAAATTTGTTCAGGCCTTAGCCTTCAAACTTATAAGCATGCTCAAATAAGAATAGGTAAAAAACAAGGGAACAATATTTTAAGGAATCGGATTAGGACATCTCTTGAAACTGAGCCCTGATAGCTGAGGCTAGAAAGGAGGGGATGTCGAAAAGGATCTATGGCTGCATCATAAGCCATAGGAAAGCTATTCCCACCTTAGTCACCTACTCAACCTCCTCAAACCCTAACATTCCCAAGATGACTGCTAGGACAGGTTGTACATTGATTCAAAAAGTTGACAGGGGAATAGAATCTGTATAAGGTAAATATGACAGGTGTGAGTCAGAGAGAAGACTGAGGAAACCAATTTGTTTTTCCCAAGTTTGTTTTGAAAAATGGCAAGAGAGGGAGACCTCAGAGAACTCAACACAGTCCTGAGAGAGAGGGTAACAAATGAGCTTCCTTATGAGCTGGGGGGTAATCTGGAGGTTCTTGGTGCCCCGGGTAGAAATAAATATACCCCTATGCTCGACATAGGTCTCCCCGGAACAACTAATGAATTCTGGGAAAGGGTGTGTCGTTAGGGTGATTTGATAATACAGACCTGGCTCGACAACCCTAAATATGTCCTCGCCTCTTCGCTGGTAGTTTAAGAGCTCGGCTCTGGTGCGAGCTACATTAAAGTGGTAGATTGGGTCATAGATTTGGGCATGAGTGTGAGTGAGGGGTTCGAGTCTAGGAGCAGTCCTGACCTCGCTGGCTTGGGGGGTTTCAGGTGCAGTCCATTTAGATTTTTTCATGACAATTTGAAATAAAAACAAAAGGGAAATAACAAAATGGAAAAAACGACGAAATACCTGAAATAGTGGTGATATAGAAAAGAGGAAAATGACGTGGGAGTGAAAGCGACCTGTACTCCAGTTTTAACCTCTCTGAGCCAAAAATGAATAAATAACTAGTAACATTGCACAGCTAAGAGTAAAACACACTAAAAAAAATAGGGTTTTATTGAGTAATCGAGGAAGGTTAACACTTGTAGGGATGACATTGTAAGGACGTAGACAATGAGACATGTGGCATCAAGTGATTAGTTGGTAGTAACAGGTTAGGTGAGAGCCACATGCCGATCAAGGCAAGTACCAGTCTTCATACCGCCTCCTAGACTTACCTTACCAGCATTTACTTGAGCCAGTTGTCAAGTATGGTGGGCCCTCTCAAGTTTCAGCGGAGTAAGTTGGGGCCTTCTTCCCCTTTTCTTTGCCCCATGGAACCCTTCTGATTGGCCCAGAGGAGGGATCACGTCACCTCATCCGTGGGGTCGCTTTTGGCCATCATAACGTTTGTTGGATGCCGACGGAAAGGTGTTGACCGTAGGCTTTTTGTGCATGGTTCCTTCGTGTAAATATGAGTGCTATCTTCAGGAAATATATATATGACATTTGATGACACCACGTCTATTCTTCAAAATCCATCTCCATGATTTTTAATATCCGCCGTCTTCCTAATCTGTGTTTTTCCTTTCGCTTACTCGACATCTCCTTCTCTTTGATCGGTGGGTTTACAAACCAACAAATCCATTGTGAAATCTTGCATATGTGAATAAGTGGTGTTGATGTTTAACATAAGCAAGAATCATTGTATTACCAACCATTGATGATTTCTTTAACCAATGCAGGATATCCCACCCTTGATGTCAATTGGAATCAAGGCTCCGGGTACATTCTACTAGCCATGAATAAATTTCTTAAATTCGAATGGACTATAGAATTAATTTTCCAAGAAACATTAATGAATTTCATTGGAAAATGACAAGGATACCTGCTATTAAGGCATGCAAGTTCCCAAATGTTATCACTCCGCCAGATTCCCAAGGCTGAGGAAGGAATCCCAACAGAAGTAACCACAAACCAAGCTTTTGACTTGATAGTTATCACTATCAAGCTGGAGAGGGCTCTCTCCAAAAGGATCACAGCTAGAAGGGTTGTATAAATTAGGGTTTTTAGGCTAGATATAGAGTGCAGGTTTTTTTTTTTAAATTTATTTGGTTGGGGAAATCAGTTTATAAAGGAATTAGGTAAAGGAAAGCTATGTAAAGGAAAATGAGTTAGGGTTGAAGGGATCAATGGGGAAAGGTAGGTACAATGCAAATGACTTGAAGAGAATGGTTATGGAATGGTTTTGGAACTATAAGAAGGCTGAGAAAAGCATAAAAGATGTATTTCTCTTAGACATAAGATAATGAACAAAATATGATCAGTTACCCAAAACAGAGCATGGAAAACGTGTATTCCGAATTTCTAACTTGTAAAATATCATAAAATAGACATGAAAGTGAACATGAAAATAATACTTTAAAACATATGATACTGAAGAAGAAACAATGAAATACATTCAACACCACATGCATCCCATAAATGTAGCTGCAACTCCTCTTTTTTAGCTTGGCAAAAACTGAGTAAAAGTTTCATTGATCAACTAGCAAAAATAAAACTGATTCCAACCCTTCGCTAGTGTGAAGGAATGAGCTAAATAGACACGAAAACCACCTTCAATCATCCTCAGGGGTTGAATCCATGAGGTGAGGAAGATATTACACAAAAATATGAACTGATAGCTAGAGTATAAGATGGTCCAAGTGACTCATTCCTATCTCAAGTGAACTGATTCATTATACCTCATTTTCTTGATTTACCTAATGTATTTACCCTAGTAAATAGTAAAAACATGATAATTAAATTTATTTCCATCATTTAAAAAGGTAAATTCAACATTTCCCATGGAAAAAATCGAAACCAGAGTGAAACTCAGAAAATTTCAGAAGACTATCAAACGCGCCCTCTTTATTCAAGGCTGAATTTCGGTGCCTTCCTGGTATCCAAATTTTCTCCAAGATGGCTTGTTGGAAAGCCCTTCAACAATCCAATTTTCCCTGTCAAAAATCACCTCTCCTAAGACTAGTAAACACACTGTGACCAAGCCAAAATTGAGGCAGAAACATGGTTTTTTGATGGTTGTTTTCCTTTTTCACTGACCAGTTCTCCTCCAAATTATTAGAAAATGCACAGGGTTGATTTCCTTATCATTATGAATCTACTGGTGGTGGCATTTTTCCATTAGGTTCCCCAAAAAATATCGCAACGTCTAAGGTGATGTGCATTTGACACTTTGACTATGCTAAAAATATCCTCAAAAACACAAAATTTCACAAATTTGCAAAATTTTCCCAAAACTTGTCAAAAATTGTTGGAAGATGGCTGATAATGTCGTTGAGGCATGGAGTGTTACCTAATCAAGTATGTCTAACCTACTTTTCTCCTCTTTCTTGGTCAAGGCTTCAATTTTTTCATGGGCTCGTTTGAGCTTGGCCCTTGCAATTTTGTTCCTCATGGCATAATGCTTTTCCATCTTTCTTTGAATGTCATTGTCCTTTTGAGCCTTGGCCAAGAGCTTCTCCAAGTTTTGGTTGGCTATACCAAGCCATGATTCTTTGTTCTCACTGATTTCTAGGGCAAACTGTTCATATAAGGTTAGCTGGTCAACTAGCTCAACTTCCCTTTGTCTCTCTAGGGCTAGAGATCTTTTTAGCCCTCTAGTCCTAGATATTTTTCTTCGAGGTTGATCCTCCTCATCATCAGGTTCACCAAAATTCTATAATTTCTCTTCAAGCAAGGCTTTAGCCCTCTCTACCTCTCTTTGTGCTTTGATGCATCTCACTTCATCAATGGTGTGTTTGGTCTTCAACTGTTGGTTCTCTTGTTTGAGAAATTTAATGACAATTTTGGACCTTTCAATATTAGCTTGGAGGTTTCTAATATTGGTTTCCTTCTCACGGATGATCAAGGAAGTACCATCAATTGTGTCCAGGTATACAAGTTCAAAATTTTCCTCTTTCTCATGGACGCCTTCCCTTTCACGTATGTCCACCTATAATGTTTTTGATGTCAAAACCTTAGGGAGATGGTGGAATGGAATGTGAGTGTATAAAGTGAATATTTGTGTGATGAAATTGGAAGAGTTTGGGAACATGGATTTGTAATATGAGGGAAGGGACGGGGGTAGTAATTATGAAGGGTTTTAGGATAGGGGATTTAATTGTAGGCAAGTTGTAGGGAGCCTAGGAAAATGAAAACCTAGGACTTAGGGTTTTGAAGGATAAGATAGTTTAGGGAAATGGGATGTCAGTGTAGGGATTTAGGAAAATTTTGTGTGATATGAGGAAAGGAATATGAAGGCTAAGGGGCCGAGATCAAAATTTAAATTAGCTTTTAATGAAAACTAGGGTTTTAAAAATGGAAGGAGACACCAAATTACTTTAGGAAAACTTCTTGGATCAAAATTACATTTGATAAAATGGAGTGAATCAAATTTTTACTTATTGAATTGCTGGAGGCATGAAGAATTTCTTTTGAAGGTTTGGAAGCGAATTTGTGAGATTTTGAGGTATGGTAGAGAATTTTTGAAGCAACTGGGAAAACATGCAGCGTCCCTGGAAAATGCGTAGCACCCCTCATAAATGCGCAGTGCCATTGAAAAATACACTGGAATTTTAGCCAAACACACAACGACCAAGCGAAACGTGCCCTCTAACCCTGTTTTGCACAATTTCACCCTAAAACTAGAAAATTTCACCTTTGCTAAATTTTCTTGAGGTTGTATGAAGAAAATGAACTTTGATTTTATGTGTTGAGGGATTTTATACTTAAGTGGATTTGATTTATGCTTTGAAAATCCACTTTCCTTATGTTTCACTTTACCTTTCAAATTTTCAGACTAATTCTCTTTGACTTCTAACTTTTTGTTTTGCAGGTTGATCAGTTGATGGAGTTTTGGAAATTCTTTCCTTTAGTTTTCCACGAGTGATTTCTATTGAAAAATAGGGAGTGAAAATATTACATATAGAAAACATAAAATTACATAGGAAATAAAAATTAAATTACATCTTAGTTTTCATATCAAAATGACATTTTGATATGAAAATCATATAAAATCAAAATTACAAATTTAAAATATAATGTTTACATACTGATACTCTTTTGTAGATGGAAATAAAATGTCATTGAGTCACTCTCATTTGTTTTCTGACTTTATTGTGATGGAATGATTCATTTTTAGACCTTGAAAGACAAAACCTTAATGACCTAATGAGACTTTGAATAACCTGACTTCCATGGTTGACTTTAACTGAGAAAATACATGATAAAACTAAAGTTTTCATAGGTGTTATTATGCTCAAGAAGACATGAAGGTGAGTCAGCAAATGTGATTTTATGAGGGAGAGTGAAGTTTTTTTTAGTAGGGCTACCATGAGTGAAAAATTTTTTAGCATGACCTAATGGAATGATATAAAAATTCCAGAGTGGGACACCTAAAATGAGAATGAAAAGAGAGATATTGATCACTGATGGAAGAATGCATATTATGAGACTAACATTGGACTTATTGGGGATGGAAGCTCTGAAAGAGGTGTCAAGAACCATAGATCTCTGAATTTTGTAGATCAGTACCTCTTCCTGTTAGTCTTCTGTATTCTACACTATCACTACATGAATATGGATTTTCTACAGTCTGCTGAAAATAACATTCCCTGACTATCATTTATTTTCAGAAATCTCCCTACCTTCATTACTTTCCATTTAGCCTATTCACTATGTCGCATTTTTACCTATTCAGATCACTCTCTTACTATGAAATTCCATGATTAACCCTAAAAACCCTCATTTTTTACCCCTTCCCCTACCTAAAACCCCATTTTCCTCACAAAACCCCTCGCCTTCACTCATTTCCCTCTGTTCATTCAAAACAACGTAAAAACTCATTTTTACATTGCTTTTGAAATTAATATTATTCGGACCCCACTATTTAAATAAAACTATGTTTTATTTTATATACGTGATTCCTTATATATTTAAGCCCCTCGACCTTTAAACCTTACCCCCGCTCTATTATTCCTCTGGGCCCCACTGCATTTACCCCGTCACTCCGTTTTTAAACCCAGATCACCATCAGATCTGCCATCACCAGATTTGATGGATCCTCGTCCATGTCGAAACACAAATAACCCGAGAGATAATACCTTCGAGGCTTGCGATATGGGCAATTTTACCACCGTCTCGTCCTGCCATGCATCGCCCCCACCTCTTATCACATCCCCGCGAAAGAAACCACCTTATCGCCTACGTCGCATGTGAAAACCACAAACCGTCCTCCGCGCCAAGAATGAAACCATTGACCTATTTGAATTTTTCGAAGCCCTGTGTCATCCCGATGAACCCCGAGCTGCCATGTAAACCCCTGCAATGTTCCATGAAGACCTGTAAGGTCATAATTGAGCACATAAACCAAAAGCTCCCATTTTTCGGACTGTGTCCATAGTGCAGGTTTTTATTAACAAATTGTTTTAATTTTAAAGGTGACTGAAGCATCAGAAAATGCATATTTTGCGGTTCTAAATTCCAAAATTTGTTTAAAATAGGTTCTATGGATGATGATCCAGAAGCCTTATTCATTAAAAGGATTAATGAGTGCAATATTAATCAAAAATAAGAAATGGATCATGACCATTAATGATCAAATGATTACTCCAAAGGAAATGAGTTTTCATCAAAGGATAGAGCATGGTAAAAGGAGAGTTTTACAGTAGCTGCGCAGCAGATAAAGACAAATGAAAAACACAATCACAGAACAGGTAAAAGGTGAAAGAAAAGGTTAAGAGACAGAGTCAAAAATAAAGGAAAGATAAGGAAGTAGATCAAATGGCGAGATAAAGAAAGAGATGACAATGACATCAAAGACAACAAAGGAAATAAAGGATTAAAGGATAAAATATAAAAATGAAGACGGAATCAAAGTTTAGAAGACAAAATAAAAGTTAAATGACAAATCAAAAGCAAATCAATGAAGAAGAAAGATCTGAATGACGAGGCCAGTCATCCTTTACTTCTTCCAAATCACATTTTCCACCTACAACTTCATTTTACTTAAATAAAAGCAGCTACAGTTAATAAAGTAGTCAGAGATATATTTTCAGTAGCTCAAAATTTATTGTAAAAGTTAATATTAAATCCAAATGGTAAAAATATCCTAAAGTTTGCTCAACAGTTAATTTAAGAGTTATTATTACAGCGAGTTAGTCAGTGATATTTTTCCTTGGGCCTTGCATGGTATCAAAGGTCAAGATTACAATTTCTTTGTAATAAGTGTAGTCTAAAACCCTAGAATAGGATCAACTCCTCATCTGCAGATAGTTACTGCATGTATTGTTCATTTTTATTGTTGGTTGCTAGGTTTGTTAGTTGATTGGCTGCTAGGCTGGATTTTGAGTAGACTCTGAGTTGCAAGGATTATTTCACTGTAGCATTGTAACTGTCTTGGACATCAGTAATACAATCATGTTCAGAGGATTCTTGAGCTATGTTAATGGTGATGTTATCCCTCTTTGTCATTTTTTCTCCTTTATTTACCATATTTTACATCATTTCTCTGATAATAGAACATAAATTTTAGATTGAGATATGTTGTTTGGGAGCCTTAACTCTGTTTGTTTCTATTATCTTTTCGTTTTCTTCTGCAAGGTCCGGTTCAAGAATTCAGGGGTGCCCTGCTCATTAGTTACACCTAGCTTGTTGTCTTGAGGTTTCCTTAATAAATTTTAGCCAAATAATTTAGGGGTGTCCTGCTCTTTAGTTTCTCTTAAACTGTCATCTTAAAGGCCTTATTTGAAGTTTAGTTAAAGAATTTAAGGGTGCCCTGCTCTTTAATTTCACTGAAATTTTATCTTGAATGTTTTATCTCTCTGAAAGTAATAACTAGAGAATTCAGGGGTGTCCTGCTCTTTAGGATTATTGGATTTTTGTCTTAAGGTTTTCTTAGTAGAGTTTAGCTAAAGAATCCAGGGGTTTCCTGCTCTTTAGCTTCTCTTAAACAGTGACCTCAAAGGATTTTCTTGTTGAAGTATAGTTAAAGGATTTTTAATTTCCCTTTAGTTTTACTGAATTCACAAATTTCCTGTCATTTAATATTTCATCTAACCTAAGAAGATCCACTTGATATAGTTAGCTTGTCCTAGGAAAACCCTTGCAGAGTTGATGTACAATTAAAACCTTTTATGACTCCATATCCCAATGGACTAAGCTTCCCACATTGTCTCTGTCCTACCTACAATCAATTAATTAATCAATCAATCAATAAAAAAAAACAATCCCAAAACTTCATAACTAGCCTAAAATCATAAAACATAGGCTTAACGATAAATCAGTTAATCATAAACATAGAGAGATCCCTCTCTGAGCCTAGGAAGGCTAGGTCCTTGGACTCCAAAGTGGCTTGATGTGGTTCCCTGCTACTTTTTCTTGCCAATATTGAAAATCATAGGGAGCCAACACTTCCATTGGGCCAATACGGTCAAAAAATAATTGAAACTAAAATGCAGGACTAACTATCTGACAACTCAATGACAAAAATTGACTTTGAAACTAACTGAAAATAAAAACTTAGTAACTTATTGATGGCATCATATTACTGAGAGTTAAGGGCTTAAAATATTGATGACAACCACCTGCCCGCTAAAGACATGTAAAATCATGTGAAGTTATCCTTCCAGTGTAACCAATCCAGTAGATGGTTACTTACTAAAATTTTGCTCTCATTTTCCTCGAGCAGGTAGAAAAAACAAAAAATAGGCCACTCTAAGTGTCTACTGAACATATGCTTCTGGTCCATGAAAACAAGAAAATACATCTTCCCTGATAACTGTAGAAAATCAGTAAAATGATCTTCAAAAACATGAAATGTTACCTTGTCTTGTGATCTAACAAAAGCACAAGCACACTCTTCATTTTTATCTGAAAGAACACTTGGTTGTTGATCCATAGGAGAGCATAGGAAAGTATGACTTTCAGGTATCTGAGTATTGGCTAAAAAATCTTGAAGCATGAGAGACTCTAACTCTATCACTTGCATATTATGTCTCTCAGGCTAATACTCCTCAAATTCATATTCTAATTCATCCTTAAACATATAAAATTCTTCAAGATTATCAAACATGACATCCCTATCATTTTCATGAAAGAAAAAAATAACTTTTAGCTGATCTCCTTACAGGAAATCATCATCACAAATCAGTTTACTCATAAAAAATTCCTGTATGGCTTCATCAGTCTCATGAATATCATCATTCAAACCCAGACTTTCACACTTTAAGGAAAATACCCTCTAGTGGATGTTTTTGAAGAAGCCCTTATAAAATTACCCTAGACATCTGTTTCTAGCGAAGGTTACTAGAGGAGGTTGGCGGGTGGAGGTTTTTGCGGATTTTTTTCATTTGGTGAGCTTATCATCCTAAACTTCACTGGTGCGTTCAAAAAGAGAAAGCATCGGTGCACACAAAACATTGTGACAGATATAAGATTGCTCCATAGAAGGCTCCCGCCCTGTCATTATTACTATAGCACCGGTGCGTCATAAAACCCTGCGCCAAAAAAGAAACTTCCTGGTGCGGTCTTAAGCAACCATACCGGTGCTCCTATAAAAACTCACACACTGGAACATGGTTAAACAAAACAAAAATTGCAGCCAAAAAACTGCATTTTTCACTTTTCTCAATGCTTCAGAGCTCTCAGGCACCAGTCCAATTTATCCTTGTCTGAGCCGCCCAAACATCGGTGCTCCCATTGCACCCATTTCACACAATGCTGTTGTGCATTTCCCACCAATCTCCAGCTTGAATTTTGCAAAACGGTGGGAAATTTTTCTTTTGAAAATTCTACAGCCAATATCTTGCCTCAACAACCAAATGTATAGGTATTTTTCATTTTTTTCCATAATTAAGCCTTTTGGCAGATTAGAATTTCAAATTACCTTAAAATTAACCATTTAAAAGAAAACAAATATTTCGCGCGGTGCGTTCGAGCCATTCGGTTCACGATGTTGCCTGTAAATTTATAGGCTACACTACAACCGATGCGAATGGTATCCACACTAGTTCCGAGGTGGTATCGAAGGCACATCGTGTTATTTTAAATTTTTTTAAAAAGTACCGTGTGGACGGTTACCTGGCCGCACCATTGACCATGTGGAATAGCAGAAATGTAGTGCATTGACTTAAATATCCACCCTGTGGTGTGTATTTTTGTTAGCGCAACTCATTTTGCATTTCTATAGGGTAAACAGTGTGGCCTGGTAAAAGACTGCACGTTGAATATGTAATGATTTCAGGAGGTCAGTTCGCTAACCGAACTATACGCCTTGGGGCATAGAATTTAGTCAGCACACCACACTCCCGACACCGTCCATAGTCAATGGTGTGCTGAAAATTTTCAAGTGCACCGCCGCTGGTGCACTGAACATTTTCTGGTGCACCGCCACTGGTGCGTGACAAACAAAGACTCTTTGGTACCTGTGCATGTCTGTTTTTTGTGGTGCACTGATTGTTTTTTTTTTCCTAAAAAGTATATATATGTATATTCCTAAATACATGTCTCATTTAATAAAAAAATTGTATTTAATATGTCAATCATTCAAAGACGTGAAATGAGAGAAGAGGGGGAACAACAACAACAACACACAGACCATTATAACATGGTTCACCTATGGGAGGCACAAGAGAGGGATAGAGATGCGTACCCTTGCCCTATTATAGTAGCTACCTAGGGGCTCCTAAGGGAGATAGGCCTCCTAATGTTCTATGAGGAGGCTACTTCCCTAAAGGGCCATGGTTTGCTTTTGAGACATATTATCCACAGGTGGAATTCCCACCTACAGGTTTTCTGGGTTGGTCCTAACAAATGGTACACACCCATTGAGGAGGACATATATTTCATTAGAGGGCTATCGAGGAGAGGGGTGGATTTTCCATCATTCCCAGAGGTTTCACTTGTATATGCAACACAGAGTCATTTGGTGTACTCACAGAGATACATTAGCACAAATATATTGTCTCCTTTAGATTTGCAAGTCTCCGGAGGTCAGTTACGTATTGGTGCATTGGTAGTGAGGAGGTGAGGTGCCTTTCATTTTTTATTTAGACCATTTCACACAATTCCAGTGATGAGAAATTTATTAGTTGCTCGCTTCTATATTATGTTGATTCTTTAGTACAGGAGCTATGAAATATCAGGTGGTCTGCCATGTTTTTGTGGTAGTTCTATATAGCCTTTGATAAATGTCATGCTCATGCACAAGGGAGGGTCAAATTCCCTTTTTCTTTCGAGATTTTTTTTTTTATTTCTTGAGAGGTTTCCAGAGATGAGGCCTACCTTTTTTTGGCAGCCACGTAGGCCAATGTTCGAGGCACAGATGCACATGTGGGGATAGATGATGCCCAAGAGGGGCGAGACTGTGTTTCCAGTGAGGATATCGCATGATGCACTGGATTTTCTAGCTAGTGTTGACAAGCATCCCTTCATTATGGTCCCCTATCCTTATGCTAGTTTGGATTGGCAAGGGTGTGCCAACATCCTCTTCACAGATGATGGGTCGCTGGATGATAGAGGTAATATTACTGTTTTATTTAAATTTATTCTAACATGTTATTTAACTTGTTTTTATTAAATTGTGTAATGAAATTATTTAATTATTGTTGTGTACTTTTATATATTTTGCAGACATTGGGTCTTTTGATGGTGAGGACATGCCAGCACCACCACATGATACATGTGTGGATCCTGATAACGATCAGGATATGCCGGATGCCAAGGATCATCAAGAGGCCGATGCAGAGAGACCTGCTCCTGCTGGTGCATCGGTACCACCTTTTGCTAGGCGTGGTAGGCTTGATAGCAGATATAGGAGGGAGTTTGGTGACCAAGTCACTGCATTGATTGTTGAGGTGGGAGTTAGGTCCGCTAATATGAGAGACATACAAGCCGATGGTAGGCTATTACATATGTGGATAGGCATGCCGCGTGACATTTATAGCATGATACGACATATCGTAGGAGGTACGACCTTAGTTACGCAGTTGAGGAGGACCATTGCATGTTATAGGCATGGTCGAGACGCAGCACGTGATCAACAGTCTGTGAGCAGCGATGCATCATCTGATGATTATTCACTTCGTGGCACACCAGATGAGTAGCCTCCACTAGCATCGAGAAGCAGTCATCATGTGAGAAAGCTGAATAAGCCCCGTCAGTTAATGCCTCGTTTGTCCAACGTGCTCATAGTCATAGTGTTTGAATATCGACCATCTGTGATCATCCCTGACAGTAGAAATGATCTGATCACCGATCAACATGACACAATTAAACAATCAACATATGATGATCAATATATATATAAACTTATCGAGTTTCGTGTGATCGGGCCTCGACTAGTCTTGCTGTGATGATGCCACCAACTAATCCATGGTTATATTAAATTATATATTTTGACATTAGTCGATTATATATATATATATATATATATATATGGTCGATGTATTTTATGTTCATGTTGCAATTGTACTTAATTTACATGTTGGTGATCATCATGATGTGTATATTGTTAGGTCATGTTAGATATGTTCATTTAATGTGTAGCTTGCAGATAGATGTGTATGTGATAGCAGTTGTTTGACATGAGATGTATATTTGATGTTGTGTTGTGATGATGTAATACAATGCTAATTGTGTTTTGTTAGATGATCATGATCATGATGATGTTCGAAAATTTGAATGTGTTTTTTAGTTGAGTATGATGTTTGTATGATGGTTATCATGATTATGATGTTTATAAATTAAATTAATATTAAATGACCATGATATTTATTAAATATTGTGTCGTGATTGTAATTGAAATTTTAATTTTAATTGTATGTAAAATTGTAAAATTGTATTTGTATTTGTAATTGTAATTTTAACTGTAATTGTATGTAAAATATTTATAAAGTTTTAATTGTAATTGTAATATTTAATTTATTGTGAAATGAATGTAATTGTAATTTTAATTTTAATTGTGTATATGACGAATTGTAAAATTTTAATTGTAATTCTAATTGTATGTAAAATTATAAATTGTAATTATAATTGCAATTGTAATTGTATGTAAAATATTCGTAAAATTTTAATTTTAATTGTAACATTTAATTTACTATGAAATGATTGTAATTGTAATTCTAATTGTAAGTGTATATACGTAAAATTGTAATTGTAATTCTAATTGTATGTAAAATAATAAAATTGTAATTGTAATGGTATATATGTAAATTTGTAAAATTGTAACTGTAACTGTACATTTTATGTAAAATTCTAAAATTGTAATTGTAACAGACAACTTGTAATTGTAAAATATTTGTAAAATTTTAATTGGATTACTGTGAAATGATTGTAATTGTAATTGTAAGCAAAATATTTGTAAAATTTTAATTGTATTAATTTGAAATGATTTTATTAAAATTTTTAAATTTGTAAATAGAAAATAATTGTAAAATAATAAATCTAGAATAATATGAATTTTTGTAACATAATAAAGTTTAGAAAATAATACAAATAAATTCATGTACATTAGAATTATCATTATTTTATTATGATCTTACATACAAAAAAAAAGAACTTTATACAAAAAAATAATGTTATACAGTACACCATTTTTATTTAGATCAACATAATTGAAAATTATCAACTGAAATATTGATTTTAACATTGATTCAAAATACATATTGTAATGTTTCGAAAAAAAAAGCCTTATAAGGTATAAGGTAAGTAAGTCCTCTTCTTTATAAAAACTCATCTTAAAAAGTATAAATATTGATGAAATAACACATGTACCATTTCACATGCACTAATTCCATTGAATAGATTTTAGAAGAATTCAAGCATATTACCATTGCATATTACCATTGTGTTGCATCTTATGGATGCTAATTCCATGAACATATTTTAGAAGAATTCGAGTTTCAAGAATGCAATAGATAAAGAAACAAAAAAAATAAATTATTTTTGAACTATTTTTCATTTTATTAAAAGGTTTTTGAGATTTTTTGTGAGTTTTATGGGTTCATGGGATAGTAGACAGTACCAACCTTGCCATATTGGTATTTCAGTTGAATTTTTCCTAGCAGTGATGTGACCAAATCTTGTAGCTATGCATTTAAAAAAGAACCCATATATTTTGAGAATATGATTGAAGACTGTAGTCATATACTTGAGCACTATTCTATTTCTTCACCATATTAGTACAAAATAGAAATAATAATTTCTTTCACCATAATAACACACAACTTTTAAAAAATAAAACACTCCATTCTGTCTTTCGAGGAATTTTACGCAAATGATAGGAATTTCTATGGATTTTTATCCATATTCTGCAATTTAATGAGGGTTGGAGGGAGCTTACAATCCCGTATCTGTTAGTAACTACATACTTCGGTATAACCAAAGAAAATCCTGTTATATTCCTCAGTGAAGTAGACTGGCCACAATCAATTCCTTCGAGACCTCAACAGAAGAAATAGATATGCATGTCAGAGGATCCTGTTGGCACATTTTCTTGTTGCAGGTTGTGGAAAGGTTTAAGTTTCTTTTTTTGAAAGAATAAGAGGTGCAGTTTTGAAAAGAAATGGCCCAAATATATTCATAGCAAAATGTACATTTCCAACATGTCTAAAAACTAAAATATCTCCAACTTCAATAAACTGCTCATAAACAAAAATTTCCCAACCATTCGTGAAAACTGCCCACGTCTTAGCATATCACAGGTTCACATGCCACAATTGCCCACTTGGGCCCTGTAGTATTACATCTTCACACACTCCACATTGCATTCTCTCCACATAATCAGTGGGGACCTCCTGCAATAAACAAAATGCATTGGAAGAATAGTTATTTCCTCAAGAATCTATCCAATTCTAATTTTCAATTCTAATTCTAATTATAATTCTCAAGAATAAACAAAATTCTAATTGTAATTGCATATTTCTCTCAAGAATAAAAAAAATTACAATTCTCAATTTCTATGGTTGGAGTTCATTAAATTTTGGTATACACACGTGAAAGTAATTTCAGTGCCTTAACCACTGCGATACGGTCACTTCATATGTAAAATAGGGCACCGGTGTGCTATTTCATTATGGCGCACCACAAACGTATTGTTTCCCAATTTTTTTTTTATTGTTTTAATCGGTGCACCATGTAACATATAATGCAGCGCACCGGGTCTCCTAGTTGGCAGAGAGCACCGTATGGTGGTACCTTGTTTGCATGGGGCGTTTATGCTACAAAAACTAACACTGCACGATTTTTATTATTTTCTCCGTGTTAATCGGTGCGACAGTTAACATGTCACGCACCGATGCTCCATGTTGACATAGAGCACCGTATGATCTATTATACTATTTGTGCAGTGCATTTATAAGACTCCCACGCACCGACATCGGTGTGTACACCATGAATGGCACACTGGTTTCTTGAGATTTTTTTTTACCTAAAAATTTGACAATTTATTTAGAAATATATTACTGAATGATATGTTATAGGTTTTAGATTGATAAAGAAATGTCTGACAAGAGATCAAGTATCAAAAATACTGATAACACATCAAGAAAAAAAAAGAAAAAAAGTTCTTTGTAAATACTTTACAAAAAATATTATTTTTGAACTATATGTAAGTTTAAATAATATGTATTGTTTACTGTGTATCATGCAGAGCCACAAAATGACGAAGCTCGATAATATTATTTCTGATCTATGACCAGAAGAGTGTAAAATATTGATGGAAAAATTGCAAAAGGATGAATCAGGTGAATGAAAAAAATACTATCAATCCAATATGAGTTTCTTTTTTTAATTCTCATTAATAATATACTTAAAATTATTAGATAACATGTGTCAAACAGTCTATTATTTCACATCTATTTAATGTTAT
Organism: Pinus albicaulis; assembly: GCA_034641835.2. Taxonomy (NCBI): domain Eukaryota; kingdom Viridiplantae; phylum Streptophyta; class Pinopsida; order Pinales; family Pinaceae; genus Pinus; species Pinus albicaulis. The sequence goes on along the minus strand of CM076575.1, from coordinate 446,626,696 downwards.
ACAAGTACCAACAACTCAGAAAAGGAATGTTGTTCTAAGGAAAGAAAAAAAATAGAACATGCAAATGAAAATGAATTGCTCCTTAGCTCATCTAGAGTGGTGTTGGTGGTTAACGAAAGGGGGAAAAAAATTTACAAAAGTTTGAGGGATCTAGTGGAACAAATGTATAGATGTTCTTTCCACTTACAATACAAAAACAAATCCAATGATTCCAAGAACCAAATTTTATCTAAACTACAGGAAGAGTTTCCAGAGAATTTGTCAACAGGACATGTCAGACTTTTAATACCAAAAACGTACAACAACAAAAAAGAAGGAATGAAAAGTAATATTCCTTTAAATTTTTGTCTAGAATTTTTTATAAATATCACTTTTGTTATATTTACTTTTCATATATAAATATAAAAATTAAATTGTTTATTGTCATGTTACATTTTTAGGAATATTATGAAAATCTCAAAACATGAACGAGCTGATATCAGAAATATGCGAGTAGGAATATCCAAAATGGTGTACAAGGAGATGGTAAAAGAAATGGACAAAATTGCATCGTAGGAGGAGCCATCTCAACAACAAGAAGCTTCAAATGTAATATGTAATCATTGAATTTTTCGATCATTAGGTACAATAAATAATAAATTTAGCATTAAATATTAATTTCCAAGTATTTTCTTTTAGAAAAGAAAAGAAAATGTAACCCATTTAGCACATAAGACATGACAACAAGGAAGAAAAGTGTTGATATGTAAGTTTGTGAGTAATTGTTACTTCCTTATAACAACTTAACTAGATTTAATTTTTGTATTTTTTAAGTTGTTTTACAAAACTCATCATTGAATGTCTTCAAACAGGTGCTAACATACAAAGAAGAACCATCAGACAAATTGATTGAAATTGAGTTAAATATGGGTTGTGAGTATATGTTGGCATATCATAAATTAATTTTCGAATTTGTAAGCATCTATCAACTTGTTTTACTTAGCTCTGTCTATAATTAATAGAATACAAAAATATTTTATATTAAATATATGATTTGTTGTGGGGTATAACACTTGCAGGAAACAAAGTATGGAACTGCTCCAACAGATGAAATCTTGAAACATCGCATGGTACATGGTTTTGAAAGAATGTGTATAGTTTATGAGTCAATTGATGCTATGGTACATCATTTCTTTTTTATTTACATTGATGTATATTATTTAATATTGCAATTTTCACTATTCTCACCAATGTATATACACTCATTATAGTTTATTTTCATGTTTGTAGATGGAAGGTGAAGAATAAGAAACAATCAACACCGTGAGCAAAACGTTCCTAAAAATAACCCTTCATGGAAGTAGCTCTAGCAGTGACAACAGTTCAAGCGAAGAATAATGATCACTATGTTTGGATATCAAAGCAAGACGTTTTATTTTTTGAAATACTTGTCTATGAAATCATGCATTTTGTTTAATGTAATGGACATAGTGTCCCAATTGAAAGACAAAGGGATGCCAGTAACTATCCCATTTTGTATGAAAAATACTATCATATATATATATATATATATATATATATATGTTTTAATTTATTCTATTGTGTTCTCTGTTGTTGCTGTGAAATGTAACACCATTGATTAAATTTATGGATGATTAAATATTATAATGAAGAGATGTGAAACTTGATGATATGATATAGCTAATTAATCCAAACATCACATTAAAATGCACTAATAAAAATTTAATTCATACGAATATTGTTATAAGATATATATGTGTCGACTTTTGATGAATAATGAATTTTAAAAAATCACAATAATTATGATATGATATAAAAAATTAATCCAATCATCACATTCAAATGCATCAATAAAAATGTAATTAATATGAGTACTGTTATAAGATGTGTCTACTTTTGATGAATAATGAATTTAAAAAAATCACAATAATTGCACTGTCACAGGGCGATGTTTCTAAAAAATACAAAATAAACACCGATGTGTGTCAGTTACTATACACTGGTGCGTTTGTAAGCTGCAGCACACCGGTTCATTTCTGTGACCTGTGGGCACTGCATAAATACCAAAACCAATTAAAAATATTAGTGCATTTGTGTGATATTGTGCACCGGTGCATTTATGTGAGACTACGCAACAATGCATTTGTACGACCTATGGGCACTGCACAAATACCAATCTTGTTGGCTTGAGGGGTCTTGACCCAGGTTCAGAGTTAAGGTTTGCCAACAAATCACTATAATACTTGCCCTTTCGGCAATGACCTACTTTCGCAGGCCATGGTCTCACCCTAAGTAGTATTGGTGGGTGCTAGAACCAGGTTTCCACACTCTGGGATAGAGTATGTAATTAAGGCAATTCCTGTCAAGTTCTATCGGGGTCACACAGAAGAAAGCCTATTATCGACCCCTTAACAATATAATCAACATGTAAACATAAACAAAGCTACTATTATTAACCATATCTAATCAACACATTTGCATCCACGTGCACATCAGCAATTATCACCACAGAACGTCACAATCGCAGCTAATTCATATATCACATATACAATTGCAGCTTATTCAAATAACACAGAGGTGATTTAGTAATAATGCAACCAATTTAGATAGCATAAAGGTACTTCAATATATTCCACATTCATTAACATCCAAAACCAAGTTACAAACCAAGTCCCAGCCCACGCACACATCCACTGAGGTCCGCACACAGCAGGACTGAGGATCTCCATGCACACAGGCAGCAGGATTCCCCACCCAAAACTACCCAAAATAGATCTCAATAGTTTGTACGTAGCATCAATCTTACTTCCTTACCCTTAGACTGAAACTACCCATCTATTTATATTATCATATCTAGCGCTATCCTGTGCTCTGTAAACCGTGGTTTTCGGACTCTAGGTGTACCCTTTGACTCATTACAATACATTGGGGATTTGACCCACCCCAAAGCCCCTGTAAAATACCAATTATTACAAAAATATATAAAAAACACAGCTTTGGAACATATGAAAATGCAGCTAGGGGACCATGTTCGAATAGCCCCCCAACACAATCTTGTGACTTATCCTGAGTCACAGCAGCCATGGGGTTTGCATCTTAGCTTGGAGATGCTTAATGGCATCAACTAGAGGGGGAAACACTCTTTCACTCTATGTGGCTGCGTTCTGTGAAATATCCACCAACTTCTCCGAAGTTGGGCCTTCAGTAGTAGCAGTGACACTTTCCAGGGTATGATTTAGCTATTTGACTGCAACATCCGTGTCCTGAGATACCCTGAGGGCTTCATAGAACCACAGATTTAGGTGGTCACTCAGAACCTTATTATTGTGGTGAAGCTCTTCCAATTCATCTTTGAGTGCCTGGCTGGCTCGCAGACATGCCAGGCATTGAGCGGGGATCAAAGTGGGTATAATAGCTTACAATTGCTCAAATTATTCTTCCTTTTGGCGCAGTTATAGAGAAAATTCATGCAGGAGAGGGTCACACTACACCTTAGACCACAGCTACATAACTGTCTCAAGAAATTTTGTGCCTTGAGCCATCTAAGCTGTAATGGTATTCATGGCTTTTGTGACCAGCACAACTCTCTTGGCTCGTACCTCAGGTGGAGTTTCCGACTACAATTTGGCCTGCAACACAACAATTTGTTGATCCATATTGGTCTTGACATTCTAGATCTTGGTCCTAGAAGCCTTCATGGCTGCGATGCATCCCTCAACCTTGGCCTAGGGGTGGCAGAGGCTGGGATTTATTCAGTCACATATGTGCATAGTCTGTTGATCAGATGTTCCAACTCAGTTTGCTGCATGGTGAAAAGGACACACGCAGCCTATGCCTAGGATGCCTTGGTGGTTTTTTAAACTATTGTTTGCTTGGTTGTACTGAGTTGCTGCTGCACCCGACAGTCTCTATGCTAGATTTCCTCAAATAGGGACGTATGGAGGAACCAGCTCGATTTTTGTGGAACCAGGTCAAATCCAGATGTACTTTTGTGTAGGCCTGGACTTGCGCACATAAGGAAGGTGGACTCAGGGTGAATGCTACACCTGGCAGGGGGCAGAGGTGGCTCTCAGTCATGAAAATCAACTTAGTGCTAGTTAATGGAGGCTGCCTCACTTGAACCACACTCATCTTCAGGGTATCGGCCTTGAGCTGTAGATCTTGGACCTCATATTATAATGTGGTGACTATGGCCTTCTACTATTCTTCCAAAGCAATCCATCTGTCTTTTGAGGTGAGGGTGACCGCATCTGCAATTTTCTCCAAGTCTTCCTCTGTCAAGGTAACTTCAGTCTCCCTACCGGGCCTCATAGCCCATCGCTTTGTTCGCTGGCCATTGAGAGGTTCGACAGTCTGTTTCATGCCATGCAGGGAATCAACACCCTGCACATCCATACCCTTTGTGTCCATGTCCTGCTGTGATTCCTGTTCTGTGCCCTTTGTTGCATCCTTTGTCCTGGTGGATTCTTCCAGGCCACATTCTTCTGAATTCTTGGTAGTATTAGGTAGGGTGGTCTTCGGGGCTGTGCTTGTACTAGTAGTATCAGCCACACCTGATCTGAATCCAAATCTCCAGTGTGGTGGCCAAGTGGCAATGAGCCGGTCAATTTCCTTATCGGCGACCATGTAAGGTAGCGACATCCAAGCTAGATCCTTACGGCCTCGAATCTGTACATTGTGCATCGTGAACTAAAATGCTGCGATGCTCTTGTATTTGTTGTAGAATGTTGGCAACAAGCGTGGCTGAGATTGAATAGATGTGATGAGCGCACTTTGGAATAGTAGCCAACAAACTTTGTTCTCCTTAATCCGCTGCTCATCCTTTGAATCCCATAAGTTCACGTACCATGCCCCTTCACACATGTCTGGTTCAAGCTCATAGAGGATCGATCCTTTAGGGGCTTTCCATGCAACCAATGCAATTAAGAGCAACAACCAAGAGTAGTAGAATTCCCTCCCATGATCCTCGGCCTCACGCACATTTTCCACAAACTTATTGCAGAGGAACTACAACCAGTTAAATCAGACCCTTTTTTCATAGCGTTTAGTAAGCTGAATCACTTAGGCGGGGATAGTCATGGCCTGGCACTTGCACATCATTTTTCAAGCTAGCAATAAGGTACCCATGTGCTCTCCAGGGTCATTAATGGTGTTGATTATGAATCCTCTAGTATTGCGCTCGACATTGTAGTCTTCTCACACCTTGTCGACGATCTGTTGCTAGTACTTCTTACCGACGCAGTCCATGGTATTAATCCCCTCCATGGGGAGAATAGTGATGCCTTGAATCAGAGCAGCATCAAGGGGAATGCGGTCCTGGATCCGCAAGTTGCCATCATGGATCAGGGCTAGCAGTTGTCGCATGACTTGGTCAGTGACACTGTATCGGCCAAAGTGAGGTCTCCATAGCAAGATCAGTAATCCAGATATTTCTAACCCACACACCCATGGCATTGGTATGACCCTTAGCACATCGCCCTCTAGTACTGTTTCGAGGTACAACTTAGGTGCCAATTTTGGGAAGGCCTCTAGTTCGGCAAGGTCATGATCGTCAAACTTGATTGAGGAAAGCTTTCCGTATGTTTCCCCAAGTATGGGGACCTCTCCTAGAATTAGAGGCATTTGCATATAAGAGCACAGACCCTCGATATTCTTAGGCATGTGCACCGAGGGCCTTCAGGGCTGAACATAGGGTGCTAGCCATGTGAGTGGGGCAGTGAGTCACGCTTCTTCCTGTGCAGACAGACGTCTGTTTTCTGGGTTACGTGAACGTGCCTTAGGTACCATTTGAGGGGATTGCACATTTCCAGGGGGAGGTGCATGAATTCCCCCTAGCCCATTTCATGGCCTTCCAACCCTTGCTCCTAACCCTTCCCTTTACTCTTCTTTTTTTCCACCTACTTCCCCTTGGTTTGTGTGAACACAATTTCTTTGACTTCGGGGGTGACCTCCAATAATTCATCGGATGTAGGCTCGGTAGAGGCCACAGTTTGTGATGATTTAGCAGGATTGGTTGTAGTCATTCTTGCTCAGAAGACAAACTAGAGGTTACTACTATCAGAGGGGGTAGCACGCCTGTCATGAACAGAGCACAATAGTTACAGAAATTCTCAAGGAACAATATTTTTAGCTTTTGTGGAACCCAATTCAGAGCTTCCCTCTTTTATTTATAGCTTTGGATAGTGACCAATGGTTGGATAAGACTTATCTAAAACTGACCATCAAGGAAATGGTAAAAAATCTTCAGAAATCGCCGCATTAATTGCCAACTGCCCGCTCCTTTCAATGGTAAAATTCACTGTTTACCCCACAGTACTGTTTCAATGGATAGTTTTTGCTGCTGCGTATTACCCCTATGTTCCCAGTGCACTTCCCTGGGCTTCAAGACTAGCGGTCGACCCCCACACTCCCAGCGCACCTCCCTGGGCTTCCTGACTTGCGGTCCCCCCCCGCCGTTACACCATTTTTTGGTCATCTAACCTATTATCATTAGATGGACCTAAGTACACCATGTAAGACCAATTTTACCCTACGTAAAATTGCTTTCACTATGTAAAATAACTTAGTAAACCACATTTATTAGGTTGTTTATGGTCTAAATAGGAAACCCCAAAAGGAAATATTAAACAAACCTATATTTGTTTGGTTTTCCTCATGGAATAATTAACTAAACCATAATTTAATTATTATTCCTAGTCATGTTTAACCCAAAACAAAGAAATTAATTAGATAAACCTTTATTTATCTTATTATTTTCTAGGAATAATTATTTAAATCTTATTTAGATAATATTCCTCGTTAAATATGACCAAATCACCCACAAATGATTAAATAAATCATTATTTATTTAATTATCCTTCAACCACTTCCTTAAAAAGATAAATAAATCATTTATTTATTTATTATTAACAAATAAAGGGATTTGACCCAAGTCAAATACTTTTTCCCTCCAACAAATATAATAAAATATTCCATAAAAGGTGGATTTAGATTTGGTTAACATTATTTTAATCATGCACCAAGATCTAGAATGACCCAATATTTTGTTATAAATAGGAGGGTTTTTCCTACCATTCTTCACCTTTTGTTTCCCATTAGATCACTCTGGATCTATACTCTTGGTCTGACTTTGAGCCATTATCATTGTCATATTTTCCATTATTTGCTGTGTGAGCTCCCTTTGAGTTCTATCTTTGTCTGGGTTTTCTACACCAACAGGAGAGAGAAATGCTAGATCTGAAGTGCTGAGGAATTCCAAGAACCCATCCCATTGAGGAGAATTGGAAACATCTTCTTGTTTTCCTCCCAGGTGCCCTTAATACAAAAAATTCTTTCAAAAATTGTTCTTGTCTCGTCTATTGGATATATGGAGCAAAACCTTCTTTTTACTACTTAATGTCTTTCTATGCATAGATCTGGTTTTTGCAGCTCTTGTCTTGATCAACTAACTGCAGATCTGAAGATATTGGCAGCCATATTTGATGTTAGGGCTATTAGTTATGCGTAGCTAAAGTGATCTTTTTTCGTACACTTCGACAAAGGATTCATACTAACAATTGGCGACTCCACACGGGTTTTCAATTACGACCGCTATCGTTTTTCATATTCTTGCATATCCAGCTACTTCAGACCCTAGGGTTTCTTTTCAGCTTTTTGTTTTTCCTATTTTTATGTTGTTTTTCCCCTATAAAACCCTAAAACATTAAAAGTTCTAACTTCCGCGTGTTTCTGGCCCTATTGTGCAGGTGACAGACATCAGCCGCAACTGAGATGACAACTTTTCCGGAAATCTGCTGCCGGGACACCCGGAGCTTCAGGTCGCACTTTTCAGCCCATAAAATACGACCTGGACCTCCAAGTCACACTTTTCAGCCAATTTTCTGTGACCTGCACAGAAAACAGGTCAGAACCTGCGA